>OU343217.1:2786106-3198729 GCA_910596185.1 Chrysanthemum makinoi | reverse complement strand
TGAATTTTTGCAAACTAGGCTCCCAAAGTTTATCTACTGTTTACTAAATTAGTACTTATATGAATCTTATTATCTTATATTCTGCTGCTTAAAATGTTTCTGAACCAACTTTGTACGTGTTTTCTTACACCATGTGGGATCTCGAATGAATTGTGGCTTTGTAACTTCTTTGTAATTTATGTTCCCAGAAGTGTCAAACGTATTATTATTTGAGTTGCCATATCGTATTTTAGTTTGTTAGTCTTTAGACCGCCGGTTTGCTCATATGTTAGTCTTTTTAGCCCGTTTTGCTCGTATCTTTGGCAGCAAGTTCAGGAAACTTGTTCAAATATTGCCCTTTCGTTTCAGCAGCAAGTGCATACCTATACCTAGCTAGATTATCTGTTGTAACATAATTGTAAAAGGTTTCCATCATCTTAATATGGCAGGCTTCCAATATGTAAAAGGTCGAGGCTTTAGTTAATTAGCTAGGACTTGTTAAGGTTGTTTAGATTAGCTTATCTGGTGGACGCATCGCTTTTGAGTCTTTGTAAAGTCTGAAAGCTCCCTTTCTAAGGCTTATTAGAACTGTTCCAAAAAAGAATAAGCTCCCAAATTATAAGGTATTTAATTTCACGTAGTATCATTGACATCTATTGGTCTCCAGTTTGTAAAAGGTCGAAGCTTTAGTTAATTTAGCTTATATGCTGAACCTATCGGCTTACTGAAATTTGTATAGTCAAGAGAAAAGTCACTTTTTACGGCTTATGAACTTGAGCTTATGGTTTATTTGAGTTTATAAGTTAATAAACTTGGGGGTTTCAACTAATGTTTATGGTATACTAGAGTATTTGCCCATGAAACTCACAGACTTGTATTAGTAGAGTGAATAATGTGCTACCCTCGTTCAGAAAGTCATCCTATATCGATATTAAGTTGCAAATTATGTTCGACTCAATTTCATACCCTGTTACACATGGAGATGATATGTTAACGGATTTAAAATGATATGCATGCACAGGAACAGAGTTAAACCAAGAATAAATTGCCAGGAGGACCAATTAATTAAAAAAAAAAAAGGCCAATGAAATCAAGGAATGAAAACAACTCTGAGGGTTGTTAAAATATGATAGCGTCACGAGGGTTAGCGTCAATGGGTTGCAATACAGTTTTAGAAAACTAAAAAATACCAATTTTTGCTGGGTTCATGAACAAGATATGAGTAGGTTCACTTATCACTAGAATAAAATAAAGTATCTTCATCAATCTAACAACCAAATCTAAAATATACAACGTTAGCCAATTAAATGATCAAGCAAAGGGAAGAGCGGTGAGCAAGACACAATATTTAGGCAAATCTGTCAATTGGCCAAAGTTCACATAAATGATAAAAAGGGAATAGCTGTTACTCGTATATGATTGAGTGAGTCATACGTTGAGAAAATGGATGCTCAATGAATTTTGATCAGTGGTATATAGAAGTAAAGGGGGTACAATGGACATTTTAAATTTAGATAATAATTATTATATATTTTTGAGTTTTAATCTTATATAAATTTAGGAATTTGATCGAGAAGTTTTGATGCTTTAGTTATATTCTAATGGAAAGTCGCGAAGTTCTTTAATTGAATGAGGTGATTACAATACTTTGGAATGTAATATATAAACCGCAAACAACACTCATTATGTTTTTCAAGGTATATTATCCTTTATGTTTATGTATATATCACTCTGTCGTGGATATATTTTGGATGGTGCATCCTTAAGATAAAGAGATGAAAAATAACGTATAATTGATACGTTATATCTATCTAGACAACGCAATACAAAGTTGGCATGTGAGAAAAAAAATTTTCAGTTACATTTTAATTATTTTATGTTTTATTTATAAACGTCGCATGAAACACTTTAGCTACAATATCACAACTTTAGCATTTGCGCTAGAAAATCCTGTTGCTATGCACGGATACTTGTCTAGTGTTAAAAAGTTATACAAAAGGGAAAAGCAATTCACAAGTTCATTTTAGGCGACTCTTTAACCATTTATGCATGTTTTCTCATTAGCTCATTATGTATTAAATTTCACTAAGTTAATATTTAACTTGGCCTACACACATAATTGTGTTGAAGTTTTCTTATTAAATTCTATACGACCTAAGTGTCAGTGGCATTCAGTTTATTGAGCCTTAGGGTATTCATGTCACAACGCAATGGCGGAGCCAGTATATCACGGGAGGCATTGAGTAACAAAACATGTCGAGAACTGTTACTTTTTTTAACTTGAATCCTATAGGGTCGGGTTTGATTAAAAGGTAAACAAAAATGAACTTTGATGATCAAGCCTATTAGAGGTATCGTTGCCTATATATAAAATGAAAAAGTGATTAGTAATGTTAACCATTAAATAGAAATAAATCTAGGATGTATATTATACAGGGCAAATTGCACACAAAAGTATAACATTTAAGGCCAATTTAAATTTTAGGTACTCAATTTTATTTTTCTCAATTTAAGGTATTCAAGTTATTTTTTGTGCAACGTAAGGTCTTTTCGACTTTTCAAAAAATATTA
The DNA here is from genome assembly GCA_910596185.1 of Chrysanthemum makinoi. NCBI lineage: Eukaryota > Viridiplantae > Streptophyta > Magnoliopsida > Asterales > Asteraceae > Chrysanthemum > Chrysanthemum makinoi. The sequence goes on along the minus strand of OU343217.1, from coordinate 3,196,179 downwards.
CCGGTCATTTTTTTTAGATGAAGTGGTTAATTAATTTCCCCATCGCTACACTTGATCTGTTACTTACTGTTATGCCGCTAACACTCCCATTTGTCAAATAGTTAACTTCCGATCGACTTCTGTCGGGTTGGTTGATATATATGTACAATGGGTCATTTAAAAGTCATTTCATAAAAATATGCCCAATATTCGCTTTCGAAAAGGCAAAAAAACCTTATCTTGCATAAAAAAATAACTTCAATGCCTTAAATTGAGAAAAAAATAAGTGCCTAAAATACATATTGACCTTAAGTGTGACTCCGTTTTACGGTTTGCACCATTTTATCTTGATCAAATATCAAACATAATAAAGAACAACTCGAACGTAGTTTGCATTGTTTTAAAACGCAATTAATTTTATTAAAAGTGACGTGATTATTATAGCAAAACCTTTAAAAAATGGAAGAAACAAATTACAATTAAAGTTATATACCTATATTGTTGAAAACAAAATACTAAAGTCTCTTTATATATGCATTATGTATTGATCTAGTTATATTTTTTATATATATGTATTATTGGTTTCACAAATTAAATATACAACATAAAAGGTTAAAAAAAAAGAATGCTAAAAATAACTTTCACAAAATCATTTATAAAATGACGTGCCAACGGGTGATTGGTGAATTTTATGACAATTTCTCTCTCCTTTCCTTGATTAAACTAATCACCTCTGGACACGTCATTTTGTTGATGATTTTATGAAAGTTTTTATGTAATTGTAGCTAGCGTTACTCTAAAATTTGTTACAAGAGATAACCTTAGGTCTGTACCATTATATATTAATAAATTAAACACAAGATGTGGTTACCTTTTGACTCCCTTTTCACCTAGTCCACTTTCCCATTTACCTACATTCCACTTCCCAAAATTACAATACCACCATTTTTTCAGATGTTAGACCATAATCAAAAATGGTGAGGGCACTCTGTATATTTTGGTGAGGCCAACGTGTCTTTTTTCTACCATTTTGAATTTTTTTTCTATATATTTTGTGTCTTTCCGAAAGCCGTTAGGGAATTCCCGGTACTTTAAGGGGTGGCTCTGTCTCGACAACGCTTGTAAGGCCATATACCTTTTACATTTCAAATAATAAATCATTTATATTTAGCCATATAGATAATCTTTTTCTTTTGTGTATTCAATCAATAAGTTGTTTTAATTTACATTAGTATGCATGATGGTGATCAAGTAGATGTTCGCTTTTACAACTGCCATCTCGATAAATTGAAAATTTCCACCGCCCTTTATATGTATATATACCTCTGAAAGGCCTTAACAAGTTGGGATAATAAATGAGTTGGCTACATTTTTATATATTAAACGAGGCTTTCACAACCCGTACAATGCACACAGGTTGTATCTAATTGTTCGTTGAAAACGTAAGAAAACGTTTACGTTAAAGCGGATAAAAATGGCGTATGAGAACGTTATAAGCGTGTAAAATAGACGGCATATACAAATGGACAAAAATGTATGAATATAAATTAGTAGTCGTGAGTTAGGATCGAACTCGAGACCACGGATTGCACGCTTATGAGAATTAAAGTTAATGGCAATTAAATGTAAAATGTTATATTTATTTATTAATTACGCGGAAAATATATAACGAGCGTTAAGTTAATTAAGTGTAATGGACTAACGATCGTTAAATGTTAATTGGAAGGACTAAATAACTGAGATTGGGAAGGTTCGGAATCCTTGGGATTACTCAAACCGATCGGCGTTGAAGGGTTTCAAAAGCCCAATCCATTGCTAACTTGGTCACCAAGTTACCTTGGGTATAAATACAAGACTTAGAGTCATTGTATTCTATCTCTTGTACTCATTGTCTAAACTCTAAAATTGTTTTGTGTGTGTTTCTTGTTCCAACCGATCGTACACCTCAAGTAGGGTGTGAAACTTTTCTTTTCAAAACAAATATTTTTGTGTGATTAAAACTAGCATTACTTTAATTTGATTTAGTGCGTGTGTACAAGAACGTGGTACTAACATACTTTTGTTGGTATCTTGGATTGAATTACAAAATCGGTAAGGGGTAATTCTTATAATCCTATAAACCCTAATTAGGGTTCATCACTTGCTAGTTTTGTGGAATTGATTTTTGTTCGGCTAGAATCAAAAGGTACGCATACTTTATGTTTATGTTAGTTAATTATTCATTATTTGTTTCTATACGCGGCTTTTGCATGTTTCTTTGATGTTTTATGTGTTTTATATATGATAGTCATGTTATATAATTCCAACAAAAATGTATAACAACGTATTAAGGTATAAACGGACAAAAACGATATGAAAGTCTAAGAAAGCGGATAAAAACATTAGAAAAATGAACGCAAACGTATAAACGGATATAAGTATAAAAGATGAATGAAAACGTATAAAAACGGACGAAAATAAAACGTATGAAAACGGATAAAAACATATCAAACGTAAAAAAAAACGTATTAAAACGTACCTAAAGTCGAAAAACTTTAAATTATAAACGGTTGTTATTATAAAAGATAGACGATGCAACGGTCTTTAACAAAAAGGGCTAACGTGTAAATGATAACGGAACTCACTTAACACCGCTAAAAAATAGATCATAAGTGTATTTTTTTTTTTTTTTTTTTTTTGCAATGATAGAGACTATCCATGCAACTTTAAACTTTTAGGGACTTTGGGTGAAACTTTTGGCAAACCATAGGGACCATCCATGTAATTTACTTTATTATTAAGGATGGTGATTGATTTTTACTCTTACTTTTATTGAGACAACCATAGTACAGGTTAAAGCTAAAGCAGTTTATAATGAAAGTACAACGTCGATGCATAAAGTGGAGTGTCCTAATAAAAATTGAGAGTGTGCCAATTACTTCTCAATTAGTAATGATCTTGCTAATGATTTTGTAAATGACAATGCAACAAGCTATATGTGTAAAGTCTGATACTTTAAGAGGAGTTTGAATCTTAGGAACCACTATAAGAGCACAAGGTGCCATAACAAACCAAATCTCTTCATTTGGGGCTCACGGGTGCCACATCACTATATCAAACCTTCACAACTAACCCTCCATCCCTCATAACAAACCTCAACTTACTCATTTGGGGCCCACCACTTACATATCACCTTCATCTTCCATATTTAAAAAAAACCCTCGTCTTGCAGACGAAGAGGGATCCTATGACGAGCCACGACGAGAAGAGGCGGTGTCACGGCTAGATGCAACATAGGCACCGAAAGCCACGGCTAGGTGCCTCATAGGCACCGGCGAGCCGGCTAGGTGCCACACCAGGTGCTCTAATGAGTGTAGTATTTATTAGCTTTCCTAGCATCTTACCATTCTTGAAATACTCCTTTACTTCATCACACACATCCTTTCCAACTGTGCTCCAAGCTTTCTTACAAAATTTGGCAGTATATCCATGTGGGCGGGGTCCTTGTTGTCATCAATGTAAACAATGCATTCCTGATTTCTTCATCATTCACATCTCTTATCATGTGAGAAGCCTCTTCATCACTTACATTTCCAAAAAATGATTGGAAATGAGAAACAAATTGGGATGGAACATTCACACTTTCATATTTGACCCCTTGTTCATCACATATCATGTCAACCCTGTTCCTATGAATTCTCCCTTTAATCACAATGTGAAAGAATATGTTGTTTCTATCACCATCACTAAGCCACTCAATCCTGGCTTTTTGAAATAAAAACTTCTCTTCATCTTGTACTTCACAATTGTATTCTTTCAAATTGAAAGCTTCTTCCATCTTTAGCTCTGCATTATGGGGATCTTTGTCAACTTTAACTTCAATATTTTCCAGCTTTTCCCTCCACATTACTACTCTTTTTAAAAGGTTGCCATGCTTCCAATTTAGCTTCTTCATATAGTTAGATTTTTAAAGCTCTATGTTTAGACAAAATTGTTGTAACTTGTCGTAAAAAGAATATTTTATTATTCCAAGGGTACTATGATATATGTTTTTGGGAAATTGATTTGTGAGTGTTTTGTTGTTATATACAAGAAGATAATCAAGTGACATATTCGTTGATCCTCCTGTCACGACGGTTGAATTTGTAACTGGCATACTAGAAGCTAATCCGCGCTCTTCACATACCTACATGGGGCATTGTGCTGTGTATAATTTATGCTAGGCGCACATTTACTTGGTGTATGTGCCTCCATGGCAGCTATTGGATTTGTGTTATGCTGTGTTTAATGATGTTGGTCAGCTCAACTTGCCCAGGCCTATCATTTAACTTAAGTTTTGGTTTCAAGTTTTAGATATGTATTTGTAGATGTCCTCTGAAGTATTACAGCTTGCATTTTAACTCATTTCTTGAACTGTTGGGTAACTTAATATATGATGTGATTTTATATGTCGGTGAACACCACGTTTGTATTCCTACGTACAATACTTGGAACAACACACATGTATTGTATAAAGTTCTCTCCCCAAAAGGCCAAAACGACTACATATGTCTTAAAGATGATTTCACCTCTTTTCTTTTTAATGTTATCAAGAGACAATGAATCTCATTTTTCGAGTAACTAGCTACATGGACAACCAAATTATCAATTAAGTGCGATTGTGTTACTTTTCATAACAATGGAACTACCGTTATATTAACAAACTTAGGTCCAACACGGACAATCCAATCAATGTTTTTTTCACGTTACATGTTGATTGTTAATACTCAAGAGAAGCGGCCAATAAGAACAAAACAGACTATTTTCTTGGAAATAGAAATTGGGGAGCGTTACAATCGACCAGGGCGAAGCAGCAAGGTCTCCTTTGGTTCCGTCTTAACAGGAGTAGATGGACCTTTGAGTGCCTCCCTAGCCTTCCACAATTCTTCTATGTGCACTAGTTTACACCGACACTTCCAGTTGAAATACCCACAATTGGTGCATGTATTTGATGCCTCCCATTCTCGCACTTTCTTCATTGATTGCATAAACTTCTCATCGGATAGTTGATCTGAATCGTAAACCAAAAAGGATTAATATAAATAACATGATAGAACAACATACTGAAAGAAATTAAACAAAAGGGTAAAATTAATCATACCATCATCCCAAAGATTAGCTGGTGAAAAACCTCGCATCGACGATAATATGGACCGCGCTTGCATTACTTTTTCTTTATGACTTTCTAAATATTCTACAAGCAATTCACCCATTTATACATATTATTTTTATCTATGAGAAAATTAATATATAACGCCAATATGCCAACAACAAAAAAGTAAAACAAATCAGTTGTAACTAACCAAGAATGAACAACTTGATTTAATATACATTGAAGAAGAAAACGTATTGAAAAGAAAATCGATAAAAATTACCATCGCCAGTAAGATACTTGTTCTGGTTGTGATGATTACACGATGGCTTTTGGAGGTAATTTGGTTCTGCATGCAGAATTGAAGAAAATATCAATTTCAATAATTATTTCAGGAATTCCTACAATCACCATACAAATAATTTGTGACGATATATGTGCACCAGATTGTAATCATTTCTTAAGTCTCTACTTAATGTCACAACTCGACTATAAAAACTACGACTGCCCTATGATCAAACAAAGACATCGTTGTGTGAAAATTCAGTAGACTAAGGTAAATCATTGGCCTCCAAACACATCATCACTAAGGGCACTCACTCATTGGAAGACATGAAACAAGCTTTAAACCAGCCGCGACCAAGACCCTTTTGACAATGCAAACGACAAACCTGACCATACCCACTAAGACCATTACACAATCCGACTGAGTTGGCGCGACCTAGCCAAAGCGGCGAGGGTGGGGGTGGGGGTTGAGAAAAAGAGGTCGGGACTAACCACTAATAGAGTTTGTAAACAGTTAACATTATTACCGACAACTAGACACACTAATAGAGATACGCCAATATGCCAACAACAAAAAGGTAAAACAATCATATTTTTTACTAACCAAAAACAACTTAAGTTTGATTTAATATCATATATATATTAGTAGTTGGTATTTCAAACTAATTACATAAATTAAGAATAATTAGAAGGTAAATAAAGAAAGGGTACCGAAAAGAAAAGACTCGGAGATAATATCAAACTTACCATAACCATTCTTCTTCTGGTCGTGATGATTAGACCATGGCAACTTCTGAAGTTGGTTTGATTCTGCAAGTAGATTTGCATATAAAACACAATAATTCAACTTAACAATCATTTTCAAGATTCTTACAAGTAGCATAAAATTTTATAATTGTTTCTCAATATGGAAGTTGAGTTCAGGGCCAATTCTATTAGCATAAAGGGTTGTTCTAAGATCAAAAGTTATACTAAAACAAGTGTTTGACACCCTTGATACTGCAAAATATAGAAATCAACATGGAACAAAAAAGAGGTAACATACCATCAAAGTCAACAGCATCGATGTTCTTCATCTCATATTGAAGAGGCAACATCCATTTTTCCAATTGGTTTGATTCTATATGCAAGAATTCAAATGAATGGAAATGCTTATTGTATCCAAGAAATTAGTAGCAACGAAATAAATTATTGATAATATAATAGAGATACCAACCACTTATTACCTAAACAAATAGTAAAATCTCAATACAGTGGTAAATTATATTGCAGCTTTGGTAGAAAAGTAATGTAATAACAATAACAATAATTTTCAGCTAATTATGGTATATTGGTGATGTGATGATGTATAATATACTAATGTTTTAAATCATAACACAGGCTACAATACTTGTGTATCAAAAGATCACAAAGAAGTTGCAGTTAGCAAACCTTTTATCTTTTATGTGCTTTTCGGACAACATACAAAACAAACAGTAATTATTAGTTAATTTACACACCATATATATCATATATAAATAGCACCATACAATGTAAGAATTATTTGGATCTAATTAAATTGATCCACAATCACAGACCTAACCTAATAGACTTTGAAAATATATAAACAAAAACAATCGATATAAAAAAATTAATCGGAAAAAACAAGGATTACCTTGAAGAAGAAGAAGAAAGAAGTTTTTCCTTTTTTTTTTTTTTTTTGCAAGGATACACGGAAATTGAAGAAGAATTCGCTTTAAATAATACAAGCAGTCGGCTACTCTTAAATAAATTTTTTTGGTGAATCTATTTTAGTTTAGTATGTTTTTTTTTACAATAAATTTACGGATATCAAAAATTTCGTTTAGCTCATGCCCTTTCGGGCTCGAGCCCATGGCCGTTTGGCCTGTGCCAGTTCGGGCTCGAGCCCGTTTGGCCCGTGCCAGTTCGGGCTTAAGCCCATTTTGTCCGTTGACCGTTCGGGCTTGAATATTTGTATAATGTGCTTTATTGTTTGTATTAGTGACATTTAATGCAGCGTTCCCGCGTATTGCGGCGGCGGGTACCCTGAAATAAAATTTTTCGGTGAATCTTGTATTTTAGTTTATTATGTTTTTTTTGATAATAAATTTACGGATTTCAAGAATTTCGTTTAGCTCGTGCCCGTTTGGTTTGCGCCCGTTCGCGCTCAAGCCCATATGGCCAGTTGCCCATTCGGGCAATATTTGTATTATTGACATTTAATGCAGGAATTGAGTTTAATTTGCTTGTACAATATGCATGATAATTTGTATTTCTTATGTAAAGGGTATTTTAATAACTCTATTAATTGTATTTATTGACCAATATTAATTGACTACATTAAATAGCATTATTGTGGTGTTTTGTTTTTTTTATTTATTTAATAATATGTGCATTAAAGTGATGTACGCTATGTTTTTTGTCTTGTACATCTGAAAATTATGTGCATTAAAGTGTTGTACACTATGCTTCTTTTCTTGTAAGTCTTAAAATTTGAAAAGAAAGCCATCCCTCTATTATTATACGTAGTATAGAAGATAACTTCATTGGATTGTAAATTGTGGTTGAATAGTTGTATTTTTTGTTGAAAGGGTATGTTTAATAGTGTATTAATTGTTTTAAATGAGTAGTGGTTTTTTAGTTTTATTTGTGCTTTGTGTATTGTATAATAAGTATTATGACTTGTAAATTAAAACTAAGAGGAGAAAGATTCATTCTTACATTATAAGTAGCATAGATACAGATATAGAGAGAAAAAGGTCGGTTCAGTAGGCTTATGGGTTATATCTTTTGCTGTTGGGCTGCCTTGATAGTATTTAAATATAAAAATATTACACGAGAGTTTGGGCTACCCTGCGTTCCGGAGGAGCATTTTAAATAGTTATTTTTATTTTATTTTTTATTTTTTTTCTGAGTATACGTTTATATTTAAATATAAATATACATTCTTTTTTGCGCGATCTATGAATTATATGTTACTTACATTTTATTGAAAGAAATAAGGCCCTAAACATTTAACCTTGAGAATAACATATATCGTAACTTTTTAGCTTGTTATTCGAAAAAAGTCCAAGCGCAAGAACATAGTAATATCCTATGTAGATTCATATTTTTTTCTTTGTCGTTTATTAAAATCCCGAGATCATAAAATAATAACCATGGTATATGTTTATAAGAATATAATACGTAAGTGGAAATTATGCGTTATCTAATGCTATAGTAACTATCTAACACTTTACCTTCAAGCTTATAAATGATTTGGACACACACGATTCCCGCGTCTCTTGGCATGCATTGATATGACTCAGCTGTTCATGGTAATTTTTTTCATATTTCCTTAATCTCTTCTTATTTAAGCCACTTGTATTATCCATGATTTTTATTCTATAATTTTGTAACATCTAATACTAAAAAAAGAAATCTCATATTGAAGAGCTCCCTTGTGCTGCTAATTCCCACATGAGGGCCAACCAATTTCTTGTCTATTTTGAGCGAGAGAATGATGTTAGTAGTATGTATTATTAGGCCATGTATGTATTTACCTCGAATCTATTAAAAAATATATAAACCCCGGATCTTGGTCTTGAATTACCATGAAACACAAATCAACTATAATGAGTTAAACTCTATCGAATGCTCACAATACACGTCTAACAAGAGCGTTAGGATGCTGGTGCTCAACTCACGAACCACGAACAAGGCACGAATGCTTGTGATTGAGAAGAAACAAAGGCAATACCCTTACAAAGGGGTGTTTGCCGATGGCTATAAGCAAGAGAGGAAAGGGAGAATGTTTTGATTTGTGATGTGTGAATAATGATGACCCTAGCCCATATGGCCGACAACATTAGAGGGTTTACAAGGGCCCTCTTTTGCTCATTACTCCTTGGTTAATTATCGTGTACAAATTTACTAGTTAATTTGTGACTTAACGACCGTTTACCGTTAAACCAACGGACTAACGACCATTATCTTCATTTCGTGAATTACATTAATTTTAATTAATAGTATACAACACTGTTGCAAAAATCAGCCTAAGAGGGCCGATTAATCGCTAGGCAGGGATTAACCGTCACGATTTTCACTAATCGGTCTTATTAATAGGTTTGGTCAAAAATCGGTCAACATATCGATTAATCGGATAAAAATCGGCCAAATCGTATATAAATCGGCCAAATTGGACAAAAATAGATAAATTGGCCAACTAGGTTACAGATAGAAGTCGGTCAAATTAGGCATAAATCGAGCCAAATCGGAAAAAATCGGCTAGATCGGCTAAATCAGGCACATAGTTTTAAAATTTTATAATTATATATATAAAAAATCCAATACGATTAATATCCGATTAATCTCCGCCTAACCGATTAATCGCTAGGCGATACCCAGCCGCCCAGCTACCGCCTAACGATTTTTGTGACCTTGGTATACAATAAACATTCGAATTATTATTAATAAATAATCTCTACATGTAGACGTGTGTGCCCCAATAGGCTCACGTAATTTTCGGCTGTATAAATATTTGATCTTAATGTGATCACTACCAGTAATAAGCTCCATATAAATTATGTGTTCCTAGGTTATAGGGGTAGCCAGGGACATCTTTAAACGGAGCTCGTGTTTCTATTCAAGCGTATTCGAGGTGAGTGACATATATAAGAATAGAAATGGGTTTCTAAGTAACCCGTTAGATGAATCACTTACATTGTGGTACTCACGTTTATACATTTGTACTCCATTCGTTTTACAAGTTCATAATAGTATAATTGTATCATATAAGATTTAATAGCTTATATTGATATAAGCTTATATGTGAAATAAACTTGACGGGTCAAAACAGCCCGTAATGACTCATGTGGTCTTAGTTATGCGTTTTTAGCTTAAATGTTGCATTATTACTTTTTTAGCATCGTTAGTGGACGACATGGCGAGAATAGACATCCTAAGTGGATGACTTGCGTAATTATATGCAATAAGACCCAAAAATGGGATATAGACATCCTTAGTGGACGACACGTGCTATTATATAATCACATGTTCCAAAACGGAGCTTAGACATCCTTAGTGGATGAACCGAGCCTTCATTAGTGCCTCATTTTCAAGAGTGGGACTTAGGCATCCTATGTGAATAACTAGTATGTTTAAGCGGCTCGCTAGTTATGAAATATGCAATTTAGACGTCCTTAGTGGACGAATAGCACATTACAATAACAAAGGTCCCAAGAAAAGGGACTAGACGTCCTAAGTGGACGACTAGAACATTTTTAGTTATATTGAACCAATACGGGTTAAATACGTCCTTAGTGGGCGACTAGTATATAATGACAAGCAAGCATTCATGGTTTTATGAAGCAACTATAGTATTATGTTATGTTATGATTAGTCTTTTATATGTTATCGCACTAAGCTATTGCTTACGTTGCTTCGTCATGTTTTCCTATAAGTGAAGCTAGCGACATTGCATCTAACGGTAAGAAGGTCGAGACAGCTCTTGATGGAGCTCGTGGGTATTGAGCCATTTTTCCTACACGCTCTTTTACAAAGAAACACCCTAGGACTCTATGCTTTTGTGTCATGTTGATGTAAACTTAGATTTAGGAAGTTTATAACTAGTTATGTCATGTTTCAAAAGTATAAAGGCTGTTTGGCTTAGTGTCATTTTAGCCTAAAACGACCCATTTTGGTTATGTACCGGTCTAAACGAATGGTAGATGTGATGTACAGTTTTATTATGGTATGAAATATGTTTTATTTAGTATGAGCGTTTCATCCGAAGTCAAATAGCCCATTAAAAAAAAAAAAGAAACCTATCACATTCATATATTATTACAACATTATTTGTAAGGGCAATTTTATATATATCCAACTTAAACCTAATAATTGAATACTTTCTCAACACATGATTTAAAAGCATTGTACATGTGCACTAAAAACTTGTCTTTAGCGTAAATATGGAATTTTGATATTTAAGGTGGGTAAATATGTAATTATCCCTCTTTTTGGTTATCATTGTCCCTAACGTTTCCATTAGGTATGTAGCATCGAATTTATTCTTACTCCTCATCTTATGAGGGTTAGTTTTGAGCCTTTTTTATACATAATTAGCTAGAACAAATAATGATTAGCAAGGACAAAAAATGAAGCATATTCTTGTCTTTATATACATGTTAGTAATCGATTGAATTCTGGATATTAATTTGTTCATATATACTAATTTTGTTTGACAATCCGCAACAAAACCCTAATTGAACCTTGTGACTTTATGTTGCGAATTGCCTTGTTGTTTGCACAACTTTGCGTGTTTCTAATAGCTAGTTATACGTTATCGATTTCTTTTTCTATGTTGATCCAGAGCAGTTACTTTAAGATGAACTTTTTCTTAGAAGATTATTGCGGTTTGCTGTGTCTAACATCCATCTCGATTCTATCTATAATCTAGAAAAGCCTGTTTTCATTTTCATCGTCTAGGAGGTTGATAACTAGAAAAGCCTGTTTTCTTTTTAGATCTATTTAGTAGTTCTCCTCATCTAGGAGGCTTAGGATGTGCTTTTGATTATTCGTTTGAGATGAATAAATACATGAACAAAGCTTTGTTAGTTGAAATTTAATCCCCAAGTTTATGTTTTTGCAAATTAATACACCTGTACTAGTAGAAAATTACAGTTATTGTTATTACACCATTTTTCTACCGAAGCTGCAATATAATTTGCCACTGCATTGTTGTATTGTGATTTTACTTTTTGTTTAGATAATAAGTGGTTGGTATCTCTATTATCAATCATTTATTTCGTTGCTACCAATATCTTGGATACAATAAGAATTTCCATTCATTTGAATTCTTGCATATAGAATCAAACCAATTGAAAAAATGGATGTTGCCTCTATTCCTCAATATCAGAAGCAGAACATCGATGCTATTGACTTTGATGGTATGTTACCTCTTTTTTGTTCCATGTTGATTTCTATATTTTGCCGTTTTCAAGGAAGTGAGCTACGAAACAAGTCTGGAAAGGACCCAATCTTTCTCTAACAACGCATTCACCGCTTTTATACTTTATAGTATCAAGGGTGTCATAAACTTGTTTTAATATATCTTTTGGTCTTAAAACAACCTTTTATGCTAATAGAATTGGCCCTGAACTCAACTTTCATATTGAGAAACAATTACAAAATTTTATGCTACTTGTAAGAATCCCGAAAATGATTGTTAAGTTGAATTATTGTGTTTTATCTGCAGATCTACTTGCAGAATCAAACCAACTCCAGAAGTTGTCATGGTCTTATCATCACGACCAGAAGAAGAATCCTGATGGTGAGGGTACGTTTGATATTATATCCTTGTCTTTTCTTTTCAGTATGTAGCTTTTTTTATACAACTATCTTCACGGCAAGCACTTTCACAACTTATCCAAGTAATTAGCATTTATTAACCTATTGTAGTTTTCTTGATGTATATTTTTTATTTACCTTCTAATTATTGTTTTTTTATGTTACTAGTTTGAAATATCAAACTGTAATTCATTTTTGTTGTTGGCATATTGGCGTATCTCTATTAGTTTGTCAAGTTGTCTGTAATAATGTTAACTGTTTACAAACTTTTATTTTGATCTCTCTTCCAAAAAAAACCCTATATACCCGACCTCTTTTTTTCAACCTCCACCCCCACCTCCGACCGCCGGCTTTGGTCGCCGGTTCGGAGTCCCACCCTTTTACCTCTTTCTCCTTTTGGTTCTTCTTGTATGCATGGTTCGGATGTCATTGTGGTCCCGGTTGTGGTTTAGATATTAGTTTGTGGTTTCGTGTAGTGGGTCATGGTCTAGATCTCGAGTTTCGGGTTTGGTTTCAGCTCAAGATGTTGACATTGTGTGTGTTCAGATATGTAATCTAGGCTGTTGAGGGGGTCGAGGTCGCGCCCACACGATCGGATTGTGTGATGCTCTTGGTGGGTATGGTCAGGTTTATCATTTGCATTGTCACCAGTCACCACTCGCTCGGATTGTGTGATGGGAACCGTTTTGTTTAAGGTTGCGGCGGGTTATGTTTAAGACGTTAAAAGTGTTGTTGTCACGGTTGGTTTAAAGCTCGTTTCATGTCTTCCAACAAGTGATTGCCCTTAGTGATAGTGTGTTTGGTGGGTTTGGAGGTCAATGATTACCTTAGTCTACTGAATTTTTACGCAATGATGTCTTTGTTTGATCATAGCACAGTCGTAGTTTCTAGAATCGAGTTGTGATATTAAGAAGTAGAATCTTAAGAAATGTTTACAATCTCGTGCACATATATCATCACAACTTTGTATGCTGATTCTAGGAATTACTGAAATTAATTATTGACATTGATTTTTTCTTCAATTCTACATGCAGAATTAAACCAACTTCAAAAGTTGTCATCGTCTAATCATGACGCCCAGAAGAAGAAGAAGAATCTTGGTGATGGTAATTTTTATCGACCTTCTTTTCAATACGTGTTCTTCTTCAATGTATAATTTTATTTACCTTTTAATGATTGTTAATTTCAAATACCAACTATTGATTGATATATGTGATATTAAATCAAACTGTAGTTCATTTTAGTTACAACTGAGTTGTTTTACTTTTTTGATGTTAGCATATTGGCGTTAATAATGTATTTATTAATTTTCTCATAGATAAAAATAATGTATAAGTGGGTGAATTGCTTGTAGACTTTTTAGAACATCGGAAAGAAGAAACCCGTAAGGCACGGTCCATATTACTCTCGATGCCAGGTGTTTCACCAGCTGATCTTTGGGATAATGGTATGATGAATTTTACCTTTTTGTTTTCTTTCAGTATGTTGTTCTCTCATGTTATTTATATAAATCTTTTTTGTTTTACAAAATCAGCTAAACTAACCGATGAGAAGTTTATGCAATCAATGAAGCAAGAAAGAGCATGTTGGGCATCAAATAAATGCACCAATTGCGGGTATTTCAACTGGAATTGTTGGTGTAAACCGCACTACGAAGAAATGATTAAGGCTCTCGAAGGTCCATCTACTCCTATTAAGACGCAACCAAAGGAGACCTTGCAAAGCTTCTTCCTTGGTCTATGTTAACACTCTCCAATTTCTATTTCCAAGAAATAGTCTGCTTTGTTCTTATTGGCCGCTTCTCTTGAATGTTAATAATCAGCATCTTACTTGAAAAAACATTGATTTCCTTTAAACTAAGTGGAGCAAGTAGTTTATTTTTTATTTTTTTTTTTTTTTTTTTTTTTTTTTTTTTTTTTTTTATTATATATTTTTTTAAAAAGGATGTTGGCTAGATTTCTTGGACGTGATTGGATGCGCCCAGTCAGGTTCTGTAAAAATCCAATATTTACATGTTGCATTTATATAAATCCGGAATGACGTATAGAAAACAAGAATGACCCTTACGTCCACACTTAGTAAAACCAGACAATGTCATTTTCATAACTACCGCATTTGTTCATTTTGGTTTGGTTTTCCCGCTACACAAGTGAGTCTTCCTTTTTAAAATTACGCGTACAGCTTTACCATTAGTTTAGAGGCTGTTTGGTTATAAGTTATGGGAATCAAAGGATGACTTTTGTTTGTTTAGTCAGTGGGTTGACTTTTTAAGATTGATATGTTAAGCTATTATTGAAAATGTTTACTTTTAAGGGTTTAATAGTCATCTAAAAAACCAAACCCGCTAACAAAACAGCTATTATAAGAATAGTTTCATACTCATACCCTCAAACCAAACACTCCTTTATAACTTATTTAGTCATAAGTTGAATTGAAAGCTCATGTGTAAATGAGTTTCCTTTATAGCGGCAAATAGTTATACTTGATGTATTTTGACTTTTCCTCTCATAGGTCAACGGAGAGAGAAGACACCATGGGATGGACGTGGGTTTTCCGGAAACGCAAAAACAACCCAAAAAACAAACCATCCATCAACAGCCACCCTGTCACTAACACCCGCCACCATACCCAACCCAATACCAGTACCACCACAACATACTACTTCACAAATTTTCCCTCAAATTGGGACCATGTGGTAATGAAGGAGATATTCGCAAAATATGGACAGGTTGAAGACGTTTTCATTGCTGCAAAGAGGAACAAACAAGGCAAGAGATTTGGGTTCTCTCGCTTTCAAGGAGTGTCAAACGCGATTGCATTAGGAGAGTTACTTAACACAATTACTATTGGAACCCAGAAAATCAAATGTAACATAGCCCGTTTTCAACGTCGCTCAATGTCAGGATTTGGTATCCATCGCTACCACAACCCCACCGCTCAACCACCATATGTGGCACCTTTAAAAACCGGAGCTTCTGGTGCCTCATATGCCAACACCCTCAAAAACTTCCCTGCTCTACCTAAAACTGTACCAAAACAAACAACCCTCAACATCAAGCTAACATTACCCCCTCCCCCTAAACACCCCACGACAATCATTGCTGAGCTAAAATCCATAGTTGGTGCTTCTAACACACATAATCTAATCCTTGATGAGGGTTTTGAAGACTTCTCTATCAAATACCTAGGGGGGCTATGCCTTCTTATTCAACTGCCCAACCATGAGCTTGCCTCAAAAGTTCTTTCAAACCAAAACCTGTTAAATCACTTCAAGAGTCTAAAACCCTGGAGTAATGACTTCCGAATCAATGAACGTATCACATGGATTGCTATCTCCGGCTTGCCCCCTCAACTATGGTTCTCTAAATCATTCTCAGACATTGCGGGGCATTGGGGTAAGGTGATGATACCGGAGGAGTGCAACGCGAGGCAATTTAACCGCACAACCGGAAAAGTTTGTATTCTTACAAAACACATGGATATCATACGCGAAACGGCAACCATCCTCACTGGTACAGAAATTATTTTGGTTAGAGTATATGAGATAGATGAAGATGTAGACTCATTATTCAATGGATACCACTGTGACTCATCATCAGAAGATGACGAAATTTCGTTGGATGATGATGCAACCATCAAATCCAATGAAGAAAAGAATGAGGACACTGACGATGATAGCAACGATGAAACACAAAATGGTGATGATTGTGACGATAATCCGGTGACACTAAATTGGGAAGAGTTAGTGGGTTTGTAGCCTCTGGAAAACATGCAGGTGGTCATATTGAGGAAGGGTCAACATCTATCACTATCACAGGCAAGGTCAACAACCAGAATAAAGACAAACCTATGACTGAGGTTTGTGACAGTGATTTTAGGGAATCTAAGGTAAGGTCAATTCCCAATGCATCTTTTTGTCATTCTTTATCACCATCTAATTCTATTAGGCCAACAAAAATGCATGATAACAACACAACCTCAGTAGCCCATTCATTGACCCAAAACTGTGAACCCAATAAAGACAGGCCCAATGACTCTCTTAATCCATCTCATTCTAGACACAACAACACCACTCTTTCCTATAGTAAACGATCCGCCTCTGTTCCAGCTAACACTTCCACACATAAATATCCTTACCGTAACAGAAAGAAGCGATTTGCCTCTCTCAAATTTTTTCACCCGCTTCATGGAGTTAGAGGTGCTTCAACACAACCTCAGAAGTCTCGTGGGAGAACCACTAAACCAAGAACTACCTCCCAACCAATTCGATCCACCTCGAGGGAATCGGTCGAGTATGAGGCTATCTCGGACTCTTTCTCTAAAATTCAAGGATGTAATATGAGGATCATCTCGAATCAGAACAATGAAAGGGAATCAGAATCCAATGAGGTCACTAATACCATTGTTGTGGGTAATCAAGTCGGGTTTAACATGGATGGAAAAGAAAGACAGATTGAATGTATCTTTTCCAATGGAGATTGCAACTCTAATCAATGAATGTCTTATCACTTAACATAAGGGGTGTTGGTGAAGATCATAAGAAATCGTGGATCAAAAGGCTATGTCTCGAAAATAAGGTAAACTTTTTAGGTGTTCAAGAAACTATGACAGGTAATTTAAAAAGAAGTTGTATCCAATCTTTTTGGAATAACTCTCCTTTCGAATTTGCTTGCAAAAATTCAAATGGGAGATCAGGTGGTATCCTAGCTATTTGGGATACAAATAATTTCACCATGACCGACTCCTTGGAGGGTGAAGGATTCCTTGCAATTCTTGGTAATTGGCGAAACATAGATCAACCTTGCCTAATGGTGGTGGTTTATGCGCCGCAAGATTACCGTGAAAAAAGGACTCTTTGGAATAATTTATCTCGGCTACTTGAAAGCCACAACAACTTCTCCATCCTTATTGGAGACTTTAATGAGGTTAGGTTCCAATCGGAGAGAATGGGAACCGAATTCAATCCTAGAGGTGCTTCTGAATTCAACGACTTTATCCATTCATCGGGCCTTATCGACTTGCCATTGGTAGGCAAAAGATTTACGCGGATGGATAATTTGGGTTCAAAGCACAGCAAGATTGACCGCTTTCTCGTTTCACATCATATAATCAACAAATGGCCTAACTCACATGTTATTGCCCTTCCTAGGGAGTTCTCAGACCATACACCACTAATTCTCCTAAACACAACTCATGACTTTGGGCCCACTCCTTTCCGCCTCTATAATCCATGGATGGATCACCCTGAGTTTGTTGATCTCATACAAGCGTCTTGGGCCTCTTCATCTATTGGACTGCAACCAGCAGTTGGCTTTAAGTCTAAGTTACAGAGTCTGAAATCAAACATCAAACAGTGGCGTCTACATGTCAATGATTATGAAAGAAAGTTATATGAGGAACTCAGGAACAAGATTGATTGCCTTGACAACAAAGTAGAGGTCTCTTTGCTCACCCTTGCAGAGGTGGAAACAAGAACCTCTTCGATCAAGCTTTTAGCTGATATGGAAAACCGAAAAGTGAAGGATCTAAAACAGAAGGAAAAGATAAAATGGGCTTTAGAAGGTGACGAAAATTCCAACTTCTTCCATGGTTTCATCAACAGTAGGCGTAATCGTTCATGAATAAACGGGCTAAATATTCACGGGGAATGGATCAACGAACCATTAGTGATAAAGAACCACATCGTCAACTCCTTTTGTACTCGCTTCAAGGAAGGTAACCATTCAAGACCTGTATTAGTTAGTAATTTATTTAAACAACTCTCTTTTGAAGAGTCACACTTTCTTGATTGCCCAATCACATTGGAAGAGATCAAAAGAGCTGTATGGGACTGTGGTAGTGCTAAGGCACCGGGCCCCGATGGTTTCACCTTCAAGTTTTTTTAAAAACATTGGGATACACTTGAACATGATATTGTATCTTATGTTAAAGACTTTGAGGTTTCCGCCCACATCCCTCGTGGGTGTAACTCCTCTTTCATCACGCTTGTGCCAAAGGTTGATGATCCTTTAGTAATTGGAGATTTTAGGCCGATTAGCTTGATCGGTAGCCAATATAAAATAATTGCTAAGATTCTAGCCAACCGTCTCTCTCAGGTAGTATCTTCGGTTGTTAGTGATGTCCAAATGGCTTACATTAAAGGTCGCCAAATTATTGATGGCCCTCTCATGGTTGATGAAATTATTGCTTGGGCGAAGAAACATAAAAAACAGTTAATGTTTCTTAAAGTCGATTTTGAGAAAGCTTTTGATTCCCTAAGCTGGTCTTTCCTCTTCTCCATTCTTGAACAAATGGTGTTTAGTTATAAATGGCGGAATTGAATCCACTCTTGCCTTAACTCGGCATTTGCTTCGGTTCTTGTTAATGGGTCGCCAACAAAGGAATTTAAAATTGAAAGAGGTCTTAGACAAGGAGACCCTCTTTCACCTTTTCTCTTTATTCTAGTAGTTGAAGCCCTCAATATTGCTCTTCTTGAAGCAACTAACAACAACATCTTCCATGGCATTCAAGTGGGTAAAGACAAGATCCACATCTCTCACCTACAATTTGCAGATGATGCATTAATAATAGGGGATTGGTCTTGTACTAATGCTAAGAACTTGTCAAGAATTCTAACTTGTTTCCATCTTGCCTCTGGTTTAAAGGTGAATTTTAACAAAAGCAAGTTATATGGATTTGGTGTAACTAACAGTGAGCTAAGTTCTATGGCTTCTACAATTGGTTGTCTTGCATCACAATTTCCTTGCATTTATTTGGGACTTCCTATAGGTGCTAAGATGTCAAGATGTCATAATTGGAAGCCGCTTGTTGTTAGATTCCATAAGCGCCTCTCGAAGTGGAAGTCCAAGTCCCTCTCATTTGATGGTCATCTCACCCTCGTAAGGTCGGTTCTTGGTAGTTTGGGAGTTTATTACTTCTCTAACTTTAAGGCTCCAAAGAAGGTTATTTGTAAGCTCGAAAGCATTAGAAGACAATTTTTTTGGGGAGGTTGTTCGGATGAAAATAAAATCTCGTGGATTGCTTTGGATAAAGTCATATCTCTACGAGTTAAAGGAGGTCTTAGCATTGGAAGTCTTAGTGCTTGCAACCAAGCCATGCTCTCAAAATGGTGGTGGAGAATTAAAACCGAAGATCAAGCTATTTGGAGAAGATTAATTTGCTCCATTCACGGCCCTAATGGTGGTCTTCATGACAACTCCTCCCTCAAGCCTAACTCCGGTCCATGGTATCACATCATGAAACTTAAAGATGATTTACTCAAACTTGGGATAAACTTAACTTCTCTTTTTAAGAGAAAAGTAGAGAATGGTCGCAACACCAGTTTTTGGAAGGATAACTGGTTGGGTGGTTCACCTTTATGTGTCACGTTTCCCCGTCTATATCGCCTCGACTCCAATCCAAACTACAAGGTTAACGAGAGATCACCCACTGTTGTGGTGCCTAATTCTGGTTTTTCACAGGTAAGTTCCTCTATTTCAAGCCCAATGGGATTTATCCCTCCACCTGGTCTTAGATTTCAATGGGCTTGGACAAGGGAGTTACTTAATTCACGAGAGTTTGAGGATCTAAGTAACTTGACCGAGCTTCTATCACAACTCAGCTTATCTACAAAGGAAGATTCTTGGGAATTTATAGTTGGTGCAACTAGAAAATTCTCTGTCAAGGACATGAGACAACACATAACCTCTTTGTCATACCCGTTTACATCACAGCCGACTAGATGGAACAACTCAATTCCTTTGAAGGTAAACATTAATACTTGGAGAGCAATGAACTCGAGGCTGCCTACAAGAAAAAACCTCGACCTTAGAGGCATGGATTTAGATTCCCTAAGATGTCCTATGTGTGATGAACAAATTGAAACGGAAGAACACGTGTTTGTCCATTGCAATATTTCTGTGGATATTTGGAAAGACGTCTTTAAATGGTGGAAAATTCCTAACTTACATCTCAACAACCTCTGTGATGTGATTCATTTGGCGGACCAGACCTTAATTGTTGCCAAACACACAAGGTTTTTAGATGCCGTGGTTCAGATGACTATTTGGGCTCTTTGGAAGTTTAGGAATGAGGTGACTTTCTCCTTGAAGCGCCCAAGCAAAGATCTCATTTTTAGCGACATTAAACACTTGTCATTCACTTGGATTAGTAGTAGATGTAAGAAACCAAATTTAAATTGGATAGAGTGGTTTTTTCACCCTTGTAACGCTCTATCCCAACCTTGTATTGCCTTCTAGCATCTTGCTAGTTTTCTAATCAAATCGCCGTTAAAAAAAAAGTATTTTGCTTACGTGTTTCTGGGACACATATTGATTTCAGTGGGGCAGTTCTCTGATGCAAATTTAGAGGTTGCATTTAGGAGAAATTCATGATTCGTTAGAAACTTGGAAGGCACTGACCTCTTGACTGGGAATCGCGGCACAAACTTGTATGCTATAGATATAAACCAAATGGCATCTTCATCTGCAATATGTCTTATGACACGAGCATCTGGAACAAAGTCCGGGTTGTGGCATAGAAGATTATCCCATCTCAATTTCGACACTATCAACAAACTTGACAAAGACAACATCGTCAACGGACTTCCCAAGTTCAAATACACCAAGGATCACATATTTCCATTTTACGAACAAGGAAAAAGCAAAAAAAATCATATAAACCCAAAACCGTACCCAGTTCGGAAGCAAAGTTAAATATGTTGCACATGGACTTATGTGGCCCAATGAGAGTTGAAAGCATAAACGGGAAGAAGTATATTCTTGTTATCGTAGATGAGTATTCAAGATATACATAGGTTAAGTTTTCGAGGTAAAAAGACGAAGCATCAGGCATCATCATCACCTTTCTGAAACGTATTCAACTACTTCTACAAGCTCTAGTAAGGATAGTAAGAACAGACAACGGCACAAAATTTACAAATTAGGAGCTAAAAACTTATTTTAAAGATGTTGGAATCACACATCAGACATCAGTTGTTAGAACTCCATAGCAGAATGGGGTAGTTAAAAGAAGAAATCGCACTCTTGTGGAAGCTGCTCGCACAATGCTAATTTTTTCTAGTGCATCGTTATTTTTTTTGGCTGATCTTTGTCGCCACTGCTTGTTTCGATCCCTAATCCATCCAAGATTCAATAAAACCTCATATGAACTAGTTAACAATAGAAAACCTGATATCTCTTACCTTCATGTGTTTAACGCTTTGTGCTATTCAACGAACGATAAACAAGATATAGGAAAACTGAAAGCTAAAGGTGATATTGGAATCTTTATTGGATACTTAGATAACTCGAGGACGTTCTGGGTGTATAACAGAAGAACTAAGAAGATAATGGAGACGATGAATGTGAATTTTGACGAAATTTCACAAATGGCTTCTGAGAGACTCGCTCTAGAACCCGCAGACTTCTGGACACATTAGTTCAAGACTCGTACCTCAAAGAGCTTCATCAACTTCTTTTGACAAACCTTCAGAACAAGAATGGGAGAATTTCTTCGAGTTAATGTTCGATGAATACTATGGTGGACCTTCGACAAATGTATCAAACCATCATTTTGCTGCACCCACTCAAAATCATCAACCACCACCACCAACAGAAGATGCATCCACAATAATCGAAGTTGACGTACCAACTCCATCGACCTCATCTATATCGACCCCAGCAACTCCAATTCTTGAAATCCTTCTACCAACAGTTGATGAGCAAACCCAATACACAACATGTCAAGAAGAACCTACATTAAACCAAAATGATGCAACGTTAGATGAAGAAGTATTCGAAAACCCGTTTGCTATGGAATCTGTTGAATCATCTTCAAGCTTACAAGAACCATCTAACTCGCATACATTACACCCACGATATCCTTTTACACTCAAGTGGACAAAAGACCACCTAATT
Organism: Chrysanthemum makinoi; assembly: GCA_910596185.1. Lineage (NCBI taxonomy): Eukaryota > Viridiplantae > Streptophyta > Magnoliopsida > Asterales > Asteraceae > Chrysanthemum > Chrysanthemum makinoi. The sequence goes on along the minus strand of OU343217.1, from coordinate 3,173,583 downwards.
GAACAAATTATTGGTGAACCTTCAAGGCCAATTCAAACGAGATGCCAACTTGCCACAGACTCCGACTTGTGCATTTACATTTGCTCAATAAGCAATAAAGAACCAAAGAACATACAATAGGCAATGCTAGAAAATGCATGGATAGAAGCGATGCAGGAGGAACTTCTCCAATACCGTCTACATGACTCTTGGGATCTAGTTCAAAGACCAATTGACAAACAAGTCATTGATCTCAATTGGCTATGGAAGAACAAAAAGGATGAAAAAATGACTGTAATTCGCAACAAAGCTCGTCTCGTGGCTAAAGGATACAGACATGAAGAAGGAATAGATTTTCAAGAATCATTCGCGCTGGTAGCAAGACTTGAAGTAGTCAGGATCTTCTTAGCCTATGTAGCTCACAAAAACATCAAGGTATATCAGATGGACATCAAGGCTGCTTTCTTGAATGGAACTCTTAAAGAAGAAGTGTATGTGAGTCAGCCAGAAGGCTTCATACACATGGAACATCCAGACTACGTCTACAAGCTCAAAAAGGCAATCTATAGTTTAAAGCAAGATCCGAAAGCGGGGTATGACGAACTGTCTTCTTTCCTAATAAAAAACAATTTCACCAAAGGAACTATTGAACCTACCTTGTTTACTCGAAAATACAACAATGACATTTTGATTGTTCAGATTTATGTGGACGACATCATTTTTAGGTCCATTAATCCGAATCTTTCAAAACATTTTGAAAATCTCATGATAAGCAATTTTGAAATGTCCATGACGGGAGAACTAAAATTTTTTCTTGGTTTACAAATACATCAATCCCCTCGTGGTATTTTCATTAATCAATCTAAATATACAATTGAGATTTAAAAAAAACATGGTATGGACAATTGTGATTCGGTTGGTACACCAATGGTAACATCACCAAAAATTAGAGCTGATCTATTTAGGAAACCTATCGATCCGAAGAAATACCAGAGCATGATTGGTTCTCTCATGTACCTTACTTCTAGACCCGATATTCAATTTGCTATTTGCTTATTAGCACGGTTTCAGGCAAAGCCTACCGAACTTCACCTCAAAGAGGTTAAACAGATCATTCGGTACCTGAAGAAATTCATTCACATGGGACTTTGGTATCCGAAGAAATCCGTATTTGATCTAATAGCCTTTTCAAATGCGGACCACGTCGGTGATCAAGTTATAGCAAAAAGTACATCCGGAGGAGCACAATTTTGGGGTGAAGAGTTTGTAAGCTGGTCTTCAAAGAAACAAGATTTTCAACTGCTGAAGCCGAGTATGTGTCTCTATCTGCGTGTTGTGCTCAAGTTCTATGGATGAGGATACAACTCACAGGTTATGGCTTTACTTTTGACAAAAATACCTATGTATTATGACTTGAAAAGTGCCATAGACATCTCGTGCAATCCGGTACATCACTCAAAGACAAAACATATCAAAGGCCGCTATCACTTCATTAAAGAGCACATAGAAGAGGGTATTGTTGAATTATTTTTCGTGAAGACATATTACCAACTAGCCGATCTATTTACTAAAGACTTTCCAAAAGAACGGTTTGACGATTTAGTTCGACGAATTGGAATGCGAATCCAAACCTCTGGGGAGTTAGAACGATTTCTCGAATCTTCTTGAAAATGGTTTCAAAAAGCTTTGCTGTAAATATTTTTGAAAAATCAAATACAAAATCCAACAAAAGCAAAATATAAAATTATAAATTTCCAAAAATACAAAAAGAAGATAAAACCAAAACCCAAAAATATTCTTTCCACGACATGTCTCTCATATAATCGATATTCTGTACGTTTCTAGAAATGTCATTTAACAATGATACGGACATATACAGATGCTTGAGCGAGAGTTCACTTAAATGTTTTCTAAAACATATCGTTTCTCAAAATTTCTTTCACAATGGCTTTCGTATATTTCAATACGAAACCCGAGATTAAAATGATGACTTTTGATTACTTCAATCAAAACTCATGCTTGTCTAAAGAAAATCTCTAGTGTACGCTCCAATGTACTACATTTCAAACTGATGAGAAACATCATCATTTTGATGAGTGGCTTTTTAAACTTTTTAATTTTTCACACATTTTAATAGATCCAATACCTGGAGTTTGCCGATCTCTCAGTAGATGAACCTTGGTGTACTCCAGCGACTCATAACGACAGTGTGAAGATAGCATGTTTATTTCTTTGATAGCCCACGGACATTACGGGTTACACTTAGTTTTCATGGTGGTTTTAAACTGTCCACAGTCGTGGAGTGATACCTTGGTATACTCCAGCGACTCACAACAACAGTGTGAAGATATTAAGTACGGGGACATGTCAGTGACCATCCGCTCTGAGATTCGTCAAAGAATGCGCCAGCGATCTGGGATGTACTTGTACAAAATATCTAAACACTTACGTCGGGAACTTTATTGCTAACTGTTTTCATGCAGGTACTAATGAAGGCCCAGAGTTCCAGTAGTGACCACTACCACCACAATTATCATCAATATCTATTTTCGCATGCTCATACCCACATCATAAAGACATTTTCATCAAAGATCTATGCAAAAGCAAAGTTCAGAAAGATTTTACGCCAAAGTCCAAGAATCTGAAAAGGTAAGATACAAAGATCAAAGTTAAAAGTTGAGAACTACACAAGTATAAAGATTCAAAGTTATCAAGAAGTTTGAGCATGTCGGAAAGGAAGATAATGCACCAACAACAAAGACGTTGATGAAAGACAAACAACACCATTATCTGATCACAAAGCATGAAGGAACAAAGGATCAAGACTATTCTATGTCAACATACAAAGTTCAAGCTCAAAAAGACTAAAGACCTAATCAAGTGGAGCATCTTTGGAATGATCACCCCTTAGGGGGAGATTGTTAGCCTTAATAGAAAGTGATAGTCATTTATGATTAGCAACTTTGTAACGTGTCTTACATATTGTAATAGAATAGTCAATGGGCTCATGGATTGGGCTAAGCTAATATGTTAGTTGTTATGTATAATCCAGCCTTATATAATGTGTAATCCAATCCAAGTCCAACGAGCCCATGGCCAAGCCCATTATGGTAATTTCTATTTTAGTATAAAAGCCATCATAAGTCTCATTTGTAAGGTGTGCTTAAGTGTGTAAGTGTGTGTTTTATGAAATACAAGTTCTCTCTTCCATCTCTCTAGTTTCTCTCTCTAAAACGCATATATCTCAAGTCACCATACCATACAAGCTTCATAATATAGTGATAAGGTTGATATATCTAAGGTCATACATTTTTAAATTTAATTCTCTTTAATTTGGTATGCATTATGATATATGAATCACAACTTTTTTTTCAACTTTTTAAGTGAGTGTTGATTTTCTTGAAATTTTCGGCATTTTATGCTCTAATTTTGGCTAGTTTATAGACCGAATGTTGCGAAACTTAAAACATGAAAGTTTTAGCTCTTTACTAGAAATTTGAATCACTAAAATCTGATATCATATGAGTAAGATATCACACATGAGAGATGGTGTTTTACTCATATTTGTTGCACACAAGGTGTTTGGTGAAATGTCTAGCTTAGATTTTTAGCGTTAAAAAATGCACTAATTTTTGTCCCACAACGTATCATTAATCATTTATTAATGTAAGACTCAAAGAGTGATATTTTTTAATAGTTAATGTTTTAAAAAAAATGAACGTATTATGTTTTATTGTGTTTTTTACCATAGATTTGACCAATATTAAATTCGAATTAGAAAAATTGTAAAACATAAAAATTATAGATTTTAGGTCAATATTTACCAATGTTTTTTATTCACTCAAATCCAATGTCATATGAATAAGATATAACATGTTAAAGATGACATTTTGTTCATCAGTTACTCTGTTCATCAATTTTTATTCATGAACATTAGTTCATCAGTACATCAGTTAAGGATTTAGGGTTTTGGGTGATGGGTTTGGGGTTTAGTTCATTAGTTTTTATTCACTAGTTAAGAAATTGAGCAGAATAACTGATGAACCAAAAACATAACACACGATAATAAGTGATGAACCAAAAAACATAACACATGACAATAGTTGATGAACCAAAAACAACTAATGTTCATCGACTAAAAAAACATAAACTAACTGATGAACCTATAACATATGATAACACAAATAAACTAACTGGTGAACCTATGATAACATAATAGCTAAAATAAATAAACTAATGAACCTATGATAACATATTAGATAAAAGTCAATTATTGATGAACCAAAAAAAGCTAATAGCTAAAATAAATAGCTAAAAGTCAATAACTAATGAACAAAAAAAAAAACTAATGTTTATCAACTGAAAAAACATAAGCTAACTGATGAACCTATGATAACACAAATAAGATAACTGATAAACCTACGATAACATAACCTATGAAAAAAAAATATATAACAAAAAAAGCATTAACAGATGAACAAAACACTAACTAATGAACAATACTAACTGATGAACAAAACGTACATTTTTTTTATATTTTAAAAATAACGATTAAAAACATCACTTTTTGAATCTTACATTAATAAAATAATTAATAACGTGTTGTGGTACAAAAATTAAAGCATTTAACGCAATTTTAACACTAAAAATTTAAGCTAAACATTTTATCAAACACCTTGTGTGCAACAAATATAAGTAAAACGTCATCTTTAACATGTGATATCTTATTCATATGACATCAAATTTGAGTGATTCAAAAACCTGTGTAAAGAGTGAACCAAAGTCTACAACTTTCGTGTTTTAAGTATTTTATGATTCGACAATTTTGAAGGTGAAAAATGTGGTCGAAAATGGCAAGAAGCATCAAGAAAATCAAGATTCAATGAATATGTAAAAAAACAGTTTCGAGATAATTAACAATATTTATACCAAATTAAAGAAAATTCAATTTTAAAAATTGTGGTGAAATATGGATTTTCTAAAAGTTAATCGTTTGTGAGTTATATACGTTTGAAGTTTGATGTGGAAAAAGAAAAACGGGTCATATTACCATTTTACTCTTAGACGGATTATTTGAATAAAATAAGTTGGAAGGACACGTGTCAAACGATGAGTGATTTTTTAAACTTTTTAATTTTTCACACTTTTTAATAGATCCAGTATATTATATAAGAAAACACAAGTAATATACCACAAGTTGATCGTTCATATAATACTACGAATATCTCAAGGCATTATTTACCGAAGCAGGGTTGGTACCCCATAACAAATTGTAGCAGCACTAAACGTAAGATTCATAGATGTCTTTCTAGCTATATCAAGACAGGCTACAACGTCCGCTTCATCTTTCATTCCTCCTTCAAATGTCTTAAGTAATGTCTTGGTTAATTCTAACGCCCAAGTCTCATATACACTCCATAGATTACCTATAACTATAGGGGAACCGGCTAGTAAATAGCCTATTGGAGCACCTTCTGGGGTATAAGGCCCTTTCGATCGCAGTAACCCACTACAACAACCCATCAAGATGGCTGCTGCACACCTGTCAAGTTTTACAATTGCATCTATCGGCATGTGTTGCAAGCCTAGAAAGTGGTAAATACATTCAAATCGTAATCAATAAATATGAATTTTTAAAAATCACATGCATTGAAGATATAATTATACATATATAAAAAAGGGAAAATGATCTGAAAAGGCATCAAACTTGCCACTTTTTCCTTTTCTAGGCATCAAACTTTTTTTTTTCCTATTGTAGCCCTAAACTTGCCTAATTTTCCTATTGTAGCACTGAACTTGCCTAATCACACTTAAAGTGTAATTAACCTTCTTAAACCCGTTTTTAAGTGTAATTTTGTGTCACAAAAGGAAAATTAGGCAACTTTAGTGCTACAATAGGAAAATTAGGCAAGTTTAGTGCTACCCGTTTTAAGTGTGATTTCGACCGCTAATTTTTTTATTGCACCGCTAGTCCTTTTCGTTTTTGGCGACCGTTATTATATTATTGCACCGTTAGTCCTTTTAGCCCGTTTTTTACACGTTTTCGTCCGTTTTGTTCGTTTTTACACGGTTTCGTCCGTTTTACCGGTTTTAGATCCGTTTTTGCGCGTTTTTGTCCGTTTTATGCGGTTTTACGTCCGGTTTTCTGCGTTTTCGTTCGTTTTGCCGTTTTACACGATTTTTAGTTTATTTTGGTTTCGTCCGTTTTACCGCGTTTTTAGGTTGTTACACGTTTTTGTCGGTTTTACGCGTTTTCGCCCGTTTTTACGCGTTTTTATGCGTTTTTACCGCGTTTTAGTTCGTTTTCGCGCGTTTTAGTCGTTTTACACGCGTTTTAGTTCGCTTTTGCGTTTTCGCGTTTTACCGTTTTCGTCCTTTTGCCACGTTTTTCACGTTTTCGCGTTTTAGTTGTCGTTTTTACGCGTTTCGTTCCGTTTTACCGTTTTTGCCGGTTGTTACGTTTTACGTCGTTTTACCGTTTTGTCGTTTTACACGTTTTCGTTCGTTTTTGCGTTTTAGTAGGTTTTACACGCTTCGTTTGTTTTTGCGTTTTTGTCCGTTTTTGCACAGTTTAGTCGTTTTACGCTTTTAGTCGTTTTTGCAGTTTCATCCGTTTTTGCGTTTTAAATGCGTTTTTGCAGTTCGTCCATTTTCACATGTAAAATGAGCGGCGATGTAAAACGAACAAAACATGTAAAACAGCGAAAACCGTGTAAAGCGGATGGCGACTAATATGTGCAAAACGAACGAAAACATGTAAACGGACGCGAAAAAAGCGGCAAAAAAGCGGACATAAACGCGTCGAAAAAGCGGCGTGTAAAACGCATAAAAACGCGTGTAAAAAGCGGTAAAAGGGACAAAAGCGTCAGCGAAAGCAGCGTAAAACGGACGCGATGCAAAAGCGGACAAAAACGTGCACAAACGGCGTGTAAACAAAAATGTGTAAAACGGGCAGCTGCAAAACGGACGAAAACATGTAAACGCGATAAGCGATGCAAAAGCGTGTAAAACGCAGCGTGTAAAACGTGCAAAAGCGAACAGCGTGTAAAAGCGAGCAGCGTCGCAAAACGCGAGCAAAGCGTGTAAAAGCAGACAAAAAGCGTGTAAAAGCGGACGAAAACGTGTAAACGGACAAAAAGCGTGTAACAACGGCGCGTGTAAAATAGACGAAACCGTGCAAAAACTAAAAAATGCGTGTAGAACGTGCAAAAGCGAAAGCAGCAGCGTAAAACGGGCCGAAACCGCAAAAGCGGACGGCGTGCAAAAATGGGCCGAAACCGTGTAAAAGCGGACGAAACCATGTAAAAGCGGACAAAACGGACCAGCGTGTAAAAATGGGCGAAAAGGACTAACGGTGCAATAATATAATAACGATCGAGAAAACAGACTTAAAGGACTAGCGGTGCAATAAAAAAATTAACGGTCGAAATCACACTTAAAACGGGTAGCACTAAACTTGCCTAATTTTCCTATTGTAGCACTAAAGTTGCCTAATTTTTCTTTTGTGACACAAAATTACACTTAAAAACGGGTTTAAGAAGGTTAATTACACTTTAAGTGTGATTAGGCAAGTTCAGTGCTACAATAGGAAAATTAGGCAAGTTTAGGGCTACAATAGGAAAAAAAAAAAGTTTGATGCCTAAAAAAGAAAAAAGTGGCAAGTTTGATGCCTTTTCGGATCATTTTCCCTATAAAAAAAAACTAACCGTCTCCGTGGCCCACATAGATAAACAAATGGCGGGTTTTTAATATTTCTAAGATCTCTTTCACAACAGGTTTCTGGCAAATTCCCTGCATATCGATTAATGTTCAATTGTCTTGACTTGCAGTGGACTCAAACATTTAAAATTTCATAGACACTGATGTATATTTTACTATATACGGATTATAATAGTAAAACACTCACCTCCAAGCGGAATTCAGTTTTTAAACATTCGGCTAAAGCATATTCTTCGTAAGTAGTCCCTGTGGCCTTTATAACATAAAGGCGTCAGATGGATCTAATGTAGCGTAGATTGCACAATCTCGCACTGCCGCCTTCTGGCTTTTGTCACATTTCAGGTTAGTGTAAAAAATACTCGAAACCGAAGGCATCCTGTATATATCTTGGTTTTTCAATACCTCCATGCTTTCCCAAGGCAACATCTGTAGAAATAAAACAACCTCTTTCAGGACTTACCTATATTACAAATAGCTTTTCAGTTTTCTTGTTTTCTATGTTAGATACATTACCTGGATATCCTTGTCGAGCACCAAGATGATGACAGGTTTTCTTTTTGTAGTTGGCGATGGAATTAACGGCAGACTTAAGTCATTTACACCTATACCGATAAATCCGCCCGATTTGTCTATCTTTTGGTCGTCCACTGGTTCCCCTAACAAAATATGTTTATGTGGCCCTAACCAGCTTTCCATATGCCTGAACAAATGAGAAACTTATTAATATCAGACTGAATGGATACAATAGATTATTAATAACACCAGCAGTAGCCTCACCAAATGATATCATCAAGTCTTCCATCAAGAGTATCACGGTGAATTCCCTGCTCAAAGTCTTTTACAATCCATTTAAAATCAGGTAGTATTGTGTCAACAATCGTGTCAGTGCCCCAAGGGGCATTCCACAGTTCCCCTGGCCTTCCTAAGACAATCAACCACAAAACAAACATAGAATAAAAATTTTTGAATATTTCTATTGTTTTAACAATTCACATGCATGAAAAGAGAGAAGGAATACCTAATCCTTTAGAATTTACTTGGAAAAGACCAAAAAGTGGTTTACGTGTTGAACTAAAACTTGAGATCATCAAAAAGGCAGCATGTTCAGAAGGCACATAAAAAGGCAACTTCCCCAACAATATCTTGTAATTATCTCCGAGAATATTTATCACAAGTATAGTATGCGGTTGAAGTTGAGTATAAAACTGTGATACAAAGTCATTAAGATCCACATCTGAACTAGTTGTTAGCCTGCATGATAGAGATTAGAAAATGGGTTGATTAGAGTTTTGTTTTACTTCTAATTAACTGGTTAAAACATAATAATAATAATTAATATATATATATATATATATATATATATATATATATATATATATTTTATATTCATGAACATGAATCTCCTTTAGTAGTTCTTAGGTGGTTTATGGTGGCGCTGGTTTATCTATCACATTTGACATGCTGACTAAGTAAAGTTAGACAAAAAGTGTTGCGTATCAATCCGCCACACCGACGACACATACCTATGCAAATTATCATCTGGATTACAGTCGTCGCCACACACCTGAAATTAAAAATATTTGTTAGATTAAAATATACAATCTACATAATGAAAATAAGCAAACTATCATTTTAATAATGTATAGACACTAATATACCTTAGATAGCCTAAGAGAAAACAAATAATTAACACCAGATCCAACTGTTAACTCGTGAAAAAAACATGCCCACTGACATTGGGTCAGAGAATTCTCAGAAGTCGACAATGGTTTTTTGTTGAAGTAACCAGGGAGATACATGATTGCCAGTAGCTGTGCAACCTGTGACAATATAATGATGGCTTAGGATTAGATTTGATTTTATTATTTTTAAAAAGCCAAGATGGTATTAATCTACACCTTTTTGTGGAATCTGTAAGCTATTTTATTACTGTAGTTTAAGGTTTAGGGTTTAAATCATATGTGATGTAGAAGGAGTTAAAAGTCAAAAGGAGTTGCACTGTCCAATTATATTTAGAGAGAGTAGATTAGATTTGAGGGGCTTGAACGAATAGTGAAATGAATCGGACATATGTCTCAGGAAATTTAAACGGGTAGAATTTAATTATTTCTAACAAGGAGGAAAATAGTTATATATTTACCTTTTTGAATAATTCAGGAGTCTCACTCGATAGTATTAACGCGTGCTTCAAAGTGTCTATAAGGATTTCACTGGGAATAGAAAAGTCACCGTTGCTAGAATAACAAAAAGGAAAAAGATAAAGACATATTAGGATATATATACCACTAATCATTGTAGGGATGTAGCGAGCTCAAAAGGATAACATTAATACCTTCTACCCATCGTGCATGCCGCCCAACTTATTATGTAAATAAGCTCGGCAATGTGTGTTCCATGAACAACTTTAATCTCCCTCCGCTTAACAAGCTCAAATAACTTCGATAACGTCCTTGGAGGTTCCAATGAGGCAAGGGAGCTCAAGCTAACCACCAAATGTATGTTCTCCAGGAATACGTCACGTGCTTTCCTTGTTTCATCTTTGAACACGTAGTCTTTACCTGCCCATGTAGATACTTCGGTAAAAAAAAGTAATATATGGATACTTCGGTAAAAAAAGAATAATACAAAGCTATAAGGATACTTCGGTAAAAAAAAGTATAATATGGTTACCTTTTTCCTTAAGTACACTTAACAAAGAAAAACGGCAGGTACACTCCCAACATCTACATTGGTACTTTGGGGTCTCGTGTCCCTTCCCAAAAGGCTCAGCATTTAATTGATCTTTTAGCAAAACTTCAACAAACAAAATCTCCCGCATAGCCGTTGTTATATCTTAAGTGATGCCAATTTTTCTCTTCTGTTTTACACACTCTTTGCTAATCTCAAGTTTCAGCATCAATTCGCACTTTTTACAAGAAACATGCAGAGTTCTTTCGCTTGTTTGAGTTCCTTTGTAGCATTATCGATGTCTTGTGTCTTCCGATAGATTCTGCCTGGGCATAAACAGAGGTATGGGTTGTGTCAGGTTATGCTCTATCTCTAATAGAGAGAGAGAGAGAGAGAGAAATCGTCAAACGGGCTGAAAGTTGCATAAGACTTATCTATAATGCATGAAAGTACCTAAATCATTTTACTAAAAAAACAGATTGTTGATGCAATAATATTTTTACACAATAACGAATAGTAAAATTCATATTTTATAAACTATCTATTTAAAAAATATATATATGAATAGATAGATTCAACAAAAAAGATTTTTCAGCCTAACATGACCACCTGTTTCGACCGCTACAAAATTACTCATTTTGAACGGTTATTGAGCTTGCCAGACTACACCATTTTGCCAAATCTACAGTACTTGATATCAGAATTATGCTTACTAATTGCAGCATGAAAAATCCCGAGATAGAATGAAGGGCCTCACTGTAAAGAAAGGTTTTTTCCCCATTCTAATAAACCCATAGCCTTCTCTACATCCCCGATTAGCTCTAGGATTGTTGCTTCCTGTTACAAACCACAAATGTTTTAAGGTTTTGATTTTTATTTTCTTATTCGAAGCATGTACAACAATGAATCACAAAGCTTACCTGGTGTATGCTATCTAGGTAGCATATGAAATTATTATTTGGAGCCAGTATAAAGTCGTCAAAGCTGATTGACCATACACGAGCTGCCACAACATGATTCATATGCAGGGTGTACACCTTTCCATCTCTTGATGTCAGCTCAAAATTCTCTTTCAGAAGATGATATCGACGTTGACTACCTTCACTCGCATGATCAAGAGCCTGATAGGATACATAAGTTATTAGTATCAATAAAAAAATTGTAATCTAAACATTTTTTTCTCCGTCACATAAAGGTAGATGTTTAAAATGAACATTATTATAAATCAATGAAGGTACCTTTGTCATTCTTCCCATTAATAACATTCTTTCTCCCTGATCATGGTAGAACTGGGCTACACGACAACTCGATTTTAATGACTTAGGAACCTGAAATACAAAATAATCGCGATAAAAGATATCGTAGTTGTAACGAGATATTAATCTAAGTTATAATATGATAAATTATATGATTGTCTATGTTAAAGTAAATAACTACAATAAGATGTATAATAAATGAACCAACTTTGCTATACGTTTACATTATTTGAACCTACAGCAATCAAACAAAATAGATAAAGACACCCGATGTATTATAAAAACTTATAAGGTCGTCCAACCAATAAACTCAGAGATATAATAAAGATTAAAGAAACTATGTAAAAAGTGACAAAGTGAAATCTGGACACCAATTAAATTTTGGCGTGCTGTCAATTATGTCGATTCAATGGAAGAGATATTTTACAAATAATTTCATATGTGATTTTACAAGGAATTATAGAGTGATCTTTGCATTAGAACATCTGGAGTCAGGTTGTTAAACTTTGTTTTTACAGCAATATGTGAGAAAAAAGAGACTATAAAGCCTATAAGGTCATGTGGGTCAAAAGCTAGGATGGCTGAGAATTTTTTGAATTCATAGTTGATCATACCTAATTGCCACCTCTAAGAAAATAATATACAAAATGTATTTCGCGTGATCATACCTTACTGGCGATCAGTGGCGGAGCTTGGATGTCTTGTTTGGGGGGGCCAAAAATTTTCGAAAAAAATGTGGTATCCTATATAAAAGACTATTTAAAGTTATATGAAAAACGAAGTCCAAAATTAAAACTAGTGAACTGACATAAATGATAACATAAAAGTGCCAATTTATTACTACATTTTTGAACTCTTGATGACTTATTATATATGTTTACTTAGATTGTTATAAAGTGCCAATTTATAACTACATTTTCGAAAAAAATCAATAAATAACTACTACAATGATGGGAAAAGATTATCAACTTTGTATATTTGACTTTCCCACTAGCCACGTTACCAAACTTGTAGGAAGCTACAATGAAAAAGAAATTTATAAATTCCTAAAACTAACAAAATTACTAACTGTCACCTATATTTTAGGGGGGCCAAGACCCCTTCCTGCCCTTTATAACCTTCGCCACTGCTGGCGATATTAGAAACTCTGTAAACAAAGTATATAAGTAAATATGAGTCTCATGAGGATTAATATATTGCCATATTCAAAGAAACCATTAACAGGAGTTCACAGATGTTAAAAAAAAAGTACCTGTTGGGATAATTACTGATCCGAGCCTATGGACAGTCAAAACAAACCGAGCACATGGATAATTACAATCACAACTCTAGTTTAATTAGGATTCTTATTTTAGCTTTTTAGATAAGGACTTGTTTACTTGATTAGAGTTGTAGTAGGATTAGGAGAGCTTATTCTAATGTCCTATATAAGCAAACCAAACGAGCTCGTAGTTTGGTTGTGCATTAGATATCAGTTTTTTGAGCTTTGTATTTTCTGATTAATAGAGAGCGTGTTCTATTAAATACTCGGTGCAAGTCTTTTTGTTTTGTTCCAGTTATAGTCGTGTTTCTGCTTGTGAAGTTCGATCACTTTGTGGACTTGAGTACCTTCATAGAGTTAGACTTTTCATATCCAGACAATGCACGTAAGCACAATGCTTGTGCTTGCAGAAAGTGTAATGGACCACGACAATCGGCGCTTACCAAATAAGGTGAATATGATAACCACGACAATTTTTTGCTCTGCATTAATAATATCGATAAGGGCAAATGGCACAAAAAGGCATTAAAGTTAGGGTCCATTTCAAATTAAGGTATTATGCTTTTTTTCTTGCATAAAAAGGTACTCAACAAAATTTTTTGGCGGATTTGGGTTTTTTACTAACATTCGTTAACTCACTTCGTTAGTATATTACATGTTTAGTCCTTGTGGTTAGGACCAAATTGCAACGAAGGTCCTTACTTTCAAATAAAATTATTTGCACAAATCGTCCTCGGTCAACAGTGGTCAACGCCACGTGTCACCACCTGAGTGGTGCCACCTGGCATAGGGTCGGGTCGGGTCGGATTTTAAGCTGGTCGGGTCGGGTCGTAAACGGGTCGGGTTGCCATGTGGACTAATGAGGTGGTGCCACGTGGCATTGGTATAATAATACCAACTTTTTGGCTTGCCAAGATTCGAACTCGGTCCTTTGTGTGAGAAGCCAAGCCTTGCCCAACTGGGCTAAGCATAGCTTCAATAATATTTCCCTAAATCAAATACATAACCCTTCCTAAAAGTTATGGCCCAATTCATAAATAATAAAAAGTTCAATTTAGTTTTTGGCCTATCAATTTAAGGGGTTATATGAGCTGTCAAAAAATAAATAAATATACCGTCGGACTCGTTTTTAGTGCTCTTTTCCAATGGTATGCTCGGGGAATTTTTTCGACTTTGTTTGTACCTCGAAAAATGCAAAAATCACCGTTTTTCCTTTGTTTTCGCATTTTTCGAGGTCCAGACCAAGTCAAAAAAATTCCCCGAGCATACCATTGGAAAGAGCACGAAAAAACGAGTCCGACGGTATATTTATTTATTTTTTGACAGCTCATATAACCCCTTAAATTGATAGGCCAAAAACTAAATTGAACCTTTTATTATTTATGAATTGGGCCATAACTTTTAGGAAGGGTTATGTATTTGATTTAGGGAAATATTATTGAAGCTATGCTTAGCCCAGTTGGGCAAGGCTTGGCTTCTCACACAAAGGACCCGAGTTCGAATCTTGGCAAGCCAAAAAGTTGGTATTATTATACCAATGCCACGTGGCACCACCTCATTGGTCCACGTGGCAACCCGACCGTTTGAACCGACCCGCTCCCGACCGACTTATGCCACGTGGCACCACTCGGTGTTGACACGCCGCGCTGTTGACCGAGGACGCAAATAATTTTATTTGAAAGTAAGGACCTTCGTTGCAATTTGGTCCTAACCACAAGGACTAAACATGTAATATACTAACGAAGTGAGAACTAACGGCGTTAGTAAAATCCCAAATCGCCAAAAATTTTGGTGAGTACCTTTTTATGCAAGAAAAAAAGCATAATACCTTAATTGGAAATGAACCCTAACTTTAATGCCTTTTTGTGCCATTTGCCCTATCGATAAATAGTAAAATCAAAATAAGGAAATCTACATGAAAGCTTTAGTATATAGAGAGTAGTTACTAGTTGTTTGTGTGTTATTATGAACAAGGTGGATATGATAACTTACCAACAAATTTATTGCATTGTCCAAATTTGCTAAACAATTATCGAGACCTTGAACGCCTTTCTCTCTTTCAGCCCTAGCATCTGCAATCAAAGTCATTGGCTTAAGTAGACTACCACCTTTATCACATAATATATCTTTTGTGTGGCCATCTAATATGAGACTTTGCATAGTGATAAATATCATCGGATGAAGTCTCCCATTATGTGATTGAAGCTGTCAAAACGAAAAGCACGAGTTAACTATGTTTTAGACAATTAATAAACCACATCAATATGATAAACACATTAGTAACCTGCATGAGAGTCGCAACCCATATATTCATGTTAGGAAGCCTATCAGCTACCACCTTCAAGGAAAAAAAGGTGATGTATTAGATATGGAGACATGGAGTTACTGGGGTAGATGCTACTAGCTGTTTAGATAAATAAAAGCAAATTAGTGAATACCTGACATTGACATTGACGATCCTAGTGTCCTATCACTTTTCTTAAAAAATATTTTTTCGCCATATATCCTTACGTACAAAAGCCATTCCCAACTGAAAAAGCGAAATCTTAAGAAAGAAGAATTAAAAAAAAAAAAACTAAAACTTATTTTGTGACTCTACTATAAGAATAGCATTCTACCTCTAGCATACCAGCATCCTTACACACTTTATTATGTTCTAATAAAGTTAGAGCAATCCGTTCTGCTGCCAAGTCATCACTATGATAGCTTATAGTTTCGATGAGATGTTCAACAAGAAAGCTTCGTCTCTTCATATCATCTCCGTCAAGATCCTTCATCCAAGGATCTAGTTTTTGTATCACTAAAACGAGTTCTCTTGCATCTTCAGTGCTACGACTTTGAGATAAACAACAAATATACGCCACTAAAATATCCAAAGTATTAGTCAAAAGGTTCTTATTCTTACGAAGTTGCATCTTGTATACTGGAACAATACTTTCATCTTCTTTTACGCCTAGATGTTTCATACAGGCAAGGATTTCCTTCCTTGTAGTACTGATATCATTACGAACTAAAAGCATCTTTATATATATTCCCCAATGCTCGCATAACACCGACCAATCAACCCAAGGTCCTAACTTCTTTAGACAACACAGGAGGAGCTCATACATTTTAAGTAACTCACAAGGTTCTGAATGGCAACCTTGTTTAATTGCATTGCGGATGTTGTTTAGTCCCATGATTATAAAAGGATAATACCTCTGGTAGAGTGAATGCGCTTTGTTCTGATCTTCACCAGAAGAAGAATTGACCTCGTTAAGATGGGAACTAATTACATCATATATTTAGTAATCACCTTCAGAATTAGCCATAAGTAATAGGTTGTTCGTAAGTGTGTTTTTGCTTTCTTTTTAGCTGACCAGAATTATTGAAGACCTTTTATAGGCATAATACCGCCGGTGATACTCTATTGTTTCCTAAAACATGATTTTTCTAGATTCACGTATCCATAAATATTGTCAATACTCATTAATTTCTTTCCTTTTAATTTATCATGTATTCCATTATGCTATTTTCTGCATGGCTTCCTAAAACATGATTTTATACTTTTGACGATGGTTAGATAGATTTCTTTTCATAAATTGTTCACTTTTTTTTACCTTTTATTTTCTAGAAAAAAAAAAAGTTGAGAAGATACAAAGTTACATAGATATTTACTAGAAAAAAAATGTTGAGAAGATAGAGTAAGGTGTTGTTTGTTTATTAAGAGGCTCTGAATCTGAATCTGATTCGCACATCTTAATCTGAATGTGAGGCCGAAATGTCTTAATCTGAATCAAATAATATTGTTTGTTTTTTTTTAGAAAACATCTTAATGTTTATTAGTTCAACTAGAGGCATTAAGATGCTCCTTCCATGTCTGGTCCATTTAGATGTTTTTACCTCTGTTTACCTCTGAACGAAAAATAAAAAACAAACACATTTAATACCTAAAAGCTCTAACTGACTAAGAGCTTTGGTCTATTAAGAGTTTGTTAAGACTTTTTTAAAGAATACTATATATGGTCGGGTAGATATAAACTGATTCAGGTTCGAGTTTGTTATTTTCACACACTGACCGGACTTTGACCCCCCGAATTGACCCGAACCTAACCAACCCGCCCCGATTAACACCCCTTACATGTGCAAAGCTTGTTATGCATGTCATGTTCTCTCGCAAAAAATAAGCGCCGCTGCTCTCACCTCTTGATGCTGTCACACCTATCTTAATATTTAAATATTGAATAAGCGATATTTATGCATTCATATCGAAAATTGTTGTTAGGGATGGCAATAAAACCCATACCCGATGGAGACCCAATCCCCAAACTCTAATTGACCGGGGATGGGATGGGGATGGAAAATACCCGAATTTTGTAATCGGGTATAGGGCGGGGATGGGGATAACATCAATCCCCGAACCCAAACCCGACTCTTATTTTTCTAGTTTATAAATATATGAAAATTATATATATCCATATAACATTTACTTTTATATGCATATATTTTTTTTTATGAGCATTGATATGTAATGTATATGCATGTGTGATATATAAATGATCAAATAGCTTCAAAAGTATAAACAATTAAGCACTAATTAGTATATATTACTTAACCAATGTTTTGTCTGAATACACACATACAATGCATGTTAGTCTTATATATGTGTTGTTTTAGTATCTACAATGATTTAAAGTTGGATTAATGATGTAGCTAATTTGAGTATGAGTGATGTACGTTTCTCAAAACACTTTATAGGTTTATTTTTTTTCTCGATGAATTTGTGTATTTTTATGTTTACTTGATAATGATAGAAAATCCCCGAATCCCCGATCCCTATTGGGGAAAGGGATGGGAATGTAAAACTATTCCCGACGGGGATGGGGATGAGAGTGGGAAACGGGGATGGTGATGGGAAATACGATCCCCGAAATTCCCCGATCCGTTGCAATTCCTAATTGTTGTTTATTGGGATTGTATATTAGGAGGCCACCTAACTATTAAATTGTTTACTTTTAGGTCATTCATGTATCAAAACCAACTTATAGGCCATCTATTTATGTATTTGTTTTCATTTATACCAATTTCGGATAAATTATTCTTGAAAATTTTTGAACTTGAAATTTTTTGAAACAACGAGAATAAAACTAAATATAACATATTAAAACAACACAAATAACTATTGAATATAAAATATCAGTTTTAGCCATTATTTAAGTGCAACTTTATATAATCAAAAATGATTTACGAAAATTTAACTAATGTTCGATAAAGTTTTTTAAATCATTGTTTCGATATGTTAACATTAGTTTTATTCTTGAAAATGTATAAATTTTCAGCAAGAATTTGAACGAAATTGATATAAACAAAAGAAAAATACATATTTGGTTGGCCCATAAGTTTTTTTAAATAGATGAGTGGCCTAAAAGTAATAAGTTTAATAGTTGAGCGGCCTTCAAATACATAGTCCCTTGTTTATTCGTCAATACGTGCATGGTTTGATCTTTGTATTATGTGATTTATTCATGTGTAGATCGATTCGTGTTGTAGGTACTCATGTGAATCCTTTTTTATTTGTAAAGATTATTGTGTATGTAATACTATGTACTAAGAGTATCTGTTTTAGATTAGGAGTCACTACAAAAAAGTTGTCTTCTAGTCTTCTAGTGACACTTACAAAAATATCACCAAAAGTAGAAATTGTGTCACTAAAAGTAAAAACGTGTGACCAAAAGTATAAAAGAAGTGTCACTATAAAACATTTGTGCTTCTCCCGCACTTAAAAAATGTAGGTAGAAGTTAAATAGGTAAAAGTCTATTTATATTGACAAAAGAAAGTGTGAGTATATAGTTTTCGCCTTTTGTTACACATTTTGTCTATCAAAGTGTCATTAAATATCAAAATTTTAGGCTTTTGCCCATACTTTTTAAATAGTGTCATTAAAAGGTTAGTTTTAGTGACACTTTTTTGTGTCATTAGAACCTCTATCACTAAATGCATATCTTTTGGTAGCGAGTACTTTTGATATTTTAGACAAATTCCCCTTATATTTTGTAGACAGCAAGTGCATGTAAATAAAAGGTATGATCGAATTCGATTCACTGTTAATTAGATCAATTCTACAACAAGTAGAACCCGTCGAGAATTTAGACAACCCTGCGATCAAAACAAAGGCGGACTTAAGCATGGTAAAGTGGTGCCCGAGAACCACCTTGGACGAAAAAAAATCTTCAGAAATGACATATGAATATTTTTAGGACCTATCTTAGAAATTACTCGGCAACCACCTTGGGTTCGAAATTTAGAAAACAAATGAAAGAAAACAACTGAAAAAAAAGAAATATTTCCAGATATATCGGTGGAGAACACCAAATAATGAAGAAGATGAAGGATGTGAAGCTATTTTATCATATATGATGGAAGTATACTTTACTTTTAAATAAAAGATTTCAAGTAAAGAATTATCATATGTGTCCTTTAGGTTCTAATAGTACAAAGGAACAAAGGGTGACACAAGTAAAATCAAAAGATAAATTTATTGATATTATAAATTTTCTTGCACAACATACAACTTTTAAAGCACCATTAGGGTATGCCAAGATGAAACTCGAAAGAATACAGCCGGAAGAGGTTTTGTGGGGAAACATTGGAGCATCGACCCATTTCGTAAATGCGACACTATTATAACTGTATGATGTCATATTTATATTGTCATTGACATTAGTTCATTGCTATCATCATAAGTTGGAGATTTGGAATCAAGTAATTTATTTTATTTTTTGTATCACTTTTGTAACAAATGAAATAAGATATGGCAAATCTCATTTACAGCATTTGTGTTACACCTACTCGATCCGACTCGTTTTGCATACTTGTTCACCCGTTTAGTTTGTTACCTTGGCGAAACCAAAGGAATCATCTTGGATTTCATCTTGGGTCCGCCACTGGATCGTAAATGTCTTAATCGCTGTTCCTCAATTTCTCACATTGTTCATGTAACTCCCTTAATCTCCCCTAGTAAAGAAGTAACTGTATGGTCTCTCAAGCTGATTGCATGTAAGCGCATCCTTGATTAAATCTTGAAAAAACCTCACAAATCAATCAATGCTGTTTTTATATTTGAACCAATGTTCCCAAATGCAGAACAATCAATTAATGTGATCTTTTAACTCTTGTTTAATAGGGAAAAACTGTAAAACCCTAAAAACCGTGGACACGTTGAAAGACTATTATACCCTCGAGTTATAACCCGTAAAATAAAACTATGCTCGATTTTCCGATAAGTACTAATGATAATCAATTTATTTGGAACACTTGGAATAATAATAACACTTATTTTAAATTACAAATAAAGTAATACATATAACACATAAATATGTTACTTGGACCTTTTAAATAACAAAATAATTATAATACACAAGTAATTTGGAAAGTGAATTAAAATGTGTAACATTAATTGTGATTGCCCCAATTCCGGTTCCAAGAAAATGCCTCACCCCTAATTTGTAGGCATTTATACGCTCCTTCCCATTTAAGTATTACCATACTTCTTATTTGTGCATTCAAAAAAAAAATAAAACAAGAGAACAAAATAAACCCTAAACTCTCCAAGAAAACTCACGGCAAAACTTCCTCCATCTCCATTTAATTCTGTCGACACCAAGGGCTGAAAAGGAAGGGTTCGAGGGTGATTGTAGGCTGCTGAAAACACGTGGTTAGTACAAGGGTTGTTTGGTTACATCGCGGGTTTATTATTGATGTTGCTGTCGTGACTTCGAGGGCACACTAGGGTGTCTATTTACCTTGCTTTTGATCTTGTTTTTCCTCCTTCTTGGCACGTCAAAAGGTAACCCTCATGATCTCGTCATTCCCTTCGTTTTCTGAATTCTGGTCGTGAGATTAGGCTACCATACGCAAGCTGTGTTGAACCAAAATAACTTATCACATAAATATCTTAAAGGAAGTTATGTAAAGGTCTAGGGATAATTACATTAAATCATGATTATGTATATATGTATGTTGTGTGTTGTGTGTTGTGTGTGGCGTTCTGTAGTGCTAATGTGGGTGAGTTGTATGTCGTCTGATGGTGTGTATAAGTTGAGTAAAAGTTGTATTGGGGAGTCGTGTGATGAACTGTTAATGCATGCTCACTTATTAAATATAGTTTATAAGCTTTAATCATGTGAGAATTTCATTCGGTATAAATTGCTTTTTCATGTGTGAGTTATATGAAATGTGTTACTATGGTGGGTCGTGTATAGTTTCATTCGGTATAAAGATGGTGTGTTTAAGTACTTTTAAAGGTCTCATTATTATTGGTATTAAGAGTGTGTTTGTGTGTTCTTTATATGAATGTGTGAGTGAGTGCCTGATGTAGTGATTAATGGTGTTATTGTTGTTTTCTAAAGCGGTTTAATCTAGAAAGTCTAATCGGTCTATTACTAAAACAAGAATACGCTTAACCTAAATAAACCCTAAAATTATTAATGCTATTCATGATAAGTATTTAAAATCCATTATGACTTAAATGAGCTAATAAGTATTAAACAAATCGTAATCCGTGTAGATTCGTTGAAGGAGACGTGACGTTGTGTCTTTGTGTTCATTCATTCGTTTGCTTTACTTTCATTGGTGTTAAGGTACAGATATTCTATCCCTTTTTAGTAGGGGTTTCTCATGTCTTTCTGATCCTTGACTTTGTTCGCTTATGATATTTCATTGCTATGATTTCCTTTGCTATTGACCCTCTGTTACTAAACCTCTGTTATTGAACTACTGTTATTGAATCTCTGTTATTGAACCTTTGTTACCGAACCATTGCTATTGAACCTCTTTTACTGAACCTCTGATATTGGATTATTGCTATGAACCTCTCAATTGTAAACTGTTTAATATGAACCTATGATATGAATCCTTATGATATGACCTTGCTTTGACCTGTCAGTTTGAGACCCGAGCTATCACTAGGCATGGGGGTTCCATGTCCGTGTCATTGATGCACCAATGGCATGACTCTAGTGTGTATGAGTGATGTTACACACCGTCCCTTTCTGTTATCTGATTATGAGCTCGATATATATTGTATGGCCACTATTGTCTGCAGGGGTGTATGGATGCATCCTAGATTTGTTTTGTTATCTGATATGTTATGATTTTTCTGGTGAATGATGTCGTGTGCAATACGCGTCTTCACAATCTGAGCCGATCACTCCATGTCTGCATTATATACGCTATGGTTACTATTGGTTAATACAGGCTACTATGGATATATGATTTGATTTGATTTGTTTTGTTGGCTCGTGGTGGATAACCGACCCCTTTCCCTATGTTTCATTTACCCTACTGTTCCTTTGATATACCGATTTATTGATGACCTTCCTTACCTTGTTCTCAGTTCGGTTTATTATTATTGTATCGTTATATCTGTTCCTTTGGGCTTTTAAGCTCAGCCGCATTTCTTTTCTGCTGGCAGGTACATAAGCTAGGAGCTGGGGATTGTTTGGGGTTGAGAGATGAGCTGATATAGAGACCATGCTTAGTCATCTTAGACTTCATTTGATTTTATTATTATATTTTCTTTTCAGAGTTTTCCTTTTGTATTTATGTATTGATAAGTCTTGTTGACTTGAATTCTTTTGAGATTTATTATAAGGCTTCTGCTGTTTGATTTATGTTCATTATGTATGTTCTGATATGACACCATACTGTGATACTTCTACCCTTATCGGGTTGGGGTGTTACAATTATGGTATCGAGCCCAGTTTACGACTTGTAGTCAGGACCTGTGACATATGGAGCTTAGGATCTGACCCTTTAAGCTTAGGTTTGACTGGTGAGGACTTGGGTAGACATTAGGCTTCCGTCTGTTTCGATCTTTTCCGATTCTTTTGATGTTTTTCTAGATTTGACTTCGATGTTCTGTTGTCTTCGCTGATTCAACTTTCTTCTTTTCGCATTTGATTTTGTTACTCTATCTTCGCGCATTCATTTATCGAGATGCTGCTGCTGTGGACATCAAGATGCTGCTGGAGACATCAAGGTGCTGCTGGAGGGAGCTTGACGAATCAACCAGATGCGCAAAGACGGAGACGAGATTCAACTGGTGGACACTTGGAAGACGTATGAGTAGAAGAAGTATGACCGGCGTACTTTAGTCATGCGGTGAAACTACTACCAAGATTCGGGCATATTGTGGTCAATAGTCCAACCGTTGAGATCTTTGAAGAGATTCATCTGCTTCATATGATTGGGCGCGTTTAGATGATGGAGTCATATGGCTTGATTCTTCGGTGTTACTACGACCTCGCGTTGTGTTTTAAATCCCTTGAATAAATTTTGTTCTCTTTGAATGATCTCCGTTCTGTATAAATTCTGTGTATGTTGGATGATTGTTTGTTCTGGAAGATTTGACGAACTGTGGAAGTTTCCGACGCGTTTTTGTTCGATGGTACTCGCTATGTTCCGTTACGTTCCTTATATGTTCTGCTTCTCTGATTTCGAATCCGTTAGTGATGATTTGTTTCGGACCAACCCTGAGATGTAGAATGGACAGTTAGGTGGTTGATGGGATATTTTTCACGACTTGAGATAAAGTATGGTAATCATGAAGGTATACTCATATGATGTTGGTATTATGACGCTTGGCCAACGTGATAATACTTACATCATATGACGTACCCTCATTGTGATCATAGGATGTCTCGAGGAGTGCCATAGAGCTTAGAATTTCCGGCACCTGATTAAGGTTTTCTGAGTTAGCAAGACCTTGGGATCGTTATGTCTATACGTCTGATCTACCTTCAATGTTATACGATTTATACGCGTTCTCCTTTGTAATGTTCTACCGTTTGATTTCTGTTACCCTCAGTTGTGTAATCTGGTATATCTTCGTTTGCTTCTTTCGTTTCATTTCAATTTTCGGGGGCGAAAATTTTTTTTTAGAGGGGAAGAGTTGTAAAACCCTAAAAACCGTGGACACGTTGAAAGACTATTATACCCTCGAGTTATAACCCGTAAAATAAAACTATGCTCGATTTTCCGATAAGTACTAATGATAATCAATTTATTTGGAACACTTAGAATAATAATAACACTTATTTTAAATTACAAATAAAGTAATACATATAACACATAAATATGTTACTTGGACCTTTTAAATAACAAAATAATTATAATACACAAGTAATTTGGAAAGTGAATTAAAATGTGTAACATTAATTGTGATTGCCCCAATTCCGGTTCCAAGAAAATGCCTCACCCCTAATTTGTAGGCATTTATACGCTCCTTCCCATTTAAGTATTACCATACTTCTTATTTGTGCATTCAAATAAAAAAATAAAACAAGAGAACAAAATAAACCCTAAACTCTCCAAGAAAACTCACGGCAAAACTTCCTCCATCTCCATTTAATTCTGTCGACACCAAGGGCTGAAAAGGAAGGGTTCGAGGGTGATTGTAGGCTGCTGAAAACACGTGGTTAGTACAAGGGTTGTTTGGTTACATCGCGGGTTTATTATTGATGTTGCTGTCGTGACTTCGAGGGCACACTAGGGTGTCTATTTACCTTGCTTTTGATCTTGTTTTTCCTCTTTCTTGGCACGTCAAAAGGTAACCCTCATGATCTCGTCATTCCCTTCATTTTCTGAATTCTGGTCGTGACATTAGGCTACCATACGCAAGCTGTATTGAACCAAAATAACTTATCACATAAATATCTTAAAGGAAGTTATGTAAAGGTCTAGGGATAATTACATTAAATCATGATTATGTATATATGTATGTTGTGTGTTGTGTGTTGTGTGTGGCGTTCTGTAGTGCTAATGTGGGTGAGTTGTATGTCGATCGATGGTGTGTATAAGTTGAGTAAAAGTTGTATTGGGGAGTCGTGTGATGAACTGTTAATGCATGCTCACTTATTAAATATAGTTTATAAGCTTTAATCATGTGAGAATTTCATTGGGTATAAATTGCTTTTTCATGTGTGAGTTATATGAAATGTGTTACTATGGTGGGTCGTGTATAGTTTCATTCGGTATAAAGATGGTGTGTTTAAGTACTTTTAAAGGTCTCATTATTATTGGTATTAAGAGTGTGTTTGTGTGTTCTTTATATGAATGTGTGAGTGAGTGCCTGATGTAGTGATTAATGGTGTTATTGTTGTTTTCTAAAGCGGTTTAATCTAGAAAGTCTAATCGGTCTATTACTAAAACAAGAATACGCTTAACCTAAATAAACCCTAAAATTATTAATGCTATTCATGATAAGTATTTAAAATCCACTATGACTTAAATGAGCTAATAAGTATTAAACAAATCGTAATCTGTGTAGATTCGTTGAAGGAGACGTGACGTTGTGTCTTCGTGTTCATTCATTCGTTTGCTTTACTTTCATTGGTGTTAAGGTACAGATATTCTATCCCTTTTCAGTAGGGGTTTCTCATGACTTTCTGATCCTTGACTTTGTTCGTTTATGATATTTCATTGCTATGATTTCCTTTGCTATTGACCCTCTGTTACTAAACCTCTGTTATTGAACTACTGTTATTGAACTACTATTATTGAACCTCTGTTATTGAACCTTTGTTACCGAACCATTGCTATTGAACCTCTTTTACTGAACCTCTGATATTGGATTATTGCTATGAACCTCTGAATTGTAAACTGTTTAATATGAACCTATGATATGAATCCTTATGATATGACCTTGCTTTGACCTGTCAGTTTGAGACCCGAGCTATCACTAGGCATGGGGGTTCCATGTCCGTGTCATTGATGCACCAATGGCATGACTCTAGTGTGTACGAGTGATGTTACACACCGTCCCTTTCTGTTATCTGATTATGAGCTCGATATATATTGTATGGCCACTATTGTCTGCAGGGGTGTATGGATGCATCCTAGATTTGTTCTGTTATCTGATATGTTATGATTTGTCGGTGAATGATGTCGGTGTTACAATACGCGTCTTCACAATCTGGGAGCCGATCACTCCATGTCATTATATCCGCTATGGTTACTATTATTTACTACAGGCTACTATGGATATATGATTTGATTTGATTTTTTTTGTTGGCTCGTGGTGGATAACTGACCCCTTTCCCTATGTTTCATTTACCCTACTCTGTTCCTTTGATATACCAGATTTATTGACTGACCTTCCTTACCTTGTTCTCAGTTCAGTTTTATTATTATATCGTTATATCTGTTCACTGGGCTTTTTAAGCTCAGCCGCATTTCTTTTCCTGCGGCAGGTACATAAGCTAGGAGCTGGGGATTGTTTGGGGTTGAGAGATGAGCTGATATAGAGACCATGCTTAGTCATCTTAGACTTCATTTGATTTTATTATTATATTTTCATTTCAGAGTTTTCCTTTTGTATTTATGTATTGATAAGTCTTGTTGACTTGAATTCTTTTGAGATTTATTATAAGGCTTCCGCTGTTTGATTTATGTTCATTATGTATGTTCTGATATGACACCATACTGTGATACTTCTACCCTTATCGGGTTGGGGTGTTACAAAAACGGTTTACGTACAATTTTGTAACTGAATACCAAATGAATCAACTCTTATCCGTTTATACTTATGTCGGTGTTCAGGGCCATCCCATGGATTTTGAGGCATGTGCCAGGATTATAAACGAGACACTTTAAAACAAAAACTTTAACCGCTTATTCAATTTTTTTCTCCTTACATTTTTTGTATCCAACTTATTTATATAAGACTACCCCAGCAGTCACCCTCAGCGACACTCAATTTTTCTCCCACCTCAGCTTCTCTTTCTCTCTCTTGAGATCTATAGGCGACCTTTTAGGAAAAGAACGGACATTTTTATAACAATTTTTTTAACAACAAAATTAAAACTCATTAATAATAAAACACATCACATAATAATTCAAATAAACGCAAAACATTACAATAATGATTGAAAATTTAACTAATTATTTAAGTTATAATACTCTTTGATTTCTTGCTTCATCTCCATTAGCTTCTCTTGTTGCTTTGAGGGCAAAGTCTCATCGATTCGTGAATTATATAATAAGATGTCTTTGTACCATTTTTTACGGCTAATTCAAGTGTTCGACTTTATAGTGCAAGTTCCTCTCTTTTCAACTCCGCTGCTTCTTGGCGCATCGCACCCTTGAGATCCAACTCCCAATTCTTCAACTGTATATAGGAGTCTTGTTGTTCCATTCTTCTTTCCGCAGCTTGCCGACTTGATGCTTTTTCATTTATCGGCTACCAAATCAACACGACCTCCTCGTGCAACAGATGAAGATTCCGAACAAGAGAAGGGGGCTGCTTTCTTCTTAGCTCAGTCACTACCAATTGGTCACTCTTCCTCAGAACTATCCACTTCATCGATCAAATAAAAACCACCTTGCGCTGACCTTGAGGTGGTTTCAGAAGTCTTGCTACCCTTTTTTTTCTTGTAAAAATTAGGCATCTCAACTTGTTTCCAAGCAGCGTGATCCTTCAAAATTTTCCAACACGGCTCCAATGTAAAGGGATGATCGTACTGCGCTTCGTATTTTGCTAACACTTTATGGTAAACAAGGAGGTCACTCAACCCACTCTCGTTCATCTGTTCGACATTATCGATCTTTGGCACAAAATGCACAAATTCCAGGGCGAACCTTATTTTTCCATTTACTAGTGATGGCATCGTACCCTCTAATTTCACCCATTTCTTTCTCAAAGTATAATCAATAACCTCCTCCAAAACCCTTTACTCTTCATATCGTTTCCTCTCACGTTATTTTCCAACCCATCGCACCAAGCTTTGCTCAACGCAATTTTTTCCTCCATTGTCCATGGTTTTAACGCTTCCTTGTTATCCTTCTTCTTGGCCTTTGATGTGTTTCATTGTATATAGGAATATTATTATTATTATCAAGCTTTACATTTATATTCAGCTGACTTATCCTATAACAAACACTAACGAGCAGTATACCCAATCAGTGTAGCTTAGTTTGTAAGTAAAGTGTCGATCACTTAGAGTGGAACGTTAACACTTAAATATCTATCAGTATTTTAATTCTAAGGTTAGTCTATTTAAACCTAATCTAACACAAGAGGGGTTTTCAGCCTGAGAGACTGGCACAATGATTAGATTAAAGTAAAATAAAAGGTAACAAGGCGATAGACACACACATACACAGATAAAAGACAGACGACAAATAAGAGGCCTAGCCAATAGATAAGTAGATTGTCAACTCGTTTAATTGCTAGTTATATAGGATGAGTACTAAAATCTATTCTCTCTCGTTCGTTGCTTAATACAGGCATGTAAACACTTAATGATTACTAACTTTATGTATTATTTATCCCATTAGGGCTTACATCAACTATCCTAAGATGTTAATGAAGTATTTGTGGGAGGCGTATGGTAGCGCAAACAAGCCACGATAAACTCAATATGTAATCAAAGCACATGCACTAATAAACCAAATAAATATCAAATATACTTTAATCGATGGGAAAGCAGATTAAATGCGAGTCATATGGCGGTGACAAGGCACGCAGTCCTGATGGATTAAAGAGTACTAATACAAATAAACGAATCTACTTATAAACTAAAGTACTAGCAGAACCTACTTATGCCTCTGAATCCTTCTTCTAGTTGTGTCTAGTGTGGTCTGCTCTTCGCCATTTTTCTCTGTATTCTCCGGTATCCGGTATCTATGTGTATGTATATATATCGAATGAGGCAGCTTGTCCCGGTATTTATACTTTCTGGAAACGACATCGATATGCCGTATCAGTTTGCTCGATACGCCGTATCAAGGTAACTTCACGTGGGGTCCAAAATTATTTTATTCTAGAATATTCATACACCGCCTTAAGATACGGCGGATCTTCAATCTTCATACGGTATGTGGAAAACTAGAAGGGGGGTTGAATAGTTTACCGTTTAAAATCTTTGTTTTGAAACTTATTGCAAGTTCAATTGATATTGATCAAAGATATGTTAGTGAAGAATAAACAATATGCAAGCAATATATAATGAGTAAATAAGGATAGAAACAATCAAACTACGACAAGTTGTTTATAGTGGTTCGGTCTACAAGGACTTTTTTTCCTTGCCATACTCCACTCCCCGAGTCTCAAACTCGAGAGTTATCTTCACTAATTAACAAGCTCCTTTAACCGGCGGAGAAAACCTTTAGACGTCGCTTACACAATATTTCCGACACAAAGCTAGATGTCGAGTTCTTTTATAAGGGTACAACCACTCGCACACACTATGTATTTTGAGGACTAAAATACGAACCACTCACACTCATAGGTTTAAGATGGTTTGGTAGAACAATGATGTATGAACAAGACTAGATCATACAACAACAAAACAAACAAGCCTTCCAACTATTTGTTGATTGATTATGCCTTGATCTTCTTTGCTACAAAAGAGGATCACTAGAATGAAATGAAACTGAGTTAGAAGTAATATAGAGAAGGAATGTATGTGATTATGCTAGAAAGGGATGAGAAAACAACTTGGGTTGGCTTGCTATTTATAGGCCAAAGTGATCTGCAGTGACCACGGACCACGGAACCAAAAAAGGGTTCCGCCCTTGTATTTTTTTGGTTCCACCGGTCTGACAGTAAGATTACAAAGATCTTTCCAAATTCAACCAAATCTAACCAAGATCATTTAAGATATGTAGAATCCAAATCTAAACAAAATATTCTATGAAATCTTCTAGAGATTTCAATGTGATGCAAGCCATGATGTCATATGTTGTTTTCTATTTTTAGAAGTAATATGTTGAAAGTAAATATATATTTAATGTTGTGTTTAAGAAACTAAAACATACTTGTTCTAAAAATGTTGACACACATTATAGTTTAGAAGGATATCAAAGTTAATTGATACATGAGTAATCAAATTATAAATGCTTAAGTGATCTATTAATTTTGTTTTAATATCTATTAATCTTGACAAGCTTTATACTTTACAAAAATGACATTTACTTTTGTCGTTAGCAAAACTTAGGTAAAGATCATAAAATATAAATAACGTTTAATGACGATATTTGTATTAACAATCTCCCCCTTTTTGTTGAGGACAAAACATAAATTTTATTTTTATCAAAGATGTAAAGTTGAACAAGAGTTATAAAAATATGAGATTAATTAGAACTTGAAAGAACTAGTGAGTTAGATAAAGTTGATAATCAAAAGCTTTTTTTATCTTATGACTAGTTTGTCTAATACTTTGGTCTTAAACAATTTTGACTTTTGTAAGTCAAAGCATGATGTTGACTTTTTGAGAGTCAAAGGTCAAGTTCTATAATATTTTCCCCCTTTTTGTCAAAACAAAAAGAAGAGGCGAGGCGAAAAATGCAATGAGCCCGATCCATTTTCTCCCTCTTGGCCAATGCTCCCCCTAAATTGGGTGCCAAGATAAGGATACATGAATTGTGAAAAGCTACAAAAGAAAGGTTAGTAATAATCATCATCACAAATATATAAGTATCACCATGTAAGAACCCACAACCATATAAGCAACAAAATTCATTTTGTCCCACCGCATCTACCCTTGTCATTTTGTCCCATTTGCCTTCCACTTGGTAGCAAGTCACAGGGTATACACAAAGCATCATATAATACAACTCAGTCTGTTTTGACTCAGGCTCCTTAAGAGCTTTCTTTCCTTGCATCCATTGTAGACTAGAATTGTGTGTTCCTCTCAACACAATTTGTTTGCCCCCATGTTCAAACTTCATAACCAGTGTCCTGAAATTCCACCTTATCTCTCCTAGAGTTGACAACCATTGGACACCCAACACCATTTCACAGCTTCCTAATGGCAAAAGCATTATATCAGTCTCAAACTGGTTCCCATTTATACTCCATTTGAAACTAAGACACTCATAAGTATTATGAATTTATTGACCATTTGCTACTGACACCTTCAAAGGAGTAGTACTTCTCAACTTACACCCCAATCTTTTTGCAGTCTGAACATCCAAAAAGTTGTGTGTACTCCCAGAATCAGCCAACATATGCAACAATTTCCTGATAATGCATTCAAGGATATCTATGGGCATTGTTCAGTGAATTCATACTCTTGGCCATCAGTTTCTTCTTCATTTTCTACTACTTCAATCACCACAGTGTTCTCCTCCCCACATTTCCCCTATCATCATTATTCAAAACTACCTCCAAACAATTCAATTGACCACTACACTTGTGACCAGGTGTGTACTTTTGATCACAATAAAAACATTGATTCTTGGCTCTTTTTTCCTCCAATTCCTTCTGAGTCAACCTATAAGGCCTATTACCACCATTTTTTGCTGATAATTGACTACCACCAGCATTATTAACAGTTTTTTGAGCCACATTGACATTCTTATTCACTAAACTGTTGTTAAGCACAAATTTTGAAGTTGACAGTAAATGAGAGTTATACCTTGGCTTAAGTGCAGCATTAGAGGCTTCTTGCATTTTTGCCATGGCATAAACTTCAAGTAAAGTGCTTAGTCTAAACATCCTTAATGGCATACTTATCTCCTTCTTCAATCCTCCCAAGAACAAACTAACTGCATAGGCCTTATTCAATTCCACCCTGCTTAACAAGGATTCAAACTCCTCTTGATAATGCTGGACTGATCCATCTTGCCTCAAAATTTTCAATTGCACAATTAGATCATCATAGAGTGCCCCAAACCGCTTAAGAACTGCCTCCTCATACATCTCCCATGGAATTTATTCACCAAACCTCTTGACATACTGCTGGTGCCAAATCAAGGCCTTATCATAGAGATGCATTGAAGCTAACTCCACTTTTCTATCATCTTGCACTCCATCAATCTTAAAGAACTGTTTACACCTATAAACCCATCCTTTTACATCATCCCCATGGAATCTTGGGAACTCAATCTTGGATAATCTGCCATAGTTGCTAGACACCATTTGAGTGGCTCTATTGGTACTAGTCCCCTCACCTGATTTCAACTTTTGGACTTCAGCCATTAAAGTTTCTATAATGGTGTTCATATTAGCCATGGATTGTTGTAAAGATTCAAGAGTTGCTTGAGGTTGAGTATTGTTAGAAGCATTTCTTGTTGTCACCATTGTATCAGTATCACTATTACTCATCAACAATGTAATAATGACTACTGATCCTATTCTTGATTACCCAAACCAACTGCTGCTGATCAGCGTGTTCAAAGCTATAGAATTTAACCACTTATGGGCTAGCTTTGTGATCGTACAGATGTTTGGCGCTAATCTGATGTAATAGAACAGGTGAAATTAGTGGTGCCTAATTTCTTGCCGGAAAATCTCTATTTTGGCCGGTGTTCAACCGGAAAAGATGACCGGAAATCAAGAGTGTCAGTGTAACACTCTTGAAGACAATAATGCCATAAAAGGGCTTTGAATACCAATTGATAGACTCAATTAGATCTCATTCAAGAAATGTTAACAGATTATCAATGGCGATTAACAACTAGAAATCCAAAAGGGAAGAAATGGAAATGGTAGTTCATTAATCAAGAAACTGTGAAAGTTTGTTACAATGAGAGAGGAAAAGGAAATTGATTTATTACAAGATTGATAGCTAACTGAATATACAAGATAAACTACTTATACACAATTTCAGAAATTAGTTAACTAACTTTGGGCACAAAAGTTAGTTATTTGAAACCAAGACCAATGCAAGCTGACACGTGTCCCTTTTGAATTGAAACTCTTTTGGCGCGTATCAGGAATCTCAACATGTTTAGAATACCTTCCAATAACTCCCAATTCACAGTATCATAAGCTTTCTATATGTTAATCTTTTAAGCTACTCTCCTTGCACCATTCTTCCAATTATACCCTCTGAGAAGCTCTTAAGTCAAGAGTATGTTATCAGTGACTTGTCTTCCTCGTATGAATGCACTTTGGTTTTGACTTCCTAGTATTAACGCTAAAACTTAAGAATCACAATAATCAAATAATTATGATGTCAAAGACTCTGTAAATCTTAAGCTCGGAATTCATTAATTTAATAACGTAATCAATTATAGATCCGCCAAGACATTGGGCGTGTCCCAGTACCACTGAGAAACATATTCGATCCCTTCTTAATCAACACTAAAAAGTAAAACCAAATAATAATTGGAAAAAAAATAAAAGAAAAATTAAACTAAACCCCAATCCGATTGTGTAACTAACTTACTCTTCGAGATCAATTGTATTTTCCATTGAAACCGATTGTTGTCTTGTGGAGAGGTTTTTTGCAGATTAATAGAAAAGCATACATTCGATTAATGAGATTGACTGATGTTGATTTAAGATTTTATTAGTCGCATTAGTTTCTTCATAGTCTGCACAAAAAACCGGTGCACTTTTGTTTTTTCTTTTTTTGTGTCGAATGAATCTTGTAGAAAATAACCACCAATTAAGTACTAGGGGTGTTCAAAAAATCCGACAAACCGAGCCGAACAAATCTCATATATAAAAATCCGACACCCCTACCAAGTACATGTGTTTTTTTAGGTTTTTTCTACATCTCGAATACAAAAACAAATCTATAAACTTTCATGTCAGATTAGAAGGTATTTTAGGCTTTTTTTCTATTAAACATCTTTTCAAAATATCATAATATTTCAGTTATTTCCAAATAAGAAATGGTTTGATTTCTTTGAAATACGAAAGTCTTCGCTTCAAGTTTTGTTTATTAATAAAAAATTAAAGATAATTGGGAAACTTTTGGCCCAACACCAAAAGATACAACCGTACCTAGGGTGGACAAGACCAAAGGCCCATAAGCCTACCTGCTGTAACCGACCGACCTTCTTTCTCTCTCTATATATACACTTTATATAAAGCGCACCCTCGACATCTTTGATTTCTCTGTGTATCGTTTGTTTAGATAAAGTGGTTGGTATCTCTATTATCAATCATTTATTTCATTGCTACTAATTTCTTGGATACAATTATAATTTCCATTCATTTGAATTCTTGCATATAGAATCAAACCAATTGAAAAAATGGATGTTGACTCTATTCCTCAATATCAGAAGAAGGATGTTGATGCTGTTCACTTTGATGGTACATTACCTCTATTTTGCCCTGAACTCAACTTCCATATTGAGAAACAATTATAAATTTTATGCTACTTGCAGAATCAAACCAACTTCAGAAGTTGCCATGGTCTAATCATCACGACCAGAAGAAGAATCTCCATGGTTATGGTAAGTTTGATATTATCTCCTTGACTTTTCTTTTCAGTACTTTTTTTATTTACCTTTTAATTATTGTTAATTTATGTATTAGTTTGAAATACCAAATATTAATATATATGATATTAAATCAAACTTTAGTTGTTTTTGGTTAGTTACAAATGATTGTTTTACCTTTCTGCTGTTGGCGTATTGGCATATCTCTATTAGTTTGTCTAGTCGTCGGTAATAATGTTAACTGTTTACAAACTCTTATTTTGTTCTCTCTTCCAAACAAACCCTAACCCTACCTCTTTTTCTCAACCGCCACCCTTTTACCTCGTTCTCCTTTTGTTTCTTCTTGTATGCATGGTTTGGATATCATTTTGGTGCCGGTTGTGGTTCAGATCTTAATTTGTGGTTTAGGGTAGTGAGTGATCATGGTCTAGGTCTCGAGTTTCAGGTTCGGTTTCAGCTCAAGATGTTGACATTGTGTGTGCGTTTGGATATGTGTTCTAGGCTGTTGAGGGGGTCGAGGTCGCGCCCACTCGGTCGGATTGTGTGATGGTCTTGGTGGGTATGGTCAGGTTTATCGTTTGCATTGTCATCAGTCGGTCGGATTTTGTGATGGTAAACGTTATGTTTAAGGTGGCGGCAGGTTACGTTAAGGTGTCAAAAGGGTCGTGGTCGCGGTTGGTTTAAAGCCCGTTTCATGTCTTCCAACAAGTGATTGCCCTTAGTAGTGATAATGTGTTTGGAGGCCAATGATTTACTTTAGTCTACTAAATGTTTACACAATGATGTCTTTGTTTGATCGTAGAGCAGTCGTAGTTTTTAGAGTCGAGTTGTAATATTAAGAAGAGTAGAATCTAGAAAATAATTATCGAAATTGATTTTTTCTTCAATTCTACATGCAGAATCAAACCACCTTCAAAAGTTGTCATCGTCTGATCATGACGACCACAAGAAAAAGAATCTTGAACGTTATGGTAATTGTTATCTACATTCTTTTCTTTCTTTTGAATATGCTTTCTTCTTCAATGTATATTTTTATTTACCTTCTAATTATTGTTAATTTCAAATACCAACTATTGATATATATGATTTTCAATCAAACTGTAGTTCATTTTTGGTTAGTTACAACTGATTTGTTTTACTTTTTTGTTGTTGGCATATATTGGCGTATAGTTTTTAGTGTTGTCGTTAATAATGTATTTATAAATTGTCGTATAGATAATAATAATAATAATAATAATAATAATAATAATAATAATAATAATAACATATAAATGGGTGAATTGCTTTTTAGAACGTCGGAAAGAACAAACCCGCAAGGCGCGGTCCAAATTACTCTCAATGCCAGGTTTTTCACCGGCTGATTTTTGGATTGACGGTATGACTGATTTTTCCTTTTTGTTTTCTTTCAGTATGTTGTTCTGTCATGTTGTTTATATTAATCTTTTTTGGTTTACGAAATCAGATCATCTATCCAATGAGGACATTATCCTATCACTGAAGCAAGAGCAAGAATGGCGGGCATCAAATACATGCACCAGTTGTGGGTCTTTCAATTGGAAGTGTCGGTGTAAACTAGTGCACATAGAAGAATTGTGGAAGGATAGGGAGGCTCTCAAAGGTCCATCTACTCCTGTTAAGACGGAACCAAAGGAGACCTTGCTAACCTTCGTCCTTGGTCGATTGTAACACTCCCCAATTTCGATTTCCAAGAAAATAGTCTGCTTTGTTAGGTTGTCCGTGTTGGACCTAAGTTTATTTCCAAGAAAATAGTTTGCTTTATTGGCCGCTTCTCTTGAGTATTAATAATCAACATGTAACGTGAAAAATCATTGATTAGGTTGTCTGTGTTGGACCTAAGTTTGTTAATATAACAAACTAATTCATGTTTTACTTTTACAACGGTAGTTCCAATGTTATGAAAAGTAAACACAATCGCACTTAACTGATTATATGGTTGTCCATGTAGCTAGTAACGCGAAAAATGAGATCCATTATTTCTTGATAACATTAAAGTGAAAAGAGGCGAAATCATCTTTAAAACATATATAGTCGTTTTCGGGAGAGAAATTTATACAATACATGTGCGTTATTCCAAATATTGTATGTAGGAACACAAACGTGATATTTACCGGCATATAATCACCTCATATGTTAAGATACCCAACGGTTCGCAAATGAGTTAAATTCAAGCTGTAATACTTCGATTGATATCTACGAATACAAGTACTCATTAGATTTTCAAAACTATACACGATTACTTAAACACACGAACGCAATATTCACGCAACCGGATTTCATCAAAACTATACAATGCCACCAATGTGCGCGTTAATTTCTCAATTCAAATAAAGCTAAGCCATGAATTTAAGTTATTACAACTCATAAGACCAAATTTTTAGCCCTATAAGCTTTTCCAAAATCAAATAGCCCATCAGCCCATGCATCATTATTTGTCCTAGCTAATTATGACAGCGTTTTTTGTTTATCCTTGTCTCTAACGATTCCATTAAGAGGTTTATAGTTTTGAGCGTTTTTATACATAATTAGCTAGGACAAGTGATGATGCATGTTCTTATCTTTAGTCCATTGTACTCAGCTCGGCCATATTAGTATTTGATTGAATTCGATCTGGATATCGATTCTTTAAATATGTTAATTTTGTTTGACGATCTGCAACAAAACCCTAATTGGACCCTTTGATTTTATGTTGCGAATTGCCTTGTTGTGTGCACAACTTTGCGTGCTTCTATTAGCTGACTATTACATTATCGATTTCTTCTTCTATGTTGATTTTGATTTCCACTTTGATTGCCAACAGAACAGTTACTTCATGATCAACTTTTTTATAGAAGATTATTGCGGTTTGTTGTGTCTAATATCCATCTCGATCCTATCTATAATCTATCTACTGAGGTATGTAGCATAAATTTATTTCTCGTCATCTATGTGGTTCATAACTAAAAACCAATACTTTTTTCTTTTTAGATCTATTTGATAGTTCTCGGCATCTAAGAGTTTTAGGACGTGCTTTAATTATTCGTTTGAAATGAATAAATACATGAACAAAGCTTATTAACAAGCATATTCGCCATCATTGGAGCATTGCCCCATTGGCATCACTCCTGCACCGCAAACCCGTAAGGGAGGGCTTTTTGAAAATAGGTCATGGGTTCAATCCCGTTCTTGCCAAAGGTTAGGTCCTTGGGATGGCAAGTCGGCACCCAAAAAGGGTGCACGGAATCAAAGTTTCACCGTTGATCTAAACCATTAATAATTATTGTTTGGTTTGTATGCTTTCCGAAAAGAATAATTATGTATATATATTAAATAGAAATCAAACGGCACTTAAAAGACAAAAGGTTTACTAACAGACTGCTACTTCTTTGTGATCTTTTGATACACAAGTACTGTAGCCTGTGTGATTTAAAACATTACCATATTATACATCACAAATATACCATAAACATTAGTTGAAACCCCAAGTGTATGTTTTAGCAAATTACTATAATGCACATTTACTAGCTGAAAATTACTGTTATTGTTATTACATCATTTTTCTACTGAAGCTGCAATATAATATGCCAGTTTATTGGGATTTTACTTTTCGTGTAGATAAAGTGGTTGGTATTTCTATTATCAATAATTTATTTCGTTGCTACTAATTTCTTGGATACAATTATAATTTCCATTCATTTGAATTCTTGCAAATAGAATCAAACCAATTGAAAAAATGGATGTTGACTCTATTCCTCAATATCAGAAGAAGGATGTTGATGCTGTTCACTTTGATGGTAATGCTTACCTCTTTTTGTTCCATGTTGATTTCTATATTTTTTCGTTTTCATGGAAGTGAGCTACAAAACAAGTCTGGGAAGGACCCAATCCTTTCTCTAACAACCCGTTCACTGCTTTTATACTATAGTATCAAGGGTGTCAAATACTTATTTTAATATATCTTTTGATCTTAGAACAACCCTTTATGCTAATAGAATTGGCCCTGAACTCAACTTCCATATTGAGAAACAATTATAAAAGTTTTATGCTACTTGTAAGAATCTCGAAAATGATAGTCAAGTTGAATTATTGTGTTTTATATGCAAATCTACTTGCAGAATCAAACCAACTCCACAAGTTGT
The DNA here is from genome assembly GCA_910596185.1 of Chrysanthemum makinoi. Classification (NCBI taxonomy): domain Eukaryota; kingdom Viridiplantae; phylum Streptophyta; class Magnoliopsida; order Asterales; family Asteraceae; genus Chrysanthemum; species Chrysanthemum makinoi. The sequence continues at coordinate 3,135,408 of OU343217.1, read as the reverse complement.
CACTGTCTAATCATCACGACCAGAAGAAGAATCTTGATGGTTATGGTAAGTTTGATATTAATTATCTCCTTGTCTTTTCTTTTCACTTTTTCAGTAATTTTTTTTATTTACCTTCTAATTATTGTTAATTTATGTTATTAGTTTGTAATACCAACTATTAATATATATGATATTAAATCAAACTTAAGTTGTTTTTGGTTAGTTAAAAATATGATTGTTTTACCTTTTTGTTGTTGGCATATTGGCATATCTTTATTAGTGTGTCTAGTTGTCGGTAATAATGTTAACTGTTTACAAACACTTATTTTGTTCTCTCTTCCAAACAAACCCTATATACCCTAGTCCCTACCTCTTTTTCTCAATCCCCACCCCCACCTCCGAACGCCGGCTTTGGCTAGGTTGTGCCAACTCAGTCGGATTGTGTAATGGTCTTAGTGGGTATGGTCAGGTTTGTCGTTTGCATTGTCAAAAGGGTCTTGGTCGCGGCTGGTTTAAAGCCCGTTTCATGTCTTCCAATGAGTGAGTGCCCTTAGTGATAATGTGTTTGGAGGCCAATGATTTACCTTAGTCTACTGAATTTTCACACAACGATGTCTTTGTTTGATCATAGGGCAGTCGTAGTTTTCAGAATCGAGTTGTGATATTAAGTATAACCTTAAGAAATGATTACAATCTGGTGCACATATGTCGTCACAAATTATTTGTATGGTCATTGTGGGAATTCTTGAAAATAATTATTGAAATTGATTTTTTCTTCAATTCTGCATGCAGAACCAAATTACCTCCAAAAGCCATCGTGTAATCATCACAACCAGAACAAGTATCTTACTGGTGATGGTAATTTTTATCGATTTTCTTTCCAATACGTTTTCTTCTTCAATGTATATTAAATCAAGCTGTTCATTCTTGGTTAGTTACAACTGATTTGTTTTACTTTTTTGTTGTTGGCATAGTGGCGTTATATATTAATTTTCTCATAGATAAAAATAATACGTATAAATGGGTGAATTGCTTGTAGACTATTTAGAAAGTCAAAAGGAAAAAACACGCAAGGCGCGGTCCATATTATCGTCGATGCGAGGTTTTTCACCAGCTAATCGTTGGGATGATGGTATGATTAATTATACCTTTTTGTTTAATTTCTTTCAGTATGTTGTTCTTGTTGGAATTATATATCAAGACATTCAAATAAATAATCACCAAAACATCAAAGTAATGTTGCGGAAGCGTTTAGGATGTATTAACGAATAATTAATTAACATAAAGAATATGCGTACCTTTGTTGATTCTAGCCGAACAAGAATCAAATCCACAAACTAGCAACGGATGAACCCTAATTTGATTTAGTTAGGATTATGTGAATTACCCCTTACCGTTTTGTAATTCAATCCAAGACAATAACAAAAGTATGTTATTACTAAGTTCTTGTACACACGCATAAACCGAATTAAAGTACCGCTAGTTTTTATCAAACCAAATAACTTGATGTTTGGAAAAGAGTGGATCGACACCTATGAAGGGTGTTCGACCGGTTTTAGCAAAACACACACACAAAACAATTTTAGGTTTAGCTAATGAATACAAGAGGTGCAAAAACAAGACCCTAAGCCTTGTTTATATACCCAAGCAAACTTGGTGAACAAGTTTTGGCTTTCTTTCCTTTTCCCTTGGCCGATCGGTCCAACACATCCCCAAGGGATTCCGGAAACTTCCAAACTTTGCAATCTAGTCCTTTTCCAAATACCTTTAACGCCCGTTAGTCCATTACATTAATTACTTAACTTCCGTTAGTTATTTCGTTTAATAAATAAATAAATACAACATTTATATTTAATTATTAACTTTAAATTCTCATACGTAAAGTGTGCAATCCCATAGTCTCGAGTTCGATCCTAACTCACGTCTACTAATTTATATCCATAAAACCAACAGCTCCCACTTGGATATATCTTAATAGAGTGATCACATTCGGTTAGCGCCTAGCAACACTTCGATGCCTCTAGTACAACTCGAGCAAGGCTCCTGGAAAACCTTTTAATGATTTCTCATTATTATTATCCTTTTGTTTCTAATACCACGTTAAATAAAGATATGGAATTAAGTCATTCTTTATATAACCATTCTGTTTCTCGTTTGTAAGTGATTGACCAAGATTACCGAATCATCTAAACATATTTAGGGAGATTTGGGTGCGGCCGCACAAACATCTTGTCAACCCTACGAGGGCCCAAGAAGATTAAACTCCAAATAATTTGAAGGAACAAATTCTATTTTGACTACAAGAATAACCCACAAACTTTGTAACATTTCAAAACAACCCTTATGACTACCAGCCACGTATAGCGTTAAGTTACTCCACATAAATGCACTACATTCATGACACTTATCTGGTATCTCAAGTCTGAGGATAACTATTCATAATTTACTTATAACAATATCCACAAAGTAAATTATGTAGTTGGGATAAGTCCTATATTCAATTCATTGAATATCATCTAAAATTGGTATGCATTCTCATCAATATACTTTCAAGTATATTCTACCACATCTCTCTGATTTGTCTTAGTTTAATGATACTCCCATATCATTAATCGACAACGGACATTTAAAATAACTTAGTTATTTACGGATTAAACATGCAAATATAGGACAACAATATTATAAATGAAAATAAACATAATCCAAACTTTATTTCATTGAAATAATAAATGTTTTACAATATCCTTTATCCAAATACTAATCACAGTTATGCATGAAACTTTTAGCTAAACGAAGTCCAATTCCATTGGCAAGTCCTACAAGCTTGTCTTTAGCTAAAGCCTTAGTGAACGAGTCAGCTAAGTTATCATCTGTGTGAACTTTCAGTAGATTTATTTCACCTTCCTGGACTTGTTCCCGAACATAGTGATACTTCCGTAGAAAATGTCCGGTGCCCTTCATGACTGTGTTCATTGGCAAATATTATTGCAGCAGAATTGTCACAATACATATCAATAGGTGATTCAATTGAAGGCATAACACCAAGCCCTGAAATGAATTTCCTAATCCAAACAGCCTCCATCGCAGCTTCCGGCAGCTATGTATTCGCTTCGCCGCAGACATCGCAATCGTACTCGCTTCTTGCTCTTCCAGTCAATCGCTCCTCCATTTATGACAAAGACATAACCCGCCCGAGACTTCGTATCATCTTTATCACATTGCCAGGACGCATCACAAGAACCTGTAACACCAAGCTCGTGTCCGGATTTCCACCATACATCAAAAACATATCTTTAGTATTTCTGAGATACTTCAGAATATGCTTAACAGCAATCCAGTGAAGATTACCCGGATTCTGTTGATATCGACTGGTCATGTTTTGAGCGAACGCCACATCTGGCCTTGTACATCTCACAACATACATGATAGATCCTACTTCCAAAGCATAAGGAACTTTATGCATGCGTGCCACCTCAGCAGGTGTTGAAGCACACATATCGCTACATAAGCCATGCTTTACTTCCATCGGCAAATATCCTTTCTTGGAATTTTGCATACTGAATCTCTTCAATATTTTATCAATGTAAGCGCTTTGACTTAAACCAATTAACCGCTTTGACCTATCTCGGTAGATCTTGATTCCCAGAATGTATGCAGCTTCTCCTAAATCCTTCATGGAAAAACACTTCCCAAGATATGCCTTAACATTTTGCATACTTGGAATGTCTTTTCCCATAATTAATATGTCATCGACATAAAGAATTAGGAAAATTACATCACTCCCACTAACTTTGTGATATACACATGGCTCATCAAGATTTTGAATAAATCCATACCTTTTGATTTCTTCATCAAATCTTTTATTCCATTGCCTTGATGCTTGCTTCAATCCATAAATGGACCTTTGAAGTTTGCATACACGGTTTGGAAATTGTGGATTCACGAACCCCTCAGGTTGCTTCATATAGATGTCTTCATCTAAGCGACCATTTAAGAAGGCGGTTTTGACATCCATTTGCCATATCTCATAGTCATAGTATGCCGCTATAGCTATGAGAATTCTAATAGCTCTAATGTCCGCTACAGGAGAAAAGGTCTCCTCGTAATCAATGCCATAAGTTTGAGTAAAACCTTGCGCAACTAGACGAGCTTTATAGACATGTACATTGCCATCCATGTCAGTCTTAATCTTATAGAGCCACTTACTCCCAACCACCGAGGCGTTTGGAGGTAAGTCAACCTCTACCCAGACTTCATTTTCTCTCATGGATTGCATTTCCCCATTCATTGCAACCTGCCATTTAGCCTTGTCAGGACTTGCCATGGCAGCTTTATAACTAGTAGGCTCTCCAAGATCTCCTAACATAGTTTCCTCAACCTCTACGTTAAGACATAGACGTTCAGTGCACGATATTCCTTACGGATCTACTGAACGGAATCACTTCAACTTCGGTGGAGGACCCAGACTATCAGGTTGGAAGTACGTTAGTGTTTTCAGAAGGTAATGCATCTTCTTGATCATCTTCCAGATCATAAACTCTCCCATTGAATTCTTGAGATACGAGATCCTTTTCAAGAAAATCTCCATACCTAGCAACAATTACTTTATTTTCAGTTGATAGTAAAACTAGTAACCCATAGTTTCCTTAGGGTATCCTACGAAGATACACTTTACAGATCTTTGTTGGAGTTTATCTGCTGAGTCACGCCTAACATACGCCTCGCAACCCCACACCTTTAAATAAGACAGGTTAGGAGCTTTACCATGCCATATTTCATATGGTGTCTTATCAACCTTCTTTGTGGGAACCATATTTAGAATACGAACAGCAGATTCTAAAGCATAATCCCAAAAGGATAAAGGTAGAGTGGTAAGATTAAACATAGATCGTATCATGTCCAACAATGTACGATTTCTTCTCTCAGATACACCATTTTGTTGTGGAGTATATGGAGAAGTGAGATTCTGAACAATTCCATTCTCAGCTAAGTAATCTTTAAACTCTTGGCTTAGATACTCGCCTCCTCTATCGAATCGAAGAGCTTTAATCTTCTTTCCCAATTGCAGTTCTACTTCAGCTTTGAAAACCTTAAATGTTTCAAACACCTCATGTTTATGCTTAAGTAAATAAACATAACCATAACGGCTGAAATCATCAGTAAAGGTTAAGAAGTAGCTAGCACCTCTCTTTGACACATGTCTAAGTGGTCCACACACATCAGTATGAATAAGACCAAGTATATCAGAAGCCCTCTCCATATTGCTATGAAAAGGTTTCTTAGTCATCTTCCCAGATATACATGACTCACATTTATCAAATGATTCATCATTGATATTTTGCAAAAGCCCTTCTTGTTGCAGCTTATGCATGCGAGCCTTGCCTATATGAGCAAGTCTACAATGCCAAAGATAAGAAGAATTCAAGTCTAACTTTATCTTCTTGTTAATGCTAAACATTGAATTACTATTATTGTTAGATTCATTTCCAATCATATCAATTTCAAACACACCATTCACAGTAATTGCTTTAAAATAAAATACACCATTTAAAGAAACATCAATTCCATTATGTGAAATAGTATGAGTAAAACCATCATCCAACAATACTGAAAAGGAAACAACACCTCTAATTATAGAAGGTGCGTAATGACAATTGTTTAATAACAGTACTAAGCCCGAAGGCAATACTAAACTAAACGTTCCTATAGCTTCAACAGCTGCATGTGCGCCATTTTCCACGTGCAGATATTGCTCCCCATAGGCAAGCTTCCTCTTCACTCTAAACCCCTGCAGTGTATTACAAATGTGAATACCACAGCCCGTATCATATACCCAGGAATTATTATGATTTAGAGTAAATAATTCAATGACAAATAAATTACCTGAAGTACCGGCGCCCGCAGACCCTTCATACTTCATCTTATTTGCCCGCAATTCATCAAGATAGAGAGCACAGTTTCTCTTCCAATGCCCAATGCTCTTACAGTGATGGCATGCTTGATCCTTTTTAGGATTATCCTTCCTAGGAGTAGGGTTCTTCTTGGGTTGAGGTTGATAGGCCATCACCTGTTTGCCTTTGTCAACCTTTCCCTTACCCTTCCCCTTCTTGTTGTTCGCACGCTGCGGTTTTGGCTTATTAATTCTTCCACCCTGAATAGCAAGTACCTGGGCGGTAGGAACCTTTTGAGGAAACCCTTTCTCATAATCAATGAGCAATGCGTGTAGGTCAAGAATCGTCTTCCCCACGCAGTGCATATTGAAATTTCTAACAAAACCATTAAAATCCTTGTTAAGGGATCGATTAATCAGATTCACAGCCATGACATCTTCATAAGTTTTGCCAAGTGCTTTTAGCTGGTCCATGTAACCTTTCATTTACAGCACATGAGCACTTACGGGTTTACCCTCTCCCTGCCTACAGCTGTGTAACACGTCGGTCAAGTCATAAATCTCGACGGCAGCTGGTTTCTCAAACATAGTTCGAAGTTCATTGAGCATATTATATGGGAAATAATGTTCGAACTGCTTTTGAAGAGCAGATTCCATTGTTCCCAACATAAGACAAGCCACATCATTATGACGTTTGTACTCAATTTGCCAAGCGTCCCTTTCAGATTGAGTAGCATCAGGTCCGGTTGGTTCAGTAGGACAAGGTTCATAAAGATATTTCATACGGTCAGCAACTCTACAGACAATTCTCAAAGAGCGGTGCCAATCATTGAAATTCTTAGAGCCAGTCAACTTTTCTCGATCAAAAAAGCTTTTGAACGCAGAATTTAGAGCAGTGTTAGTGTTATCGGTGTTTTGAGCCATTTCTACAGAAAAAAGTTCAAGTATTAGTATTTTCGATAATACACTTTTCAAGAAAATAAAATATACCCAACGGTAATATAAACATATAACCATATAATTTTCTCGAAAACTAGGATCCAAATTATCATAGGTTCATTACATCAGTTGATCTACTAGCAACAAACGCATATAATAAGGTAATCTGTCGAACATTAATTGGCAAACAATTTCCAACTCCTAGATCATTATGGGATTTATATTTTCCAACGCTATTGCAAATATAAACATGTTTCATCCCATCTTATGCCATTGAGTCCAGGTCTCACTTCCTACTCAACTTAAGTGTCTAACTTAAAGAACTGCAAATATGTCCATGTAAGGTCTGACTTTACATAGAGATTTACCTCTCCATTACAATCTCGCCAAGTACTGTCATGACGTAAATTGCAACTTCAAGTGTTCCTTTTAATTAGATGGCATATTCTTAATTTAAAAAGGGTACTAGTTTTGATTTTATGTGGTCAAATCAAATATGTACAAAGATGTCATGCATTCATCTTGTAGCATAAATTTAATAAAAAAAACTTTTTATTACCAATTCATAAAGATCAAATTATCAAAGTTTTGATTGAGGTATTGGGTTCACCAATCAAGGAATTTAGTATTAATTATCATCCATTATACCGTACTTTTGCATAAGTGTAAACACTTAGTGTTTCGGATAATTACCACCGAAGTGGCGCATGGAATTAACACTAATTCGCCCTTAAGATGAGCTTGCACATTATATGGCTTACTAAGTAGCTCCATTCGAATTTACAGAGGGCAGAGGACCAGGTACGCGCTAAAGCACAACCTAAGACATCCATTCAGTGTGACTATGCGCACTTCTTTAAACCCCTTTTATTAGTTCATTCGAATGGGTGAGCCGTTCAGTCATTGTACCAAAGTCACCAATCAATTAAACTATATTGACAACTTAACTCTTCCAAAACAATTAAATTTCGCCATTGTTTAGTCCGTATTATTTTTCTATTCAAAATTACCCTTTGCTTAAAACTGTCTAACATAATAAACAAACAAGTAATAAATAAAAAAAATAAACTACTAAAAAAACAATGCGCACATAATAAACAATTTATACGTGTAAACAAGTAGCCACATGCAACTTATTCGATAAAATCCTATTAATAATCAATATCTAGGTTAAATTAATGTATATATTAATTTAGGGTTTTCACTCCAACAATAGAAAGTGAGCCACATACATCGATGAATCGATTGCGTAAACCCTTAATTAATTTATACCAAATTGCACATAATTGATTCATTAATATAAACAATTGGAGTCTTCCCCAATTCAAGATTTATCAAAATAAATATGTCTCAACAATTAAACAATATATCAAAGCAACTTATCCATGACTAACATGCATGTATAGTCATGGATATCATAACAATTTATACAAGTAAGTCACAAGATCGCATATAAAAATTCCATGACACATAACAAATTATTCATGAATTAATCACGTAATCAATATTAATTCTAGGTTTTAATAAGGTTAGCAAACAATTTTCAAAACCCTAATAAATTATGTGTATGTCGATTTTAAAAAAAATGGTACGCCCCAATTTATAAAAAAAAATCGACCAAAACATAAATGAAGCATAAACCCTAGATTAACATAGCAAACAACATACAAGTATTTGTTTTATTACGCGTTTATGTAATTAATTACTCATTAAAACCAATGACTCGTGATGCCACTGTTGGAATTATATATCAAGACATTCAAATAAATAATCACCAAAACATCAAAGTAATGTTGCGGAAGCGTTTAGGATGTATTAACGAATAATTAATTAACATAAAGAATATGCGTACCTTTGTTGATTCTAGCCGAACAAGAATCAAATCCACAAACTAGCAATGGATGAACCCTAATTTGATTTAGTTAGGATTATGTGAATTACCCCTTACCGTTTTGTAATTCAATCCAAGACAATAACAAAAGTATGTTATTACTAAGTTCTTGTACACACGTACTAAACCGAATTAAAGTACCGCTAGTTTTTATCAAACCAAATAACTTGATGTTTGGAAAAGAGTGGATCGACACCTATGAAGGGTGTTCGACCGGTTTTAGCAAAACACACACACAAAACAATTTTAGGTTTAGCTAATGAATACAAGAGGTGCAAAAACAAGACCCCTAGCCTTGTTTATATACCCAAGCAAACTTGGTGAACAAGTTTTGGGTTTCTTTCCTTTTCCCTTGGCCGATCGGTCCAACACATCCCCAAGGGATTCCGGAAACTTCCAAACTTTGCAATCTAGTCCTTTTCCAAATACCTTTAACGACCGTTAGTCCATTACATTAATTACTTAACGTCCGTTAGTTATTTCGTTTAATAAATAAATAAATACAACATTTATATTTAATTATTAACTTTAAATTCTCATACGTAAAGTGTGCAATCCCATAGTCTCGAGTTCGATCCTAACTCACGTCTACTAATTTATATCCATAAAACCAACAACTCCCACTTGGATATATCTTAATAGAGTGATCACATTCGGTTAGTGTCTAGCAACACTTCGATGCCTCTAGTACAACTCGAGCAAGGCTCCTGGAAAACCTTTTAATGATTTCTCATTATTATTATCCTTTTGTTTCTAATACCACGTTAAATAAAGATATGGAATTAAGTCATTCTTTATATAACCATTCTGTTTCTCGTTTGTAAGTGATTGACCAAGATTACCGAATCATCTAAACATATTTAGGGAGATTTGGGTGCGGCCGCACAAACATCTTGTCAACCCTACGAGGGGCCCAAAAGTATTAAACTCCAAATAAATTTGAAGGAACAAATTCTATTTTGACTACAAGAATAACCCACAAACTTTGTAACATTTCAAAACAACCCTTATGACTACCAGCCATTACGATAGCGTTAAGTTGCTCAACAGAAATGCACTACATTCATGACACTTATCTGGTATCTCAAGTCTGAGGATAACTATTCATAATTTACTTATAACAATATCCACAAAGTAAATTATGTAGTTGGGATAAGTCCTATATTCAATTCATTGAATATCATCTGAAATTGGTATGCATTCTCATCAATATACTTTCAAGTATATTCTACCACATCTCTCAGATTTGTCTTAGTTTAATGATACTCCCATATCATTAATCGACAACGGACATTTAAAATAACTTAGTTATTTACGGATTAAACATGCAAATATAGGACAACAATATTATAAATGAAAATAAACATAATCCAAACTTTATACAATACATGTGTGTTGTTCCAAGTATTGTACGTAGGAATACAAACGTGATGTTCACCGGTATATAATCACATAATATATTAAGTTATCCAGCAGTTCGCAAATGAGTTAGAATTCAAGTTGTAATACTTCAATGGACGTCTACCAATACATATCTAAAACTTGAAACCAAAACTTAATTAGTACTCATTAGATTTTCAAAACAATACACGATTCTATCATTACCTACATACTTAAGCACACAAACGCAATATTCACGCAACCGGATTTCATCAAAACTATACACTGCCACCAATATGCAGGGCCGTCTCGTGTATTTCAGTGGCCTCGTGCCATTACCGCAAAGAGGCCCTCAAACACACACATAATATACATATGTATAAGTAGTGCATGAATTAATTAAGCTCGAGTCTCATATTGTATTCATATATATAATAAAAGTGCATGAAATTTGGTGGCCCTCGTCAAGCGGTGGCCCTGTGCAATCGCACCTCTTGCACTCCCCTAAAATAGGCCCTGCCAATATGCGCGTTAATTTGTCAATTCAAATAAAGCTAAGCCATGAATTTAAGTTAATACCGAAAGGTTTATGGATATATTTAATACTAGTATGACCGGATTCGAACTCAAGACTTCGGGATGGCACACATTACGTATGAGAATTAATGTTTAGAATAATTAATATATAAATGTTATTATTAATTATTTAGTCATGAAATAAACACTTAACGAATGTTAATATTTAACGAGTTTGGACTAACGGTCGTTAAATGTAACATTAAAGGACTAAAGATGAAATTAGTGGATGGGAAGGATCTAGAACCCCTTTCGGTTCACTTTGGCCGATCGTATGGGTTGCCAAACCCATTCCCACACAAACTTGTTATGTATTGAGTGATGCTTTGTATTGGAAAGATGATAAGGCATTTGATGACGGCTCCTCAAATAAAGGCCTGCATGCATGCAGAAAATGAAGCCGCGCTCATTGGGAAGAAGGGAAAAAGTGTAGAAATCATGTCAATTTAATTTAAAGAAATCAATATAAGTTTTTCCGTCATACAAGCAAGAACGATTCTGTCATTTCTAACTACAAGTTTGAGGTACTTTCCAAATGTTTACTTGATCAGTTGTTATGTCATAAGTTCAATTCTAATTCGACGGAGAATCAAGTTCTGATAAAACCCTATATAATCATAAAGGTAGGTAGTTTATGTTCATAATATTAATATATGGAGTTTCTATATTATTTTTTTTAATTCTTATCTGTCTGATTTCACAAATTATTCAATATTCAATACATATGCAAGTGTTTATTGTTGTTTCATTTATGTGTTTTATCATTTCTTGTGGTTGATCATTTCTACACTACTAAAAGTCTAAAAGTGGTTTGTTTTTTTTCGGGTGGTTATCACAGGCTCAAGCAAAAGATATCAATCAAGTGTGTTCAAGCAAATAAGCAAATGTCTCTGCAGTTTGAAAGTTTTAGCAGGTGACTAGGTTCTAATTGCGGACTCAACTGCGTATACAAGGCACAATCAAAATGTCAAAAAAGATAACATCTCGGACTAAAAAGTTGGTGACCATTCTTTATGAGGCATCATAATTTAATTTAATTTAATTTAATTTTGGTGAGCTACTGACTTTGCTATTTTGGAAGAGTAAGCAACTATTTTCACCCTAATGTGGTGTTATTTTTTCAAGGACCCAAACTTAAGAACATATAACAGTAATAAGACACCTTTGAAGGATTATGGTGTTAATTTCATGGTTATCTACTTATTTCTAACCCTGTGCATCCTGTCATTGCTTCAAGTGAAGAGCATACAGAATTGGAGAAGAGCTCAAGTTCCAACTTGATGTCTTATACAACTTGAGATCAAAGAAATACTATGGAGTTGTATGTTGCAAATGGTGAGAAATTAATCAGACTAGAGCAAGCTGTCACAAAGGCACAATGCTACTTTCTGGGGTTATTTAACAAGTGAAATTATCACTAGACATTTTGGAAAAGGTTTTGCTCGTACAATAGCAACGTCTTTTTTTTAAATGTACAAATTTGATACTTGTACTACTTTTTTCCCACTTAATGTTACGTACTTTCATGTTTTGTTTCAATTTGCCTGCATGTTTACAGGCAACCGGCTGAGAATGTATAAAACCGAAAAAATGCCTATGTGGCAAATTTAATATTACATAGATCGTCCTTCTTGTTTGTCCCAAATCGCATCTACTGTCCTTGACGGTTTCATATTGCATTTGCACTTTTTTTTTTACCGACAACTAACTATTACACAATGTACACACCACATACTTTTGTGTGTATTTACGCATGTAAAATGACTATTATACCCTTTAATTTTTGTAACTACTCTATTGAAAGCAAAAGGTAAAATGATCATTTTACATGCGTAAATACACACAAAAGTAAAAAAAAAAAAAAAAAAAAAAAGACCATTATACCCTATTTGAGCCTCCTTCCACACCATGATCCCCACCTTAGAACATATATCAACCAGAATATCACGCACCAAGTTATGTCTGAACTTCACACCCACTTCACTTGAACAATGAACTGCATGATCTCCCCATTAGTCCATACGATGCACATTGCAGCTCGGGCAAGGACTACCTTCAGAAAACATAGGTATAGAAAGCCTATAACACAGTACCGAACGGAATTGGCGATGGTTCATCCTCTGGCCCAACCCATCAATAGGTATGGTGAATAGGAAATCTTGTGCAAAATTCCGTAAATGCTTAATGATTTGAGCTTCATTCTATTTATCCAAATATTTCAACCCGAAACCCCTTGATCCTTTGGGCTGCAAATATTTTTCCATGCCGTGTCAGCTCTGACTTAGTAATCCACTGACACCATATGAAACCTTTCCAAATCTTTTATAACTGTTTTAAGAAACATGATTACTCAAGCCCATTAAAGCCGAACAGACTCGAAGAACAAAACAATCAAGCATCGTAGGACTTTGCTTCGGTGTGTGATAGCATGATAAATTTTCATTGACCAATTCCACTCAATTCAAATGTTATCACTGTTTGAAGTTGGCATGTATTATGACCCCTTGTTAAGCAATAAACATAAACAACTTAATACATTAGTAGGCTTCTATTACATGCTAACCTCACTTACTAAATCTATTACATATTTGATGATTTTTTTGTTTCTGCAGATTTGGAGAATTGCTTGTAATAACTGCTTGTCACAAATTTTAAATTAAGAGAGAAATCAAATCCGATGTAGTATTACCTGAAACAAACTATGCAAGTTACCTTGTCTACAAACTCCAACGAGACCAATTCACATTTGAGGCTCCTATGTTTGTGAGGGAAAAAGATGGTTACAGGAATAACGGTTGGTATATCTATTTAGTAAGCCCTCCAGTCACCCCAGTTATCGGACCAAATATTGATGAAATCAGTTACAGACCACTAAACAGACACAAACTAAATGTTGTTCCACGACACAGGAGTGATGGTTGGATGGAAGTTAAAGTATGGCAGTTTGATACCAGGAAGACTCCTAAAACAGTCTCTATGCATCTTAAGTTTAAGCATCCTGGTAAAAAGGATCTTAGTGGGCTGAGGGTACAAGGAATTGAGCTTAGACCCATATAGATACTTTGTTATTTGTGAGACACGGTAAGACAAGAGGGATGCTTGTTTGTTTTTTGTCAATCAGACGCGGTCAGATATATATGTCTTACCGAGTAAGAGTTGGAGATTAGGTCTTACTGGCTCTTAATCTTGCAAATTCTTCAACCACCTCCCAAGTTTGAGACCAAATTTTGTGTGTGTTTCATAAAAAGATAGAACAAAGAAAAAAAAATATAGCGGTTTGTGGTCTAGTTAGAACTAAATTTGTTTGTTATGTTTCCTTTTTGAACTTGAAAAACTTTTTATTTATTTATGTATATTTCTTATGGTTGCCTTGATCATATGATATAAGGCCAATATTCACAAATGACAAAACGTATGAATTGAAACTAGGTGAGGCATTGGCTCAGATGTACGCAGCATAATCAGGGTATCCTCGTGGTTGTTTCCGACCCTTATCTGAAGACCCACAAATGTGTACGCGGTTTGACCCTTTAAAAGCAAGCTCAGATTAGCTTGACCCTATCACAATGCACAGTTTGATAGGGCCGAAACTTCCCAAAAGATTTGGAATGATAAAAATTTGCATGACAGTAAACATAGATAATGATCTACTAAAGAGTAATAGAGTATAAGACGTCTATTATTATAAAGAGGTCACTAGATACTGTAACACATCATATCTAAAGTCACCCTACTAATTGTCGGTTTGCAATTTCAAGTTGTAAATCTTCACATGGACCGGCAAAATTATTGTAAATTTCAAGGTGACCAACATCATTTACTGCGAAAAAACACAGCAGCAAACACAAAACCGACAGTTGCTGAGGCGGCGACAACCCATAAGGAAAATGCATCTGTACATAATAGCATAAATTAAACCAAATAAATTCCATGTCCCATACAAGTGAGTGCATGTTAAGTTTGAAGATATAGCGATTTACCTTTCTCTGTAGTATGCTGAATAGATTTCTTTAAGGTTACTGGACGCATCCAGTTAGGTACATTCTGTAGAAGAGAAAAAAACAAACATTTGATTTACTTATGAGTGTAGTGAGTAATATATATATAAATCAAATAAAAACAATGTGAGAGAGACTAAGTGTATAGAACAAGGATGACCTCAATGCCCCATGTAGGATATGAAGCGCGAGAAGTAGTTGCTGTCAGTATGCCAGTCACAAATTCAACCGGCGTGGCAGCAAAATCAACGAGTATGCATTTTGTTTTTGGTTCTACTGCTTACAACAACAAAACACTCAACTTCGGAAACAAATATTACATTATGTACCCTTGGAAACATGTACATGTTACAACAGTTTTGACTTACTTTTCTTACGACGATATGCAATTGCTTCCTTCAGAAAAAGTGACTTCCAACAATCAGGTTTGATCTGCATTTTTTTAGCACCGAAAATATGATGGAAAAAACCAAAAAAAGAGAAAGAAGCTTTAAAGGGTGGTGTTTTCAACATGATTAATACCTCTAAGCAGTTATCAACAAGTTCTGCGCTCCGTTTGTATCGCTGAAATCTATAAAGCCCAATAGCAAGTAAATACATCTCTTTTTTCTTTTGATTGGGGTTACTAGTGGTTTCAAGTGAATCTGCCACAATTCAAAGTATAAAATATAAATTATCGTCCAAGGGATGAGGAGGTAAATAACATTATTAAACAACATATATAAAAATTCATATGTTTGTTCACCTTTAAGCATAGTGACCCCACGATATATGTCATCAGGTTGCCTAGAATGAACAAGAACCCACGAATAAGGATAACGGATTGCATCTTTCTGTTCCGCAGAAGAGCAACAAGCAAACTTGCAGTCCCATAGCTGTAACAAAAATGTCGCAAAGCATAAGCATTAGATTCTTCATACCATCTTTAATCTAAGTTAGATAACAAAATTGCTAAACAATCTTACTAGTTATTACATATGTTAAACTTAACAAAAAAGACAGTTTACAGAAAAAGAAACATACAAGAACAGTCTCGGAATCGGTCCAAGGAAGATAATCGAAGCCTTTGATAGTTGGCCCGAGCTTCCCTTCTATCACGTTGATTTCTTCCATTGTTTTTTTTCGAATTCCTTATACTCACTCCCTCGCTCTTTATAAGAAGGGTGGTTGGATTCACATACGACTTCAAACTGATAAACACAAAAATTATATATAGGTAATCCAACAATTGGAAGACTTTCTTCTTTTTTTTTAGAGTAGAATACATTGTTCATCCCTAAGCTTGTACACATAATACAAGTTTAGTCCTTTTTTTTCAAAATATATCACTTATAGTCGTGACTTCTCTTGTTTTGCATCTCGTTTAGTCTTTTTACCTAACATCCATTAGTCTATGCCTGTTAACACCCTCACGTGCCTTTCACGTGAGGGTAAAATAGTCATTTTTAGTTCTTCTCCTTTGATTAGTGTTCTTTCATTCCTATCCTCAACCATAACATCCCTTTTAAATCCGTTAGTAATCCTATGCGAATACACCATCTTTCAAATATTTTTCACATAAACCGGTTAAGGACTCGACACAATTAACCCCACACCATCATCCTATTTGATTTTTGTATGCATTCAAACAATTTTAGCACTCACTTGATCTTGTATTTTTTTTCCGCTATACGAAACAAATCAAAAGCAATATCGTAATATTATGAAGTTTCTTCTTTTATAAACGTCTTAAGTAAACCATGTTTTCCTTGCGTAATGTTTTTGCATTTGTTGTATGCTTGAATCATATATTTTGTAGCTTTTTTCGCGTTTACAAACAACTTTGTTGTGTCTTCAATCGCTTGCATACGAATGTTATCCTCATCGACTTGTTTCATTACTTCAGCTTTGATTTCCTCGATGGTATGTGGAAGAGAACAACCCATAAGATTTTTTTGTATGATTAATTTGAGGAGTTTGAGAGTATGGTAAATGAGGAGTTGGTGTGGTGATGGTTTATGTAATGAGGATGATGGGAATTTAAAATATTTATTAAAAAAAAGAAGTAGAAGACAAACATAACGACAAGAAATAGCTACTTTTAAAAATTCTGAGAATTGGAAAAGTTCATAGACCAGTTTTGTTAATTGGTGTTTGAAAAGTTTAGGGACCAACTCTATAAAGTAATAGGTAAAAAATGGTAAGTAGAGCCTTAGGGACCAACTCTAAAATTCGAGTAGAGCCAAGTTTGGGGACGAAACTAGTCTTTTTGGTACAACGTTAAGGACGAACGATGTACTTTAATATGACTGTAAGGCATTTTAGTCATCTGACACTACATTGAAAAGTCACTTTGTAGTTAATATGATATTCATGAGTTTTTCAATAGCCACCTTCGCCGTCATTCAAATGCCAGTTTTCGAGTGTGCATGGGAAGACGCTCAAGATAGAGTTTCATTTACTTCTGGGTTTCTTTTTGGCCGTTTACTTTCGTTAGTGTTTTTCTATTTACGGGAGGCATTATATCAAACCTTATCCAAACTTATTTTGTTATTTTTGCAAGGTTTGGCATTTTGGCAGTTTGCATCCTTATAATTCGTGTAACTTGCCACCTTTCTTAAAACTTATATAAGTTTGTAAGTTTTACATTTTCAGCCCCTCTATTATGAAACACTTATCAACTTTCTTAAAACTTATATAAGTTGGTTACTTATATTAAGTTCTACAAGTTCAACCCCTCAACTTTAACCAATTTAATATTTTCATAAAAACTTTTATAAGTTTTTGAAACTTTTGGAAAATAATAATCTTATATTATTTCATCATTTTTCGTTAAATAAATATGTTTGGCCCATATTTTATTTATCGACCACATCAGCGTAAACTTTAAATAATATATTTGTCCAAATATATTATTTAACCATGACTTCAGTAAATATATATGGTATATATATTTTCACACCTCGAAACCAAACAAAGCTAATAAATACAATTCGATTTGTATTGATTTACTCCTCGATAATACTTAAGCCAATATGCGAGCCAACTTTTATGTGAATATATAGTATATACTCCCAAACTTATTCTAAGAGCCAATACTTACAAGTATTTTCACAACTACATTTTTATGTACATCGAGAATCAAATTAACTTGTGAAACATTCATATAAGCTACAATAACTCAAACAATTAAAAACATTTGTTTTTGAACTTTAAGCATTTCAAAAACACAAACACTTGTAAACTTCAAACGTTGTTAAACTTTACAACATGTATTTGAATACAAGACTTAGACTAAAACCATACCATACTTATCTAGGTTACGTGTCGGAGCCGTGCACACCTACTATTTGATTATTCACCCAACGATTCTACTGAGGTGAGTTCATAGCCCCACTTTTACTCTTTAATTGTTTTATAAACTCCTTGGGGGAGATACATGCTACTACTACTTTAATGATCACAATTGCTTAAAAACTGTATGCTGTTTTCATTATATTATTATTGCCTAAGTTAGAAACCGATAGCTACTTTACTTACGTAGATAGCTGCTTTGCTTGGGTGCGTAACCACCTACTTTACTTGGGTACGTTGATACCTACTTTACTTGGGTGCGTAACCACATACTTTACTTGGGTACATTGATTACTACAAGTACTTGGTTGCGTAGACACCAACACATAACTGGAACACTTAGGGTTTCGTCAAGAGCTTAGTGCAATAATAACTACTTTTGATTATGGGCATATACCAACGTAGCTCACTGTTTCTTAAACTTGAAATCTTGTGAACAACTACTTTATTGCTAAACTTATGAATTCACTCCACTTTTGTGTTGACATTTTAGCATGTATTTTCAGGATAAAAAGGTGATAGCTAAACTTTGGAGGCGCTTGGGCATTGGCATGATATGGTCATAGATGACTCTTATATACATTTGAGACCACTTATTCATTATGGGCCTATTTTCTGCATTTCATTTTGAAATATGTAAACATAAATCTTTATGAAATAAGATTTCACAAGTTAAACCGTTGTTTTATACATTGTGTTGTGATATCAATCGAGTAGCACCCCAGTAACATTTACTTTCGCTGCAAACCATTTTTGGGGGTGCTACAATTTTGTACAGGTTATGCTTAGTGTTCGCGGTGGTTTCAAAAAGCTCTATAGTCGTGGAGGGATACCTTAGTGTACTCCAGCGACTCACAACAACAATATAAAGATATTGAGTACAGGGACATGCTAGGGACCATCCGATCTGAGATTAGTCAAAGAACGCGCCAGCGATCTGGGATGTACTTGTACAAAATATCTAAACTCTTACTTCGGGAACGTTATTGCTAACTGTTTTCATGCAGGTACTCATGAAGGCCCGAAGTTCCAACAGAGACCACTACCACCACCATTATCATCAACATCTATTTCCGCATGCTCAAACCCACATCATAAAGACATTCTCATCAAAGATCTACACAAAAGCAAAGTTCAGAAAGATTCTACGTCAAAGTCTAAGAATCTTCAAAGTTAAAAGACAAATATCAAAGTTAAAAGTTGAGAACTACACTAGTATAAAGATTCAAAGTTATCATGAAGTATGAGCATGTCGAAAAGGAAAAAAAGTCACCAGAAACAAAGATGTTGATTGAAGGCAAGAAATATAAAAAGACGATGATTAAAGATCACAGAGCATGAAGGAACAAAGGATCAAGACTAGTCTATGTCGACACACAAAGTTCAAGCTTAAGAAGACTAAAGACCTAATTGAGTGGAGCATCTTTTGAATGACCACCCCTTAGGGGGAGATTGTTAGCCTTAATAGAAAGTGATGGTCATTCACGATTAGGAACTTTGTAACGTGTCTTAGATATTGTAATAGAATAGTCAATGAGCTCGTGGATTGGGCTAAGCTAATAGGTTAGTAGTTATGATAAGCTAGTCTTTTATATTCCATGTAATCCATGTCCGATCCAAGTCCAAAGCGAGGCCCATGGCCAAGCCCATTAGGGCACCTCATTTGTACTATAAATACATCTCAAATGACACATTTAAGGTGTGTTCTTGAGTGTGTTAGTGTGTGCTTTAGTAATAAGAATTCTCTTGTTTATCTCTCTCTAAAATGCATATTTCTCAAGTCACCATACCATCATACATTCATATATTAGTGTATAAGGTTGATAAATCTAAGGTCCTACACACCGAAATCATTTTATAATTCGGAAACCACATGTTTTGGATCACTTGACGAAACATGCTAACCAGTCACTTTATGTATATGATTAAACCTCAAATAGATTCTATGTTAATTTTAGAATTGAGATTTTTCCGTATCGGCTTGTTCACCTAGTTAATAACGAAACTTGTACGTTATGTTAATTTGTTATCTAACATTCACTATGAATATGGTCATTTAGTGGCACACAATCAGTGGCGGATCTAGCTTATGCACAGGGTATGCACGTGCATACCGTGTGCAAATATGAAGTAGTGTAAAAAAATTGATTTTTTTTTCGAAAGGTGTTACAAAATACACTAAAACTTAAGAGTGCACTCTCTAAAATACTAAAAAATTATGATTGCATACCCTCATATTTTAAAAAGTAAAAAAGGAATGAAGGTAAACAGAGCACTGGTTATTTTGTGTATTTCAGAGGCTGTTTTGAAGAGGAATAAGAAGTAGGTTAAGTGGTGATAAACGGACTTTATGTCTTTTTACCTTTTGTCCTGCCCCAATTATAATGTATACTTATGGTACGGTATTGATTTTTTAGTATACATGTATGTTCCCTCCCAAATCCCATAATTAGTTGAGTATTAACTTTATCATTTTATTTGTTCAGCTAGGTGTTTTTTTTCCAAGATGAAAACTGGATCTTTTATCTTCATTGGTTGATTTATTATTTATGTTTAATTTGACCACGATGAAAAGTTAATTAAGAGCTAGCTACGGTAATACCTTATCAACAGATGTAATATGAGCTATTTGACTAAAACTAAAACCAAAGATATTTTAATCAAAACACTTGAATCTGAATAACCAATTACATTTTAAATAACCCGAACTTGATAAACATGTGATCTTTAGTAACTCCGATCCATACAACTACTGAATCTGAACCCTGAAAACCTGACCTTAAAAACTGACACGAGAAACCAAAATTTAACTCGTATTAACTATACCAAAAGTAGCGCATACCCTACTTCAAATTTCTGGATCCGCCACTGCACACAATTTTAATGCAAAAATATGTAGAGTAATACATTGAAGTGTCGTGTATAGTATAAGTTACCACCACCTCATGAGTTGCAATTGGAACCATATTATAAGGATCACCTAAAAAAATAAATTAAAACTACTAGGCATTAGTTTCTAAGAAGGTGCATGCATGTCATATTGATGTTCGTTGTTTTATTATTTATTAATTTTAAACTTTGAATTATTCAATGAAAGGGAAGTTGTTTTATTATTTATTAATTTTAAACTTTGAATTATTAATTCAATGAAAGTGAAGTTTCCTATACGCTATAGACAATAATAATGCAACTACCACACGGGTGCTAATTGAAATTCTTCCTTTTGCTTTTCTAGAATCGGTTTCACATTCACAGGAAATTTCATTGTAATTACAACTTGTATATAAATATATCTCATCCGAGTTTAAAGGCATTTCATTTGTTGAAGCAATCACAACACATAAATCTTTCTCTACCTTATTCATCATTCCTTGCTTCAATTCCATTTCTACAATTAAATCTATCTCATTAGTATTTGATCAACAAATTAGAATGGCGTCTTCCATGAGAGAGTTTGAACATCTTGAAATTCAACTCAAAGAGATCAAATTAGCCACCAATAATTTTGATGAAAAAAATGTTATCGGACATGGTGGTTTTGGTAAGGTCTATAAGGGGGAATTGTCTCACTATCACTCCGAGGGGAATAGCATGGTTGCTTTAAAGCGTCTCGATCGTAGACATGGTCAAGGAGACGCCGAGTTTTATAAAGAAGTCATAATGCTTTCGAGTTACAGACATGAAAATATCATCTCCCTCCTGGGGTTCAGCCGCGGACGGGATGAGATGATACTTGTTTATGAGTATGCGTCTCGTGGAAGTCTTGATGGTTATCTAAAAGATGTCAATCTCACATGGACACAACGATTGAAGATATGCCTTGACGCTGCGAAGGGACTGAGCTACCTCCATGATCCTAGAGAGACGTACCAAAGACTAATCCATTGTGATATTAAAAGTGCGAACATTCTGCTCGATGAGAATTTCAATGCTAAAGTTGCTGATTTTGGGCTGTCAAAAATAGGCCCTGCTAATCAGCAAAATTCAGTTCTTGTCACCGATATCTTGGGTACCCATGGATACTGTGATCCTGTGTTTATGGAGACGTACACCCTCACAAAAGAGTCAGACGTATACTCTTTTGGGGTAGTGTTATTTGAAGTTTTGTGTGGGAGGCTATGCTTTGAACACAACAATGGTCAACGTACTGTTTACGTGCCTTTTTGGAAAAAAAAGTACAAAGAAAATAAATTAAATGACATCATTCTTAAGGATCTGAAGCAGCAGATGGACACGAGTTCGTTGAAAACATTTGCAGGCATTGCATATCTGTGTTTGGAGAGATCACGTGAAGAACGGCCTGTGATGTCTCTTGTTGTGAAAAAACTTGAGAAATCACTTAGATTGCAAGAGCTTTATGATTTCAAATTAAGACGGTCTGAAGAGATACTCAACGCCGTAAATCCTCCTCTGAGGTACAGATTCATCAAGGAATTTAAGGCGATATTCTCTAAAGGGTTCCTATTTAGTCGGGGAAAAAAGGTAATTATCTGATCTGTTTTGGGTTAGTTGTCAAAAAGTTTAAAATGCTAAACTGTGATCTATAAAAAAAAATTAGACTAATTCTAGATTTCACATCATTGATACCAAATAGAGTAATTAGAGAGTTTGCATGCTATATATTTTGAACTACAATGCAATGTTTTTTTAAAGTCTATCTTTTCAAAAACAAAAAATGGGATTTTTTTTAACACGTGTCGGGTTGGGTAATGGGTCAAAATGTGTAACTTTTAATATGGTCGAGTTGGGTTAACCCACCAACACATATCTCTAATCTTCCTTTATTTTTATTTGCGCTATATAAATTGTTGTTCCCGTTTACTTATTTAATAACAATTAAGAAGTTTAACAACTAAGCAATATGTCTACTTTCCTTTTTTTTTTTTTTTTTTTTTTGTAAACTCAAAAATGTATCTAGTAAGATGCAATCATTTATATAATTTAATGTAGAAATGAGTGAGCTTGTGTGTTTTGTATAAGGGATGCAATTAGTTTGCCCTCTAATGTGCTTGTCGTGCTTGCTTTTTATATCAGGGTCAGCAGCAATTTACACCATCAGTTTATAGCAATTCGACAGGGGGAAGACAAAAAAATTGTCTATTTTACACGGTTATATCTCCACGGTTTGAAAACTGTGTACTTTGTTTTCTTTTTTATCCACGCAAAAACATGTGGAAAAAATCTACACATCTAAAAATGTGAAAAATAAACTACACTTACAAAAGCGTGTAGAAAAAAATGAAACTCCACGGTGTAAAGTATGCTGATGAAATTCGATTGATAAGGGTTTCAATGCTCATCATATTCTATCATTAATCATTTTGATTTTGATTTTGATTTATGATTGTAGTGAATGATCAGAGCGATTGACCGGAGTGAATGATCTGAGCGATTGATCGGACCGACTGACCGGAGCAATCTATTGGTTCTCTCTCTTCTGATTTACTTTTAATCTGACTATGCATATGTTGATATTGCGGTTACTTACGGTTAGAGTTTGAGATTTAGGTCGAAATTTGTGATATTTCGTTAGACGTTGTCGGATAAGTGATATCGACATCACCGGTGCTAATGTCGGCATCAACGAGTAAGTTTAGAGATGAAAATGTTGTGTTTCTTAAGTGTAAGAATGATGCTCTGAATCCGCAAAAGTGTCTTGAGAAAGTTTAGCAAAATCATGATTTGCGATTTAGTCGTTGTAAGTGTATGTCTGCTCAGGAATGTGTTTTAGCTATGTTTTGTAGTGCGTAAGGTATTGATCACAGAGAAGTCGTAGCTTGTGAGGTTAAGTCTCTGACTTGTATCAGCGGTAGCTTTGTTGTGTGAATCCATTTACGTAAGTAAGTCTTCCTTACATATTTTAATTATTGTGATAATTATTGCGCTTCACATTGTCCATGATTAGTTGATTAGCTACTGTTAAAGCTAGTAGTTTTGGTTTTTTTAGCTGTGTATGTTTTATCGAAGTGCATAAATTGATGGTATTAGAGATTTAGAGTGAATTTGGAGTGCCATATATACTATATACATGCACTTGAAGAAACATGGTAACTAAGAACACTATGCATTTAGTATTTAGTGGTGCAGAGCAGGAAACTTAGTTTTGTCACTTTTGTTAAGGGTAGTTGTGTCTAAACTTATATTTTGATGAATCCAAATTACAGATATAGTTTATTTGGTGTCAGCCATTTCTTGACGTATAAGAAGAACGAATACTTGCAGGTTCACTATTTGGATTTTTATTGTAGGATTGGTGATCAAATTCTTATTATTTTGTTCTAATCGTTAGGTGATTGTTTGACAAATCAATCTTCAATGACTTTTTATTACTCTTTTTGACTTAAATATGTATTCAAGAATGATCCGGGTACTCTTTGTTACTTTAAGTTTTCAGCAAAAAGTTCTTTTTTATGCAGAGCGATACTGTGTAAGGCTATTACTAGTACTCTCTAACCACTAGGATTACAGTCATGCTAGGATTAGAAGCCATTTCAAGAAGTTTCTACAGTCTATTTTCTGTTTCTTTCTAGTGAAAAGGGTAAAATTTATCACTGCCCCTTTATTAGTTTATTCGTGGTGGCAGCGATGTGATTATATGGTTCACCATTATAATCGAGCTAGATGTATGAAGCAAAGGGTAAAATATAGATTTGGAGGAAAGAAATTTTTTTAATGTCTTAATAGATTTTTTTTTTTGTTATCGTGACTTTTTGTTATATGTCACAGCCCCTTACATATGTTCTTTTATATGATGACCAGATTTTAATGGATGAACAAGAAACGAAACTGCAATTGCCTCCTTACAGGTTTGCTTCTCCCTTATGTACTTTGTTTTTCTGCATACCGCCTAATCATCTTTAGAAATTGAACGTTGACCCACTTTTCTTTCTCGTTTCAAGTGTTTTTTTGTCGGTATTGACTCAATGTTGAGGTTTAGATCACAAAAGATACAAGAACGTTGACCAACCAGTTTGGCCCAAATCAAAAGTACCCATTTTAACCCAATTGGCTTTCACCTGCCTGTTTTTCAATCAACTCATGAAAAACAGAGTCTATATTGTCTGTTTGTAAAATGATATGGCTGCTATATTTTGTACTTTCCTATTTGTAAAATGAATATTGGATTTGTTTTATTTTTTATTTTAAGAGAGGGGTTTCAGCGAAGGGGCCAAAAGCAGAGTCTATATTGTCTGTTCAAGATATTAACATTCAGTCACAAGCTTTACTAAATACGAAGGACTCTAACAAGGTATATACAAGCTTTACTGAATATACTTAAAGCTACATTTACATTATGTTATTAGGTAAAATTTAAAAAGATTTCAACTTATTGTAATTGATCAGATTATGCTATCTGCTTGCAGGATGAAAGCAAGTTGATGGAATCGAGATGCTTCAGAGGGCACTTCCAACAATTGTGAAGGAACTAATCGAAGTTTTAGATATACTATGAAAGTGGTCTGTATTGCGATTCTATGAATCTAACACATCTTGCCTATTAAAGGTGAGTTTTTTTTATACTGTTTTTGATTTGCTAATATGTAATTATTCTTACTTCTTTATAGTTCTGACATTGCTGAGCAAAGTGGTGAAGTTTCACGGTTCATATCTGGACCAGTGGGTAGCAGGTAATATGAACCTTCTGTTTTTTTACTTTCCTTTTTTTATGTTATCCTTGTACTTTTATCTCTCACTAGCCTACTGACAAATGTGAGCCGCTTAATTTGTGGTTGTAGGTTAACTTTTGCCCCCCACGGAACCTCAAAGGGAAAGGCATACAATGACATTATCATCTGTAGGTGTAATTGGCCCCACAAACTGGAATGAGGCTCTAAAGATCATTACATACAGCTCTCCTGAACAGGTGTGGATTAATACCCTTAGCTGTTTATTATCTGTGGTTCCTAGTATTTGTTTTTTTTCCTTCCATATTAAGCAAAGATGAATCTCGACATCATATGGTTATCAGGTTATGTTTGATCAGAAGTGCTAAGCACAAAAACCGATCAACTGATCTATTTCAAAATCTATATTTTGCAACTGAAAGCAATACGCAGTCAAACGGATCATGAAAGATGCTAGAAGAAAAAATATTCTCTTAGTATCACTCTGTTATGGGCTGACTAGTTATGATACACTGCAATAATCCTTCAGGTTAGGATAAGACTCAAGTAATGGTTAACAACAGCTCGAGTTTGAAGTATGCTATGTTTTTTCAGCCCTCATCTCGCGCATCACCCGTCATGGATCACTACCCGGGTATGTATTATAATGTTATAAATTTACATGTTGATTGATCAAGCACATGACTATCTGTTTTACTAGTTGATTTTCGAATGTTTGGTTGCATAGCGTAGTTAGGATAACTAGCTGATTTTCGAGTGTTTGGTCGCATAGCGTAGTTGTAATTGCATAGCATAGCGTAGTGTTTAGCAACTTGCATGTATTAAAATAGTAGTTGCAATAATTGTATTTAATGGGTGCAAAAATCTGTAATTGTAATAATCGTAGTTAATAGGTGTAATAATCTGTACTTGCATATTTGGCATTTGCATAGCGTAGCTGTAATCTGTAATGTTAATTTGTTATGGCCACTGCAAGTACTTAACTTCCAGTTGCATTATAAGTTTATGATAGTTAGGCAGGACACAATTCGTGCACATTTCGATATATGCTCACCGAATATATGAATTTGCATTCATTATTTGGTAGAATTCTAGTTAACCAATATTTGGACTACCATGTGTTAGATGTGAAATAAAGTTTCTAAACGACACTCATTCGATGTGATGTTAATTCACTATGCACCACTATAATAGCCGCTCGACTCAACCCCACCCCGTAGTTAACCAACTCGTCTGATCCGTTGTATGAAGTGACCCATTTTGATTCTAATCTGTTTTGAGATGTTACCAAATCCTAAATCATTAATCCTGTAATTTTTGGTTTTCTTTCTCGTTATTTAGGAGCTTGTTGAAGACGAAAGATCACAACTTGCAATGGATTTCAGTAATTTTTGAATACTCGAAGACGAAAGATTGAAGAAGCTAGCTTTCAATGAAATTTTGTAAACATACTTAGAAATTGCTATGAAAGTGTTATTTGAGTATGTGAGGTTTAATTGTATAAAATTGCTCAAGATTTGATGTTGCTATGGAATAGCTCCAGATTTGATGTTGCAATGGAATTGCTTCAAATTTAAGTATATGATGTTCATGCGTTATGATGTTGCTATAAAATTGCTACAGATTTGTGTTTTTTTTTTTTTTTAAAATTATTATTAATATTACTTTTTTATTATTATTTTTTAAATGTAAAATAATCAAAATAGACACACTTAAAAGCGTGTAAAAATTTGCATACCATTCATGATTAAAGAACACTAGTTCAAGCGTGTAGTTTTCAAAATATCCACCCTAAAAAACGTGTACTTTTTGATCAAATTTTCCACCCTACCAAGTGTGTAGTTTTTAATCAAATTTTACACCCTATCAAGCGTGGACTTTTTGAAGCTTCCTCCACGCATTAAAGTGTTGTGCATTTTGTGACGCCAACTATTGCCACGCTATCATATGCGTGTACTTCTAATTTTAACACACCAAAAATCGTGGAAATCTGCCCCAATCAGTGTGTATAATTACACCATTTGTTGTAGTGATTTGGAGCCAAATTTTTATGTTTCTAAATACACACCTGAAAGTGACCATGGAGAAAGGAATAGCGTGATGCTTAACGGTCAGACGACTCAATCATCAGATAATACTAATCGGCAGCACTTTGCTTCCAGGTCTGTTAGGTTGTATAAATATATTTAAACTTGTAATATATATGTTAGTTGTTACAGCAATTTCGTTACTCTATCATTTACTGCCAAGTACTTTACTGATGTTTCATTTTTTTATCAGTCACGACACGGATCAAGTTTATGACTCTGATAGGGCAAATAGTAGATTTGAAGACCCTGCCAATGATAATTACTTTCAACCATCCCCGATGAATGACGGCGTTGATTCTTATGCTTTGAAAGGTAACTAATATATTTGTTGCAAGTTATTGGTCCTATAAAAGTTGTTTTATTTAGAAATGTAGAAGGTAATTTACAACCCTTGCTATTCCCCCTGTTATAAATTCAAACTAGAGGAGACAGTTGACCATTTTGATCTATAAATAGGTCAATTTGGGTTATGTTTATCTCTAATGTGTCAAATGGGTTAAGCTATAGGTGTATTTTCCACTAATTTCAATTAATTTCTTTTGTATGTTCATTGACAGCTAAAAACGACCATTTTAATTATGCAAATACACCTTTTGCTCAAGGTGTCAAAACTTTCTAGGAAAAAAGTTGGGGTATCTCCAAAATAGACCTTGAGACTTGCGACTTTTTTCTTCCAATCAAGGAGCGCCAAGTGTCCTTCAACTTTTCAGAACCCAATCATTGAAATTTGCTTTTCGTACCTATGCTTTCTAATCGACTTATATCCAGCGAATTTTTAAGATTCGAGCGAAATTCTTTTTTGTTATTTTCGAGAAAAAAGTCAAACTTTGGAAACTATTATTTTATTCCTTTAGCGCCTTCCCAATGCTGAGCGACTTAAGCGAATTACTTTGAGCGCCTTTTTTAACTTTGTACTTTTGTAGTTTTATATTTTTTTACATAACTTTTAAATACTTTTAAATTACAATGACTATTGTACCCTTAACTATTTTTACATGTTAAGCATATGCTTCTTTACTTTAACAAAACTAAACCCCATTGGTCAAATAGACTGATATAACTATTTATTTATAACTTTGTAAGAACGTGAGCGTCATAAGGAAGTTGACTTGTGATTTTACGTGTTATTTGGCACTTTATTAAGTGAACGATATGAATAGTCAACGCCATGGCATTCACGTTGCTATTAACGTTTTGTCCTAGTTGTAGTTTTTGGGAGCCCTTATACACTTTCTTCAATTCTCAGGGTATAATATTAAGGAGCTGGTTCAAGAAGCACAGTTTCGTTGGCTAAGGCCCGCAGGGGTGCTGTTTATACTGCAGAACTATGAAGAAACACAGCTTAACCACGAGCCCCCTCAAAAGCCACCAAGTAATTCCTTGTTTTGTATTCGTTATTGAATTATTGTCTAAGTGAGTTTGCTGATATGTGTGTTACCTTTTCTGTTTAATTTTCTCACAGGTGGCTCTTTGTTCCTTTTTAACAAGAGGGTCCTTCGTTTTTTTCGTAAAGATGGTCATAATTGGCGGAGAAAGAAGGATGGGAAGAATGTTGGTGAAGCGCATGAATGTCTAAAGGTTATTTCTGTTCACTTGTTTTGGTAGTAAAATTGTGCCTAAGAGTAGATCGATTAAATTATGTTGAGTAGGCAAGAACCGAGCAAAGTTGAACAAACATCTAAAAGAATCTATGCCCCCTCATGTCCCTTGATATCCAGGTTTGCCTGTGGCAGGCACCATAGTCCTAACTCGGGATAATACCTTCGGGTTCAAGAGGTTGGTTCATATTGATATTTTGGGCTTTCTTCTAACAATCGTTTTTGATAATGTGTAATATGTGTGACTACTGCAATATAATAGGCATAAAGTTACCTCATTATCTAAAACTTTTCTCAACACAATTTAAGTTTCTTTATGATTTACAGTAGACTTATATTTACCAATGTTGCAACCTTTTTTCTTTAGGTTGGTAATGATGAAGCTTTGAATTGCTACTATGCACATAGTGAGGATAATCCACATTTCCGGAGGCGTTGTTATTGGATGTTAGATCAGTAAGTATAACTAGTCTCTTGATTCTTTACATATGTTTTTTTGCTATATATTACAAACGGTAAATTGACTTGTGTTTCTTGATATTTTTTGATGGCAGGACAATGGAGCATATTGTTCTCATTCATTACAGAGATACAACCATAGTAAGTCTAATTGACGTAACTATAATTTGAGTTTACATTTTGCTTCGAGCTTCCATAAGATGTCATTAGCATTTATATTTTGCAGGGTAAGCATAGTGCCGGACCCATTTCAGCATCGACTTTGGGATCTTCTAACTTCATTCAGAGTTCCAACAACTACGCCACTCAGCCTGCTGCAAGTGAATTTGATGAAACTTACAACAGCACACCTGGTCCAAGTTTTTTGGATGATAGTCCAGGTCTTTTAACCAATTCCAATGGGGCAAGTCGCTCGAGTCTAACTGAAAGAATTGACGAAATCGATAGTTCACCCAAACTCCAAATTGATGAGGCTTTGAAAAAATTCAGAAGCAGTTGAGTTTGGAACAGGTGAAAGATAACCGCACATGCTATAACGAGAATGAGTATCTGGACGACTTCGGATTCACTTACAATGAGCAAAATTATAGTGCTTTTGAGGAGTTTCAGTATGGTTCAGACAATTCCGTGTCTCTACAATATCCAGGTTTGCCTCTTTTGCTGTGCTGCTTGTAATCATGTATACAACATAGTCTTATTATTTCATCATTGTATTTACTGGATGTCAATCATAACAGTGCTAGATATAGCTCAAGATCCAATAAACACGTCACGAAATGGTGCAACTGACCTCGGGAGACTACATCAGTATCAGCAACCACTCGGGGATGAATTTAAAGCTTCAAGCCAACAAAATTATATTTGGAAGGACATGCTAACATATGACGGGGATCCAGCATATGATGGTTCGCTAGAAAATTATATGTACCCGTCAGATACAAATGTAAGCTTCTATTCCTTTTTGTGCGATATAATGCAATCAGTCAATCATGTGACAAATTAATCCTTTATGTTTCATGCTGCCTTTTAAATAGGAAGCGCTTTTATCTCAACAACAAAGCGATCCAGTGGAAGAACTGAGGAAGCACCATTCTGGAGATACTGGTACAAGTTATGAATGTAAGGATAATGCTCCTTTTGCAATCAAAGGGCTTTCAAATGTTAACCGGACCTTGCAAACCATAGAAATAAAGGTGGCTAAATGGGTGGATTGGGTTGGTTCGACTCACAAACACGTTTTGTGTTCTTATTCTGTAAACTCATTTTTGTAGAAGTTAAAGTGGCCATATATGATTACAAACCGAAGTAGGTAGAATAGTAACCATCATATGTAACTCGATGGCCCTTTGATCCTTCTCGTTTTAAAAAGGTCAAAAAATAGGTTATGATGAAAAGGTCAAAAAATAGGCTTATATTTATATATAAGCCCATAAGCCACAACAAACGGGCTTATCAAATCCCCCTTATATATGCTTGAGATCCTAAACTAATAAGCTTATCCGAACATTTCAGTGGGTTTGATTCAGCTATACATGCTAACAAGCCCCATCAAAAAGCTAAAACCAACACCCCTGTAGATAGTAGCTTCCTGGATGGGTATAATGTGGCAGATAACTTACTAAGCACGTGAGATTCCTTTTTATATTTTAAATTAATGTTTTTATTTATAACTTTGTAAGAACGTGAGCGTCATAAGGAAGTTGACTTGTGATTTTACGTGTTATTTGGCACTTTATTAAGTGAACGATATGAATAGTCAACGCCATGGCATTCACGTTGCTATTAACGTTTTGTCCTAGTTGTAGTTTTTGGGAGCCCTGATACACTTTCTTCAATTCTCAGGGTATAATATTGAGTGTTTTGTTTAGAAGTTATCTGCGCATCTAGTGTCTGAGCTATGGTTTTAAGCTTGAGTTGTTAATTAGTTAGATAAGTCTTTTCACATAAATGTGTTTGTGTTATCTGTTCTAGTTTTGATAATCTGCTTATGTGGGATGTTGCATTTGTGTTGCGGAAATGAAGATTATGTGTGTATAAATGCTTAATTGTAGTATGTTTGTTTTTGAAGTGTCCATTGAGCTTGGGGCTTCGTTCGTAGTAGTGTTGGATGTTCCTTGATGGATTGGTATGTGTGGAGTCTGATATGATTAGTCGGATATTGTATGTTTACATGTTTAGTTTGTATATATTTAGGACTGCTACGTTTACGGTCTATACCACTGCTAGCTTTACGTTTCCACTGCTAGAGTTACTAAACCACTGCTAGTGGTAGTGATTACCACTGCTAGTACATATTAACCACTGCTAGTACTTTTTACCTGCTAGCGTTACTAAACCACTGCTAGTGGTAGTGATTACCACTGCTAGTACATATTAACCACTGCTAGTACTTTTTACCTGCTAACGTTACTAAACCACTGCTAGTGGTAGTGATTACCACTGCTAGTACATATTAACTGCTAGTACATATTAACCACTGCTAGTACTTTTTACCTGCTAGCGTTACTAAACCACTGCTAGTGGTAGTGATTACCACTGCTAGTACATATTAACCACTGCTAGTACTTTTTACCTGCTAGCGTTACTAAACCACTGCTAGTACATATTAACCACTGCTAGTACTTATCACTATCATTCAGCCACTAGATTTTGCAGCATGTTTTGTTATATCTCTTATATTCAACATCACTTTTAAGTGGCAATTCCAAACACTCCTTTGATTATATTGAGATGGGTGTGTGGGTTTGCAGACTGTCATGAGAAGAGCTTATGTGAATTTTAATTACTTGTGTATAACTTTGCAGCCATAAGAAGCAACCATAATTGAAATGGAAACATTAGTTTCACTGAATTTCGAAATCGGCGAAGTATCCTACAAATTCAACCTCTTAAAATCTCGAGGTCCAAGAAGAATGGTATCTTCATTAAGGTCCCCTATATTAGACGAACCTCAAGCAGAACCCAAGTTAACGAAATCAAACTCTGTGTCAGGTATACTTAGTTTTGGTTTTCTGGTATAGTGAAACTGATTTTGTGTTTTTTTGAGTAACTCGACTTTCTTGAGTAACTGATTTTGTGTAATAATCATATTAGTATGGGGTGATTTTACATGTAAATCTATAAATAACCGGAATAAAAGTTACAAATCAGATCAGAAGCCTTTAAAGCTGTAGTTATACTTGTGTATAACTTTGCAGCCATAAGAAGCAACCATAATTGAAATGGAAACATTAGTTTCACTGAATTTCGAAATCGGCGAAGTATCCTACAAATTCAACCTCTTAAAATCTCGAGGTCCAAGAAGAATGGTATCTTCATTAAGGTCCCCTATATTAGACGAACCTCAAGCAGAACCCAAGTTAACGAAATCAAACTCTGTGTCAGGTATACTTAGTTTTGGTTTTCTGGTATAGTGAAACTGATTTTGTGTTTTTTTGAGTAACTCGACTTTCTTGAGTAACTGATTTTGTGTAATAATCATATTAGTATGGGGTGATTTTACATGTAAATCTATAAATAACCGGAATAAAAGTTACAAATCAGATCAGAAGCCTTTAAAGCTGTAGTTTTACATTGAGCTAGTGACTAACTACTAACAGATTGCTCCAACTGAAATAACTAACTTAACTAACATCAGTTACATTTTTGGCACCTGAGCATACTCTTATCAAGTAGAATCCTCATTTTGTGGATAGGTGTGCGAGTGTTTCAATGTCTTTGAACCGTTTGAGCTGTGGTAAAAAAAATTGTGCAACAAAACTTATTTACAGTATATTGAGTGGTCATGTTACTCGTAAATTTCATACAACTAGAATTTGTTTTCCGTAATCAGTTTTGAATAATTAGTTCAGAACTAGTTGTAACACAAGTTGTGTTGATTGTCTTATTATTTTGGGGTCATCATGCATGTGAATAATTAAATAATCAGAATGCTTATGAACACTCAAAATGCCGATTTGTAGAGCTTTAAACAACGAAAAGCACATCCAAACACTTTGTCTACTTTTTATATGTTCATTTGAATGGTCTTTTTCCAGGTTCCAAAAGAACAGCATAAACTTGACTAAATTATGTCAACAATTTCCAGTTCAACAAAAAAGTCAACCATTCAAATTTATTTTGTTGATTAGTTTTGTGTTTGTTTGAGTTGTGAAATGAAGGTGATGTAGTGGCTGGATCATCCGCAAATGGGGTGCACCACCCTGGTCTATTAGAAGGTTGGTTTGGACCACACTTGTGGACCGGCAGAGTCCCTAGTCACAACTATTGGTGTCTTTGTTCCATTGGCATCCCTCAAGCGAATGGGTACACACTATTTAATTACACACACATATTATCTCTTACTGTTTTAAGTACTTACTGATATGCAGATTCACTGAGTGTTACATCCAGCTTAGCTGTTGCGTCGTTTTCCTATTAATTCTAGCAAGAATATCAATCTTCAAAATAATAAACGGCAGCCTCCCGATGCCAAGGTTACTTCCAGATATTACAGACATCTACTCTGTCTGGAACCTCTTCACTGCAGTCCCCGTTCTTGTAACCGCCTATATCTGCCATTTTAACGGTATGCCTAAATACCAAATCATACATTAAGTTAAAGGGAAAATAATGAATTTAACTCATTTGGTACAATTTGTAACAAGTCCTACTATGTATGGTTAAATTTGTAGTTTTCCATGATCAGTTGCTTCACAGATGAATGATTAACCCCTTTTTATGATTTCATTGGCAGTGCATTCTATTGGCAATGAGCTTGAAAACCCTGCGCTCATCGAACCAATTGTACGGATATCGTTGGTTTTATGCACACTCGTGTACATAATGACTAGTTTTTTTGGATTTATACTCTTTGGTGACTCTACAATGGGAGATATATTGTCAAACTTTGACTCTGATTTAGGTGTTCCTTTTAGTATTGAGCTTAATGACATAGTTCGTGTCAGCTACGCCCTACACCTAATGCTCGTTTTCCCACTGGTATTCTATGCTCTGCGCCTTAACGCGGATTGGCTTTTCTTTGGATCATCTCAGATACCTTTGGAATCAGACAAAAAGCGGTTTGCTATCATTAGTGCAGGTCCACTTTTTGGTCATATTCTTGGGTGCTAATTTCATACCAAGTGCTTGGGATGCTTTCCAGTGTAAAGAGCCTCATTTGAGCTCAAAATTTGTAATATAGATGTTGTATGATACTGTTGTTGCATATTGGAATTTTATAACAAAACATTGGTTTATGATCAGTTTAGTTCGAGTTTCGTTCAAAAAAAAAAAGATTAGTTCTGAGTAATATGACTACTTTCATGTTTTCCTGAACAAGTTCCAACCATATAAGTAAAGGTCAACTATACATTCACTTGCTTGACAATATCATAGCGACATCGGCTCATCAAATGGAGCGCTATTCCATAATATCGGCACATTTTATTTTACGGTTTGTACTACAACTGCAATATCCGTAATCTTGAAATGTTTGTAAATTCGAGTGGACAAATAACTTCTATTCCAGCAAATCATTGACTTGTTGAAATATACATATTTGTGCATTTCTTCATAATGCAAAACTACTACTCATCTTCATAAACTTGAAAAAGTTAGTGCTTACAGTAGAAAAAGTCATAAACTTGGAAAGGTTGGTGATGATGCATTCACTATGGATTATAGGCAGCCGTTGTCGGCTTTTCAGGCATTTGCCATTTGTTTGACTAGCTTTGGAACAAAGCTTGCCTGTGAATAGTAGCTTGTGGTAGTCATTTTCATAACGTGCGTGTGTGTGTGAGCGTGCGTGTGTTGTAGCCGTGTATTGTTTTTGTGCTTTTTTAGTATTTAGAAATTTGTTTGCAAGTTTCCCCAAGTTGTGTTATATGTAATGTACATAGGCCTGAACATGAGAACTCTAAATGTTATTGAGACTGTTTTCTTGTTGGTGTGAAAGTCTTGGTTTAACAAAATGTTTTTTTTTCTATGCGTTTTAGCTTTGAGGTTACACATTGGTTTCGCTCCCACTTAGCCGGTCCGATTGAAGATGTAAAATTGTAACTCCTCGAAGCTGGTGATTGCAGAACGAGTAATTGTGCAGTTTTCATGACCACAAGCTTAAATATCACAATTTTTGTTTGATATATGGTTTAATAAAAACATTCACTGAATATCAAATAACCAAACTACAAATTGTGAAAACTTTTAGGCATGTGAACACGTTAACAAAAACATTGTGGATTTAAACGTCGGAAGTATGTGTGTTATTTGCCGTGTGAAGAACGAGTGAAATTTATGGCAAAATAGAAAGTGTTTGAGAGCAATATCTTCTCATGATTATCAATTACAAGTTGGCTGGTGTACCACTTGAATTATTTTAACAATGGGAGGAAAGAATAATTGGTGGAAATGGAAGAGACAAGGGTATAATAGACAATTTAGTTAAAGTTATAATTTTGAAAAGTGTAAAAAATGTACTAAAAGGTACAAAAGTATAAAGTAAAAAAAGTCGATAATATTATTTCGCTTAAGTCGCCAAAGCATTGGGAAGGAGCTAAAAGTATAAAAAAAATATTTTAGTAAGTTTGACTTTTTTTACTAAAGGACAAAAATAATTTCGCAAGAATCTTAAAAAAATCGCTCAGATTCGGTCGCTGTACTATCATAGCTGGTAAAAGTCAGAAACAATAATTGGGTACACAAATTACGAGGGACACTTGTCAAGCTTAGATGAAAAGTAGAAAAGTCGCAAGTCTCAATGTCTATTTAGGAAATACCCCAATTTTTTTTCTAGAAAGTTTTGACACCTTGAGCAAAATGTGTATTTACATAATTACCCCCTTTTTTTTTTATATGAAACCATTTTGAGATGTCACCAAACCCACCTATTTGGCCACATTTATTTCTAAAAGTATGTATCAAACTATTTATAGATAATTCTTGAAGTTAATGTATAGAAATTAGTTTAGTTAATGATTAAGAATGATAGTTTATTGGGTACGAATTCTTATCAAGGTTATCTAATATGTGGGCTATCAAATTATTTATAGATAATTCTTGAAGTTAATGTATAGAAAATAGTTTAGTTAATGATTAAGACTGATAGTTTATTGGTTACAAATTCTTATTAAGGTTATCTAATAATAGGGCTTCAGGGTTGTAATTTATTATGTTGTATTTGATAATTTATTTTATTATTAGTGATGTGTTACATCTAGTTTTAATCTTATAAAAGCCGACTTAACGTAATAGACTAACACTTACGGGAAGTGTACCTAATCAATTATAACTAGTTTGGTAAGTATGGGTCGTTCGCAAGGAGTAGTTTAACCTAAACGCTAACCTAACGGATTTTCTACAATTTTAAGAGGGGTTTTCAATATGAGAGATTGACTCGAATTTTAAGATAATTAAACTACAAAAAACAAATAAAAGTAAATTAAACTACGATTGTGATCAAATTAAGAAGAAAGTATTAACCATATTAATCCTACTACATTTTATTGATCCATTTATAAGTGCAATGACCTAATGACTTATGTTGGTGGACTCTAGAATTGCAGACAACAATTCATATCTATTGTAAACTAAACAGATGGCTAGTCGCACCTAGTTCTATGAATGCAACCTATATCCCTGAAGCAAATTGTCAAGCTACTCACTCACATTCACGCAATAAGTGTTTTCCAACTAATCTACACGATTTATCTGCGGTAACCTAGGGCTAGTAGTGAAACCTACTCTTCTCAAGTACTGCCTATTTTGAAGAGCACTATGCTAACATACGTATTTTAGTCATTATTCGCCTAACCTAAGGAGTCTAAGCCTCTAGTCCATATGGAAGAGCACGCGTGAAGCCAGGTCACGAATACCGACCATAATGATACGTATTACCAGTTCATAGCTAAAGAACTACAATGTGATAATCTAGACAATAGATAAATAATGTTAAACACGTAAATGAACATATTAGTTGAACGATAAACATATAAACTATCCAATATAAATGCATTAAATCTTCATAAACGGAATCAAATCAATATAATAGTCATAACATGGCTAACACTTAAGGGTGTTAGCCCATAATCTCAGTAACAAACACAAAGGAAATTACGAACGATAAGCAAACGAATAACCTAGTGAAATCGATTTGCAAACCGAATGATTATACTTCATGTGATGATACGAGACCTTCTTCACTTGATCTCCTCTCTTAGAACTGAACTCCGGGTGTTGGAAGTCTCCTAAAGTAGTCTGGTGGTGGTGGAATGGTGTGAAAATACAAAGATGGGCTCGTATTTATAATGTTCTGTCTAACGCGTCAATACGGCGTATTGAGGTCCAATACGCCGTATTCCAAATATCTTTAGTAGGGTCCAAGAATAGAATATTCCTGTTTATTCGTCTATCTTCATTTAAATACGGCATAGTGCCATAGTTAAATATGTCGTATGCCTTCAAATTTTGATATACTTGGACCGGAGATAAGATTTCAATACAGCGCATGCCATAGTTTCATACGACGTATGCCAGAGTTTCATACGCCGTATATCTTCTTTTGATTTCGATACCTCTTGAATTCTTCTAAGTAATTTATACGGCGTAACTCCAGAATATGGATACTCCGTATGCTCTTGCTAGAAGTTGTACAAATCTTCCAATTTACCTTCAAATTTTGTCGTTTTCAGTATCTTTTCCAATAATGCTCCATAAATACTGAAAATAACAAAAGTAAGAAATTAAGTATTGACTCTCATATAAAAGCATGATAAATGAGCTGTATACATGGGATAAATGATGCATAAATATAGTACTTATTTGATCACATCAACCAGCCAAAGGACCTCTCAAACGTTGGCAAGATTTAGTTTTTTGGTTATTTGATTTACTGTTCGTATTTATTCTTTTCTCGAGTCAATTCATGTTATGAATATGAATAAAACTCCTAAGGGTCGGTTGGTTTTTTGCTTAATTCCTAAGCTACGTGTATTGGAGACCAATATGAATTTGAATAGCCGTCTTCAAATCCAAATTGGAGTTTGCTTGCTTCCCCCTCCTCCACCTATGAAAGGAGATGAGGGGTGAGAGAGATTTGTACCTTCGAATTTGTTTTGTACCCTTCTAATTAGATTTGTACCTTTGAATTTCGTTTGAATAATAGAAAAGCTTCCGCAAATTTGTCGATTGTTATTTTTTCTCTTGTTCTTCATCTTTGATTATTGGTTGTTGATTCTAACAAGTGGTATCAAGAGCTAGGTTTGTTTAGTCATGAAGATCAAGAAGAAGAAAAATAAAAAAGTTCGGGTTCGTTTAGATTTGTTCTGTTTGGTTGCTTACTGATTCGATTGGATATAATCAAGAACTAGGGTTCTTGACTGGTTTTGTTTTGGGGAAGGTACTGAGTGGGGAAGATACTGTTTTTTGCCAGATCTTTTTTTTTTTTTTTTTTTTTTTTTCGATCTTTACTGTTTTGTTTTTCTTTGGGCTTTGTTTTGGAACTTGGGCTTTTATTTGGGTTACACTTATTTTTAAGTGGGCTTTGAATCTGAATATGGGATGGGCTTTGACTAAGTGGGCTATTAGAATTGGGTTTGAATTAATTTTGTGGCTAATATTATTAGTATTTGATATCATGCTTGAATATTGGTATTTGTTTTGGGTATTCGAATTTGAATTTGGAATTTGGACCGTAATTCTTATTACATAAGTGGGTTATTAGAATTTGAATTTGGCATTTGAAATTTGAAGATCGTTTGAAGATTTGGTTCAAGTCGTTTGAATTTGTTCGATCGTTGGAAATTTGTCAGTTTGGAAAATTTTAGATCTTCGTTTGTCGAGCTTTTGAAGTTTGTTGCCCGAATTTGATTGTCACTGGTGAAGATCGTTTGAGCCGATTTGTTTGTTTGTGTCACAATTCTCAATTTCCGGTCATTTCTCATACTCCATATTCATCATTTCATAACGGTTCATTCATGATTTTTCATTTCACATTAAACGCGTAAATTTCATATAAAATAAACGCTATCGCGTAATTAATTATTTTGAACAACCGATTCAACACTTCCAAAAATCATTCCTATATATTTAAATACTCATATTAAGATTTAAAAATAATATAATGAGTTTACCCAGTGTTTTAAATGTATTTGGTATATAAATCGTTAAATTTATATTATTACGACGGTTTTCTTAAAAACTACACGATAATTATTATATCACTCAAATTTTGCAAGAAAAGTATTTTTATAATTTTTATGACCTAAATATATTTTATCTTGACCCGTGAAATTTATTTTTATCTAACGCTACCTTAAATGTTCAAATGTGTATACAACTTACTAATATTACTTAACAATACTACAAGCTACTACTTATCCTCAAATAACTTTACATTTCTTACACTTACACATTTATAAACATAATAAATAATGTAAAGTATATGTATGTATTATTAAATGAAAGATTCACCAAGATTTTCAAGATCTTTAATTATATAGTCTTTCACTTCAAGACTTTTACACACACACAACTCAATTATTCAAAGTGAAAAGATCAAAATTCTCTTCCTCTTTCTTCTCCACAAAAATCCGGCCACCATGGTTGAATCAAGGAAGTGATCATCAAAATTTTTCTAATCAAGTTCTACACAACCTAGATACACTCTTGTTTTAGGTTTTGAAATAAAAACCTAGGGTGTTTAAGCTTAATCCTTGATCATAAACCTCATCAAGCAACTTGTAAGCATGAAACTTCATCTTTTACCTTTTCATATATATTTTTCATACATTTTCTTGAAGTCCTCATGA
The DNA here is from genome assembly GCA_910596185.1 of Chrysanthemum makinoi. Classification (NCBI taxonomy): domain Eukaryota; kingdom Viridiplantae; phylum Streptophyta; class Magnoliopsida; order Asterales; family Asteraceae; genus Chrysanthemum; species Chrysanthemum makinoi. The sequence continues at coordinate 3,094,866 of OU343217.1, read as the reverse complement.
TCATATTTGCATTGTTGTGATTTTATTCATTATCATCCAAGATTATCACCCATATGTGCTATATAAATATTTTTAACAATCATGTGCTAGTTAAAAGTTTATAAAAATGAGAAGTTTGAAAAATGGATCATCAAAGTCTAGTTGTGGTTTTTGGAGGAAATGGTTACATAAATTTTATATATGTTTATTTAAGTTTGTATATATATTTTTAGCCTCACAATGAATATTTATTTTGGTTATGATCAAATGAAGTTGTTTTACTAGTAGGATTGGTGATGAGTAGATTAAGGGATTTTTGTGGTGAAGTTGTGGTTAAACAAGTAGATAAAAATGGTAAAGTTTAAAATAAGCGCGGAAGCGCTGTCGAAATTTATAATTTTTCCGAAAAGTTAGTCATTTTTATAAGTTTTATTAAAGATTTAGAAAATAGATTTTTAGTTATGAACGTGGCCTTTTGAACGGACTAAAACGGAGTTATAACGAAAAAGATACGTGGTTTCCAAGTTACGATTTAAAAACTACAATTTTCCGGAAAATGTACATGCAGTCCGAGTTTTAACTGACCAAACAGTGGCCTTAAACTTTCTGTGAAATCTCCAAAGTTTAAAAATATATTAGTACCCTTAATTACCTTCGCGTGGATATAAAGAACTTGAAAAACGGACTTAAAACGAGTGAGTTATGGTTAACCGAACTTTGAGTCAAAAACGTGCTGAAAACACTATTCACAGCGTTAGTAAGCTGTCAGGATTTTAATCAAGGTTTTTGAGGGCCTAAACGGACGTTTCGGGAGAAACGGACCTTAAAAACGAGTTAGTTTTCCTATGTATACATTACGTTAAGTCCGATGTAAACCGATTTGTCAATTACTAAAACCGTTACGTAGTTTTTAACTACATTTTCACCATTAGCTCAAAAGTAATTATTTTTGACATGGAACCGTCACACATTCAAGTAACAATATTTTTATAACTAGTTTTCGAGTAACATATTGGGTGATACGTTTTCAAATCATGCATTCACGACAACATATCATAACTCGAATCACAACATTCATTTTAGGTCGCGGATAGTTTCCGAGCCTCACTTTCGTGCACTTCATTTTGTTAGCATATCAATCACACCAGGTGAGTTCATACCCCGCTTTTACTCATTTAAATTCCTATAAACTATTTGGGGCGAGATATATGCTTATTTATCCAAACATTTAAACTCTTTTGCCAAACAACTTTACCTATACTTTAGACTTGATTGCGTTTTATACTTGATTGGGTTATACTTGATTTCATATGCATACTTGGAACAAACATACAAGAATTAGTGGCTCCAAATTAAGTTGTTGGAAGGCTATTAATTTACGAACATACAAGAATTAGTGGCTCCAAATTAAGTTGTTGGAAGGCTATTAATTTACAAACATACAAGAATTAGTGGCTCCAAATTAAGTTGTTGAAAGGCTATTAATTTACAAACATCCCAACACGAGTTGTTGGAAGACTCTTGTGGTGACATTTATACTTTTAACTACTATGATACATGCATACATGATTGACATACTATATTTTGGCAATGGGTTGTGAACACACAGGTTGCAAGTTTTGTATGGGCGGAACTTGGAACTGAGTGGATTTACAATGCCTTTGCTGTGTGAACATTTCTCAAAATATTTCAAATCATTTTGTTACAAACTTATGAACTCACCAACCTTTGTGTTGACACTTTTTAGCATGTTTATCTCAGGTCTTAAGGTGATAGCATTTCATGGAGCTTTTGGGTCGCATGGCATACATTGGAGTCTTATGCTTTCAACAATTACCATTCGACATGTTTTGTAAACTCTTTATGTGTTATCAAACTTTGTGATTTCTTGTTGTGTAAACTTTAACATATGAAATCGAATGGTAAACTTTTCAAAACGTCTCATTATAGAGGTCGTTTTCTGTATCCATACTTTGTGCTATGACGTCATACCCCAATGACACTATCGTTCCGCTGCGATATTTTGGGGGTGTGACAGTTTGGTTAACCGAGTTTGAATTTTGTCGGTTAACGTTTGATTGTTCGTTTTGAATATTATCGGCATTTGTATTTGTGCGGTTTGTTTTGGTATTCTTTAGGAGTTTCAATCACGGTGGAGATTGTTATGAATATGACTAAAACTCCTAAGGGTCGGTTGGTTTTTTGCTTAATTCCTAAGCTACGCGTCTGCTACACGTATTGAAGACCAATATGAATTTGAATAGCCGTCTTCAAATCCAAATTGGAGTTTGCTTGCTTCCCCCTCCTCCACCTATAAAAGGAGATGAGGGGTGAGAGAGATTTGTACCTTCGAATTTGTTTTGTACCCTTCGAATTAGATTTCTACCTTTGAATTTCGTTTGAATAATAGAAAAGCTTCCGCAAATTTGTCGATTGTTATTTCTTCTCTTGTTCTTCATCTTTGATTATTGGTTGTTGATTCTAACAATTCATATAGGTAAAAGAGCAACCAATTCTGAACCAAGAACTGACTAAAAGATTGAGATGGTCAAGATGGCACAAGTCTGTTGTAGATGGAAAATATGAACCGGTGGTTGTTGCAACAGATGTCATAGTAGAGACACAAAAGGGAGTGACAGAATGATATGATAGAGACCAGTAACAGGCAATAAATTCGATAAAGTGATTAAAGTCAATGATGGAAGAAAGATTTACAAGTGTGCTGATTGGGCAGGAAGTATATTCATCGGGGCTTAAGTAAACCACCCTGCACCCTTTTATCATGTGAGTTTGGCTGGACCTCGGAGAGCGGACTTACTGCTCACTTATCTTTTGGGTCACTCATTCTTACTATCATCGGATTTATTGCTTCCACGAACCAAAAGGTTGCTACTCAGTGGTCACATCTTTTTTTCTGGTTACCTACCTTGTATTCCCCCATTAGGGACTTCTGCTGTGACAGGTGAAAGCCTTATTACTCATTTGCGAACAGACTTCTGCCATCTTGGCCTCTGAAGTCTTAATCTTTTTGTCAGCCATTAGTTTATTTTATTCCAATTGGATAAGACTCGCCTTGAGAAAAGAAACAAATCCGAACTGTAAATCAAATAAATGAACACATTCACATTAGTTTAGTCGGCGTCAAGAGGTCTCCCAACTATATTTTTCTTCCGTTTATAGAATTGGAGTATTGGATACAATGAAATTACAACTCTAAAGCCTATTTATAGATTTTTATTGATAAGAATTCATTCAAGACTTGGATTCCTTATGGTTATTCAATAGTAGCACCCAATAAAATAACTTCAAGACTTATCCATATAATATAGTAATATTCAGGGTTCATACTTGTCCCCTAAAAATGAAGGTAATTTATTAGTGATGTGGATTTAACCAGTTATAGTTGCTAATATGCTGTGTTTTTCAATAGAAGATGGCCCCGGAATAGATGGCTTCCAAATAATTGGGGATGCAAAACCAGGAGGTAAACTTTTAGGCTGTGGTTTTCCGGTGCGTGGGACCTCATTATGCATGTTTCAGGTAAAAGAACATTATACATTCCAATTTTCAGCAAAAGTATACTTTAAATTCTAAGAGAGAATGAGAGATTGATATATTATAATTTTGTTCGTTTGTGTCAGTGGGTTCGTTTACATCAAGAAGGAACAAGGGACTACATTGATGGTAAGTATTTAGAGACTCCTTTAGGCCATTTGACAAGCATATTCCCGCTGATCCACCCATTTTGCTACATCAAGTAAAATGATCGGTTTATCATAGATTGTGGCATTTCACTTTTATTTGTAGTCCCATAAGTATCTATTTGTTATTGACCTGCGGTATTCTTGATGACACAGGGGCCACAGATCCTGAATATGTAGTTACAGCGGATGATGTTGATGAACTTATTGCTGTAGAGTGCATACCAATGGATGAACAAGGTCGTCAATTAGGGGAAATAGTTCGACTTTTCGCCAATAAACAGAACAAGATAACGTGTGGTAAGATTAGTCGGCTAACAGTTTTAAATTCAGAAGTTAATAGAAGTGTTGAAAAGCTTGGCACTTTTTACCTTCTTCTTGAACTTGCAAGTGTATTAAGAATTTGTTGAAAATTTGACCATCCAATTTTCATATTCTAATACTTTTATAATATGATATCCGGCAGATCCAAAAATGCAACAGGAAATAGACAACTATATGTCAGCTGGTGAAGCATCATTTAGTGTATTGTTGCTGGTATAGTTTCTTGCACCTTATTCTTTCGCATGCATATTTATAAAAGTAAATTAAATCAATGTGTAAACTAATACATGCATATTTATAAACGTAGATTACAGTGTTTCTTTTTTTGGCAAGTTTATTTCTCTAACACTATTAACACTTGATTTTTTTGTTCTTACAGACGGATTCCTCTGAAAATTGGGAGCAAACAACATTGACTTTGGGAAGATCGAACTACCAAATAAGGATCAATCGGACCCAAGAAATTGTCATCGACGAGAAGTATTCCAGAGATTCATCGGTACATAAATCTAATCTAATTAATTTTATGTAGTATTGGTGACGATTTAGACTCATTTTTCTATGAATGGAATTATTCGGTCAATGTTTTATCTGTAACATCCAAAAAGAAGAAAAATCTCAAAATTTGCCTCAAACTGGTCAAAAGTCGCTCAACTTGTTACTTTTTTAATGCAAACAACCTCCTAAATTAATTTTTGTAATAAAATTTGATACTCTTTATTGTGTTGACATAATTTACTCGTATTTATGACAAACTCTTTTATAATAACTTTTATAATAGCTTACCTCTTTTGACGTGTTACCTATCCTACATTCCCGCCCAATCTGCTCACTGGTGACCTCTATTATATATACACTTAGGATGCTGAAAGCTCATTGCCTAGTACAGTATCATTCTAAAGGGGTCATCTAAATACACCAACATAATTAGTTAATAATTGACTTTATTATAAAAAATATATAAAATAAAGACATTCAATGTACATTAACCATTATAGGACATGATTACTTTTATCAATGTACATTAATGATATTGACCCTTATCACCTTTCTCATTTTTTATTTTTTTTATTACTTTTGTCATATACATATACATATACATATAATTATTTTTTACTTTTGTCATATACATATTGTTAAAAACGCACATAATTAATGAAATTAAAAAACACTTCACTTCTCCCCCAATATCTCAGATTCGACCTAATACTCATTTTCGGTTTCATATATCCTTTCTCCTATAATCAAATTAAAAAAATCAAAGTAAAAATTACTTGAACCCTCTTCCATACGTTTATCATTTTTTTTTTTTTTTTTTTTTTTTAATAACCTTATGGCAATCATAGGAATTACCGCATTTAATTTGATTATGGTGTTGCACAAAAGGTACCTTCATATTTTTAAGGCTTTGAATCTATGTTTAGTTGTTCTATCTTTTTGTTCGATTGTATAATGAATAATCACATTGTTATAATTTTGGAGGAATGCTAAAATTTTGTTTGCTCGATTGTAATTGGTTGCCACAACCAAAAGATTGTTAGCGATTTATACATGGATAGTAAACTAATTTTGTCATGTTTGTTCAAAATTGTTTCATGAATCAGTCTTGTAATTGGTTGTCATCAACAAAAAAGTGTCAGTGATTTATATATGGATACTAAGCTTATTTTAGGTAAACTTTTTCTTGATTAACAGTTTAAAATCAATTCTATGAATAGATAATGAGGGTTTTCTCTATGAAGCGACACATGTATGTGTCAGAAATAGTCTCAACCTATCCTGACACTATTAAGTGTCAGTAAACTGTGTCACTATATACTTTTACCGCCTGGACTTTTAATGACACTTTTTATAAGTGAAGGTGAAGAATAAAATTATTTAGTGACACTTTTTTTGACATTTCTGACACTTTTTGTGTGTCATTAAAAGATTTTTTTCTTGTAGTGATATAACGTATTTTGTTATTGTGTAAGTAAAATTTTAGAAAGATGTTATGTGGTAGACTCAATTAATCACATTTATTAGCAGTGCTCATATGTACGGAGTAGTAAATTGGGTACAGGGTCCCACTTAATTAATGATTTATTGCAAAATACAAGCATAGGAAGCATCACAATTATCAAAGTTTAGAATTCTTTTAGCATATTTAATAGTATTAAAAGCGGCTGACACGAAATATTATACAAATTTTAACATATTGACTTTTTGACCAAAAGAAATCTTGGTGAGTTTAGTAGCACCCATTCTAAATTCACAATATTTGCTTGTTCACATAGTCTAAGAATGTGTGTAAATTACAAAATATAAACTGTTTAGAAAGTCACCCGTTCTTAATTATCACTTAAATATCCTGAATGCCATTAACAAAGTCAGAAACTCAGAAGTCTTTGAAGAAGTCTTTTTTCTAAATATCTCCTAATTTTATTGCAGATCAAAATATCCTCGGGTCTTACTACACATTTTGTGTTGATACATCCGAATGGCACTTCACAATTTTTCAATACGGTCCATAATTTCAGGTAATACATTGGTTCACATTCTTGTTAACTTTATGTTTGCCATTCTTGGTCCAATAAAAGAGGTACACTCCACTCTTCACGTCAAACAAATGACCCTCCAAATTCAAAATATATGTTTTACCATTTAATCTTTATAAGGGGCGCTTGACATCTATGCTAGTCTTTATGACAACCTACTGCAAACAACATAATGCCGATGCAAGTTTATAATGATACCTGTCAATGTGAATTTTTAAAGTAGCATGTTTGACCTCGATAGTCAAAGTGTACATCTTTTTCACTTCAACTTTAAGATCAACCTAATAATTATCAAGAAATCATAGTTTCTTTCTCTTTATTTTTATTTTTATTCTTATTATTTTTTAGTAGCATGCGTGACGCTCTGGTGCTAACCATCAGAATGTTTCAAAGCAAGGTATCTTTCAAGTTCTTTCATTCTGAAAACTGTCCACAATCTTAAACATTTTCATATGAGTTTTTTTTTTTTAAAAGGTGAAGTTAATTAACATGCTACCATCCTTTTTTCTCAAACAGGCATTGGATGAAAGAAGGAAGACTAAAGCGTGAAACTTTTTATTCTTCAATGTCGAAGGTACTTCTTGAAGCAATATCTCAAATGTCGGGTTTATCCTAGTGGTAGGGTTATGATCTGTTTACATTTCACCTCCCCCTTACAATGCTCCGGCGAGATTGGGTTTGTTGTTGTTGTTTGTAAAATCGTTGTCTTATATTTTCAAATGGATTTTACCGATGTCTAGAGATTTCTACACAATTCAGGCAAGTATACTCGATCGTATATTAATATAGCTATGGTAAGTTGGAGTGTCGAACATAGGGAACGATGTGTAAAGTTCAATTGGTTAACTAAAATACTAAATCAATCTAAGAGTAAACTACACTAATTGTTTGTCCTTGTGGTTTGTTTTGACCGACGAGTTTCTTCATTTGACCATAAGGACGAACGGTGTATTTTATTCTTAATATAATGAAAGCAAGTAAAAAGGGGGCGTTTTAGTTCCGAGCGAACATTTGTAGACTATTAATTAAATGAAAACATTAAAGAAATAGAAAATTATGAAAAACTACAATTTTTATGTCGAAAACAAATCTACACTACATATAAAAGATACATCACTCTCTCCCTCCTCAAACTTAATTTTAAGTTTTACAACTCTACAAGCTTATTGTACAAAACTTTATAACACGAAATACAACACTTAATTTTAAGTAATACTTGTTATAAAGTATTATGTGCAATTATCTTTTGCACAATTACATACATAAATTAATTCGTCAATAAATACAGTTATTAAAAAAAAGAAAAAATTCTCAAAATAGACCGATCGTCCTGCGGCATATCACTTTATACCCACTAAACTTTCAAAAGTCTAAAATAGATCGGGCGACAGGGCATCTTGTACAAGCCCAACCATAATTTGACAAGTGTCCAATTAGTCAAAATTGAAATGACTATATTACCCCTCAAAACCAAGAAATCACAAACCCGAAAGAAATCCCAACAGATCTAGAAACGCAAAATAGAAAATATGACTACTATCAACACTATCACAATAACAAACTATCAACACTATTGATGAAAATAATGTAAAGAACAAAGTTTGTAAGGATAGAAAACTTTCCATTAAGTTATATGAATTCAAGAGAGCATATGCCACAAAGAATAATGAGGAAAACCTCATGCTATTAGTAGATGCTTGTATTAATGCAGAAAGAATTGAGGATGTCCAAAAAGGAATAGAACTTATTGAAGGAGTCCCGATTAAGGTTGGGCCAAAGAAAGAGCTTCTGTTTGCTTTAGCATGCGGCCGACTCAGATGCGGAGAATACGAGAACGACCTTTCGACTGTTGACCAATGCTTAGGATTTTTTTTTCTTTTTTTTTTTATTATCAAAGTATGTCGGTGTGTAAACTATCGTTTTGAAATTTGGTGTGTTTAATTTCTTTTTTCTGTCATTGTCTTACCTTTAGATTGACGGAGGGTTTTGGAAAGCGGTAGCTCTCCGAGAGATAATTATAATTGCTTTGGCTGCTCGAGTGAGTCGCATGAACCGACTAATATATGGTGCCCTCAGCGTGCTGTTGGGCTTGTTCTGGAGGTGCTGCTTGGTTTTGGTCTTCACCAAAACTGAAAATGTTGACGTCTGAGATGAGAAATTTGAAATTGCATGACTAGAAGAATAAAAGATTAAGATTATAAATTTATAATCACATCTTAGGTTGTCCTTGGGTTTTCCACTTCACGCTAAATATTTCATTTTATGTTGCTACTCTTAACGAATGTTGCTAACAAGTCAAATAGTTTTGCCCATTTCAAGCAAATTTATTTTCCTAGTCTTATTTGGAAAAAAAATCAAATCTACTTTATGTGGCAAATATATTTATTCAACAATGAGCAATCAGCGAAATCAAGCCATTTTTTTACCTAGTTGCCTTATAAGAACAACTCTAATCATCAATAATCATTCAACAATCAACAACAAGCAGAATCATCACGTTTCTAGACGTCTAGATTCAAGCAGTGTCAAAAAGACTTGGCAGAATCAAAGAGTTCAAATAAGCAGTTTGTTTATACCAATTCGAATACCTAGTGTGGACAAGATTCAGATCTATAGAATACTTACTTGTGTCCGTTACAAGTAAAAGGGATAACAATGCCTATAATTCCATAATTGCCTTTGTCATAACCAAGACGAAGTAGTCCCATCCTAAACTAAATATTTCCATCATACTCATGTGTCTCATTCTCTCCAATTTCATTCATGGGTAGGACAATCATCTTGATATTCAACATTTATATTTTCTGTAGTATACATCTTGTATATACTGCAACAGCTAGAATTAATCTTCTTAAAATGTCAATAAGAATCAAGTTCACTCTTGCACAAAGAACAGGCTGTAGTTTTTACTGGATACCACTTTATCAAATCTTTGGTTTTGAGTCAAAGTCTGTACATACTTATGCCATCTGAGAGTGGAGCAAATGCTTTAATAAGACAAAAACTCTAAAAAACAATACTTCCCAAACTTTTCATGTAATGTCGAAACCTAGTGAATAAGACAACATGAAGAACCAAAACATGTCAAGTTAATAAGACCATGTACTTCCTAAACTTTAAAAGGATATTATTTTACTTATTATCCAAAAACATAATAACTATAAAGTACATGATATATACAGTTTTATACTCGATAGTAGAGCGCTATAACATTGAAGGCAAAATGTGTAGCTCAACATTTCTTAGAAAAAGGTTCACGGATTTTATCGAACAGTTTGTAGGTATTATTATGCACTTCAATAAACTCATTTTTTTTTACTCACATTTTAACTTGACTGTTTTACAGATAATGTCTTCGCCCAGTACAGAATTTGCTCACCTCAGAGTTCCCCTAAAAAATATCCTATCTGCCACTAGCAACTTCGCTGAAAAAATGTCATTGGAGAAAGTTGATTCAAAGCGATGCTCGGAGGCTAAATAAAAACTTGGAGGATGGTGAACAATCGTTTTGGACGGAGATTTCCATGTTTTCTACTCTCAAGCATAAAATTCTGATGACGAATAATGTAGACATATCTTCCTATTCGTTTATAACATATATTGATTATATTAATTTTTTTTTTCATATCTTAGCTGTGATACTATTGTTTCTCTTCGTAAACTAATAATATTGCTTTTCTTCGTAAACTAAGTTTTATAATTTTTTTTTCCTTCTAAAACGAAATGTTTGACTCGACACAACTTGATCTGAGACTATTTAGACATCTACCCATTTGACCTGAATTTTTCCTTTGACCGTTTTGATTATGTCGTTCGGCCCCGAGCTTTTCTGAACCCATTACCCGAACGGATTATTTTGCAACCACTAATCCTATCCTAGGAATTGATTATTAGACTCGATTAAGAATGGTTATTGGCTAAGGAAATAGGACTACAAAAACATGTAAAGTGTCAATTGTGCACATAATATCTCCCCAATGAATTGAAATGTCTTCTGTCAAACTAGGTAACCACTATTTATATTATACTCCAACTCTCTCTACAGACGAAAAATTATAGATTAATCTTAATGGATCATTCTTGAGTCTTTGCTATACATCTTTTAAAGGAATGAGTTTCTAGAGAGTTTTCCGATCTTCTTCCATCTTTCAAATTTTCAGGAGTCTTATAGATTGGTGTATAGAGTTATAATCCCAATAAACTTTGTGAATGACCCTTTATCGTGGGTGGCTCTTGACAACCAAATTATAGCAAAACATGTATACTCCCTCCGTTACAATTGCTGTATTTACTACAACTTTCAATTGTCAAAAGTCACAAAAAGACAATTTTACCATTTGGCTAGTAATTAATGATTTATCTAGTTTTGTAAATAGTAATTTTGATTATGGATAATATCGTCAATCCCTATAAAGAAATGTAAAACGCTGTTGTGAGATATCTTAAAGAATAAAACAATTAACAATAAAAATGGTCGGTATCCTATAAAAAGTCTCTAATTACATCAATTTTTAAAAAGTAAAACGTTGTTGCGTTATGCGATACCTGAAACAAAGGGGAGACTAAATCACATATTGATTATTTTGTATTCGTTTTATAAAAAAGATTTATGTGATAAATAAAATGCAAAGTGTTCTTTTTGTTGAACAATACAATATTAATCAATCTTTTTGTTTATCATATATATCTTTTTTTCATCAATTTTTTTTCCACTAAAAAGTAACGTTTAAGTTTCTTTGGAAGTTCGATGGTTTTAGTTAATTATAGATTTGAAAATTTTTGTTGAACAAAAAGCTTGTCATAATAATATAATGATCAACATAGAAGAATTGAACAATATATATGTACTTTTGGATGTTCTTGACATTTGCGACAGTCGAAAGTATGTGTGAACCAGTTTGGTTATTATTCTTGCGTTATGCACTATCAAGTTTTCCTAGGTTGAGCCAATTCTTATGTTCTTTCAAGCCCAACCATGCATACATGTGTTGGAGTCGTAGGCATGTACTTTGGGGAGACACAGCGTAGATGGTCTAACATGCACTATAGTTTTTCATCTGTACAGATAATGTAATAGTTAAGGTCCCATGATGTCATCATGTCAACCAATGCAATGAATCATAGATATGTCATGCGGTTAGATACATGCTCAAATGCATTTAATTTTGTCTCACTTATTTGTTACCATCATGTTGAAACATAAGGATATGGTGTTCGCAATTCGGGTTTCATGTCTGGAGAGGTATATACCCAATTTACTCTCTAGCTAATTGAGAGGTTAATAACGGTATCCATTAGCTATGCTACATTGGGGTACATGTTTGAATTTGCTACAAGTTAAGCTGATCTATGCCATGCCTAACAAATGTTACGTAAGATGCGTAGCACAACTAACAGCATTATTCTGTTCGTTAATGGGCTGCAAGTTCCTGTTTTCTTTTCTTCTTCTTTTTTTTATTGGTTATGTGATGGTAGGAGCCGCAACACCATTTTGTAATTTGCCTTTCTACGTTTCAGTTTACTTGTTGATTAACATCTAAGTTGTTTAGATAATAATAATTGTTGAGTTTAAGATATATGAAAACAAATAGAATCATATAGACACCACAGAATACACATCGGAAGACTTAGAATCATAACCAATTGATGTGGTTTAACGAATTGACCCTTACCGTTTTTCAATTCAAACCAATTGATGTAACAATATTGTGTTACACCACGTTTTTGTACACACGTACTATTAGCGATTCGATGCGAATGCTAGTTCTTGATCATAATAGAATAACCAAACACCTTTGTTATACTCAAGGTCACTCGTAAATCCCTTACAATGGGGATTCACTCGTCGACCAAGAACAAGATGGAAGAAAAGAAGAAGTTTGGCCTTCTAATGAAATCAAGTGTACCAAAGGATGAATACATGAGGATGTATTTATAGCCTTATGGTAGATGTCAAGTTTACTATGGTTTCCGATGTGGGATTCCATAGTTTTGGCCAAAAACAAGCCCAAAAGAGGGTTCCTAAAACCGTCTCTTGGCTTGTTTACTTTTCTTCATATCCCGTTGACATTTAACGACCGATAGTCACTTTCAATAAGTGCTTAGCACTCGTTTAGTCGTTTATTGTGAATTTAATAATTAAACATAATATTTTATATTAATTATTAAAACATCGAGTCTCATACGTAAGTGTGCAATCCCGTGGTCTCGAGTTCGAATCCGGTCATACACATATTAAATATATCCATAAACCAACAACTCCCACTTGGAGATATCTTAGTATGCGTAATGACATTGGTTAGCATCTAGCAACACGCCAATGACCCCAGAACAACTCGAGTATGGTTTCCTGGAAAAACCTTTTGATGATTCATCATCATACTTATCCTTTTGTTTCTAATACCATGTTAATAAGAATATGGATCTCACTCATTTCTTGATTAACTATTATGTTTCTCGCTTTATATGATTTATCAAGATTACCAATTCTTCTGAACATATTCCAGAAGACCTTGGGCATGGCCATGCAAACATCTTGACAACCCTACGAGGGGCCCAGCAGTATTATACTTCAAAATAAATTTGAAGGAAACAAATCCCGTTTTGACTACGAGCAGAATTCATAAATTTCGCAACACTTCTGAAAACAACTCTTATAACTACCAGTTACGTATAGCGTTAGATTGCTTCATAGAAATGCACTACATCCATGACATTTCTCTGATATCTCAAGTCAGAGGATAAATATTCACGATGTACTTAATGACTAAGATCCATAAAGTACCATCATGTGGGTGGGATAAGTCCTATACTCAATCCATTGAATATCATCTGAAATTAGTCATGCTACGCATCAATATACTTTCAAGTATATTTTAACTAATACTCAGATTTTTCTTAATTTAATATCATTCCCATGTTATTGATCGACAACGGACTATTTAGAATAACTTAAGTTATTCAAGGATTTAAACATGCAAATATAGGATAACATCATAATAAATGAATAATAAACGTAACAAAATACTTTATTTCATTTGAATAATAATGTTTACAATATCCTTTATCCAAATACTAAATAGATCAATGCATGATAATTATTAGTTAATGAATTTTGCCTCAAGCCATGATAATCATACTTGTTGACAAGGCATAATTTCAACTAACTTTGATCCATAAGAATTTTGAGAATACTTATTTCAAGAATTCAATAAGTGAATTTCTTGTATATGTTTACACATATCTTGATATTGTCATATCATTCCATAAGGTGCGCGATAACCTGAACCACCCTTTTATGACAATCATCTTTCAAAAGTTTAAAGTTTTAAAGTATTCTTTATTCTTAATGTATAATGCAACTATGCTCTTAATTGAGCATAACTAGTCAACATGGTCATCATCAAGGATACCGTGACTAGAATTGAGTGTCATCTCAATAATACCAGCATCATTGTGTACAACAATATGCTCTTTTAAACATCCGTAAACTTTAAATATTTATTTGTTTGGTGTCATCCAAACCTCAAGTTTGTTGACTATAACAATTACACAACAATTGTTGTATAAAATCTGGGAGCAACTCCAGGCTGAGGAATGCAATTCTAAATCCAAACATAAATATTACAATGTTGTTAAATCATCTTGTAATCAAGCATGATACAACAACCTTATACACAACATGATGTTCATGATGAATCTTCAAGTTAGACTATAAGATTTCATTCATATTCTATCTTGTCAAAGATATGTACTCATCATGTTCTATTAGACTCATTTATTTACCGCATATGTTTATAATAATAAACATACATTCCAAGGTTGTATGTCTTATTTCCCAATCTTAGAAACGAAGTTTCATTCCCAACTAAAACTTAATTTATGTGGAATGTAGTTGCCCATACAACATTTAAGATTTAAAAAAATAAAATAATACTCCCACTAGCCTTCAGGAATACTTATGAACAATCTTATTTTAATTATTAAATCAAACATGGATTTAATATTAAACAAAAGAATCATCTCCTAGATGCATGCATATATCTATTCATGGATTCTTGCAGTCTGTACATATTCAAAGATTATTTGAATTCATAAAACTCCTTTGCATTACTTATCGTCCTCGCAAAAGTAATTCCAGAACAAAGAGTTTTGATATTCATTGTTAAAATTTCATATCAATGAAACTAAGTATGACAATTATAATCTTTATACTTCTATTTAATATATCTAGGAAAGAATATTCAATCATAGTTAATTGCTTAAGTATGATTAATATTATTATCACTAGACATACATTAAATACATGTACAATATTGTCCATATGATTTCTACACAAAGATTTAAACCACTAGGGTTTTCATCCTTTGAAGAAAATCATCTTCATTAAGATAAACCAAGTATCTAAAGTTGATTATCTTTATGGACAACATCTCTACATTCATAGTATGATTGATTTACCACAATTCAACATTTGGTAAATTCATCATTATGATTAACAGGCTTACCATGATCCTGTAACTCATATCCCTCAGCATATTAAATATCTGAGATATCCTTACGGATCTATGAATGACAATTCCATCATATTGAGGTCTATCATTTACATGTTTAGCCTGATCATGATATTTACTAGTGTATTTTAGAAGATTATGTATTTTCTAATTTTAATCTTTCAAGATCTAAACAAAACTCCCACTTGCCTTTAACAATTTAAAGAATACATTTAAATAGTTTAGCAAGTAGAGCAAGAATACATTGTTCTCTTTTGGGATATTACAAAAAAAACATTTACAGTTCCTGACATTAGTTTGTTACAACCCACTTTACAAGTAGTTTAACAAACTCAGAACTTCATTATAAGACTTAATGTGATTCATCACTTTCCATAAAGAATGGTGTCTTATTAATCTTCTAGGTTGGAGTCTTATTGAGTATATTCAATCTATACTCATTCTACTAACCTTGATAACTTTTGGAAGAAACTATAGTTATCTTGAATCAAACAACGCCAATAGACTTTGATTCTTCTAACTGAACATACCATAAAACTTTGATATTTCCTTAGAATTAATATTGTAAGAAAATCTAACAATATTTAAGATAACCATCTACCTTTGGCTTACCTATTTACCAACAAAGTAAAACTTAATGGTACAATAGAATTACCAAGTCCATTGCATGTATTATAACACAAGTATTCTTGACCAAGTCAAAAGACATAACAGTTATAATCCCACTATACGTTATAAGTCATTGATCAACTCATTGACTTCATGCATATGTCTTAAAACATAACAAGTTAACGTCTTACTTTATATTGTAAGTCTTGTATTAAAAGACTTCATGTTTGTGACTTTACAAAATCATAAACATTTATAATTAAAGTAATTATGAACACCACCTCGGGTTTCAATTAATATTTCAAGTTAATATTTACTACACATATTTAAGTCATTCAACGAATACTTAAATTCAAAGTAGTATTAGATTACTTCATTTAATTATGTCATTCCATGAAATGTTCAACGTAAGAAACTGCAAAATCATCCATACTCGTTCTCACGACACGTGGGTATTTTACCTTGGGCTACAATCTAGTTCACGTTCTCACGTAACATAAATTGTAACTACAAGTGTTTCTTAAATATTGAATGACATAAATATTTAAAATAAAGTAGTCTTTGTTATCATCTTGGCACATGTTCTTAATAGGGCAATCATACATATTTAAATGTATACTTCCTATTAGAACGTTATTCTCTTACTTTACGGTCAAGAGAATCCATTTAAATCATAGTTATATGTGTTGTACCTTGCACACAATAAAGATTTCTCCCACTTGTGCATGGAACAACATCATGTACCATATAAACAACACGATACACGTTCGTTTATTTGATTAATATGATTTGTGTCATAGATATAACTAGTAGATATAGGACTATATTGATTTGTAAGGAAACGCACATGACAATCCTTAAAAAAAACATAAGTGCCTACAATTGGAAAGTAATTATCTACATGATATTCAAGAGATAATTTGGATTACTACGCAGCAAATAAGGCATGTAGCTCCCACTGAATTAGAAATCATTTCAACAACTTCTTATTCAGTAATGCAACACAAATGCTCCCACTGAATTTGACAACATTGTAAGTGTTGCATAACCAGTGAAAACAACTTGATTGCTTTTCACTTTCCTACACCCTTGAAGAACCATACGTAATCATTACTAAGGTACTAAAAGGTGTATTCTACTCTATGAATGATGGGTTATCCATCAATGTTATTAACTTGAAAAATTTGGTATGCAATTTCTTCCTTAACAGTTCTACCATGCCCATACTGGTTTGTAGCACCTTTAAAGGCAAAGCAAAATAACTAGATAAAATATGCTAGTTTGCCTTTTACCAATTTTCGCGGAAATTTGTCTAACTTCTAATTTTGTAACTCATATACATGTTTTCCAGTTAACCAACATTCATGTTTGTTACAAAAGAATTCATTCACCAAATGAGGGTAATGAAATCTTTATGAAAAATAAGATGTGCAATTCATTGCTATGAGTTACATTAGAATTTAGACAATTCAAATGTTCCTATTATACCTTTCTCTTTCATGAAAAGGAATATGATTGAGTCTTATTCTTCTCCCATGGAAAAGAGACTTCGTTTGTCTTTTCGGTAAATTATTCTCGATCAAACATTTGTTTGAAAGCAGAATGGATCAATTTACTGATCAAAGACTAAACCTCGTTTACGGTTAAATGTTGCATTTATACATTCAAAAGAATTACAAAATTCAATTTTAGTATTTTCGATAATTAACCTTTTCAAGAAAATTAATTACCCATGGTTCATAAACATATAACCATTTAATTTTCACTTGAAAACTAGGATCCAAATTGACATAGTTTCATCACATCAGTTGATCTGCTAGTAATGAAATTATTCAAAATGGTACGAGTCGAACCTCAATTGCCAATTTTCAAATTGCAACTCCTAGATTTATGGGATTTACATTTAGCCAATTTTAATTGCCATGTAAACATGTTTTATCCCCATCTTATGCCTTGAGTTGTCAGTTCTCACTACAAAGCTCAATTAAGTTGTCCAACTTAAGAAACTGCAAAATCATCCATGCCCGTTCTCACGTCACGTGGATATTTTACCCTTTGATTACGATCTAAATCACGTTCTCACGCAAATAAAAGGTAATCTCAGGTGTTTCCGTTTCGTTGGATGACATATAACTTAAATTTAAAGGGTAATAATTTTGATGTCGAATCAAATATGTACAAAGATGTCATGCATTCATCTTCGTAACATAGGTTTTATTAAAACATTTATATCTTGTTTTAATGTATAAGCTTTTCATCATCAAACTTTAATTGAGGTATTGGATTCACCAATTAAGGAATTTAGTGTTAATTATCATCCATTATACCGTACTTTTGCATAAGTGTAAACACTTAGTGTTTCGGGTAATTACCACCGAAGTGGCGCATGGAATTAAAACTAATTCGCCCTTAAGATGAGTTTGCACATTTAATGGCTTACTAAGTAGCTCTATTCGAACTTACAGGGGGCAGAGGACCGGGTAAGCGCTAAAGCATAACCTTAGACATCCTTTCAGTGTGACTGTGCGCACTTCTTTATTAACCCCTTTATAGTTCATTCTAATGGGTGAGCCGTTCAGACCATTTGTACCAAAGTCACCAATCAATTAAACGATTATGATTACTATGCTTAAAATTACATGTTTCACCATTGTTTAGGTCAGTTTATTTTTCTTATAAAATACCATTGTTACACATAACAAACAAGCAAGTATTTAAAAATAAACATATAAACAATGAATGCATAACATAATAATAAGTCATACATATCGAATAGCCACATGCAAACCTTTTGATAAATCATATTAATAATCAATTCTAGATCTGTCAATATATATATGTTTAATTAAGACTCTCACCCGTTTTCAGCAATGTACAAAGTGAGCCACATGCATCGATTCATCGATTGCGTGTGTCAAAATCAAACACATACCCCATAGCACATAATTGATTAAATAATAATAATTGAGGTCTTCCCCAATTCTAGATCTATCATAATTTTAGTGTATATCACTTAACCAAGTAAAGCATACAATAAAAGTAGATCCATGACAAAACATGCATGTATTTATCATGGATATAAATCACACTTAACAATTAATGCAATTAAACAGAGTTACGCAATTTAATACACATAAAATTGCATGCAACCTAGGGTTTCTAATCCAATTAAAACGGAAGTTTACAAAACCCTAATTAGGGCACCAAAAAACGCCCCCCCAAAAAAAATTAGGGTTTAGGTTTTGCAAACCCTAGATCTACGCATACAATTAATAACACAATCATGTTTATTTATTTTATGTGTTTCAGTAAATTAATTACTTGTTATACAAGGCTCGTGATGCCACTGTTGAGTTTAAGATATATGAAAACAAATAGAATCATATAGATACCACAGAGTACACAGCGGAAGACTTAGAATCATAACAATAATTAATTAACTGAAAGATGCGTAACGTACCTCTTGCAATTGGTAGATCTCTTCAATTCAAGAACCCGAATTACGGTTTATGTGGTTTAACGAATTGACCCTTACCCTTTTCAATTCAAACCAATTGATGTAACAATAGTGTGTTACACCACGTTTTTGTACACACGTACTATTAGCGATTCGATGTGAATGCTAGTTCTTGATCACAATAGAATAACCAAACACCTTTGTTATACTCAAGGTCACTCGTAAATCCCTTACAATGGGGATTCACTCGTCGACCAAGAACAAGATGGAAGAAAAGAAGAAGTTTGGCCTTCTAATGAAATCAAGTGTACCAAATGATGAATATATGGGGATGTATTTATAGCCTTATGGTAGATGTCAAGTTTACTATGGTTTCCGATGTGGGATTCCATAGTTTCGGCCAAAAACAAGCCCAAAAGAGGGTTCCTAAAACCGTCTCTTGGCTTGTTTACTTTTCTTCATACCCCGTTGACATTTAACGACCGATAGTCACTTTCGATAAGTGTTTATCGCTCGTTTAGTCGTTTATTGTGAATTTAATAATTAAACATAATATTTTATATTAATTATTAAAACATCGAGTCTCATACGTAAAGTGTGCAATCCAGTGGTCTCGAGTTCGAATCCGATCATACACATATTAAATATATCCATAAACCAACAATAATAATAATAATTATAATGTTACGCTACATATTTATGGAATTAATAGAAGTAGTGAGTAGCTTTGTGAGCTTTATTTTAACGCTTCATTAAGTAAAACATAACTCTGTTTCGCTATGTATTTGCATATATGGAGTTTTGCTGGGATTTCACTATTTCAGACCCTGCTCTGAGGCTTCATAGGTATAGCAAGTGCATGTGTACTATAGATTACACCCTTAAAGCTTGAATATTGCAACGCGTTAAGTATCAACTTTCTGATGTCAAATAAAAGTACATCCTAACCGCCCCTCGATTTGTTTACTTAAACTGAGATTACATTATCATTATTATTTGATAAGATTATGCACGTTATCTCGAGTCTGTATACATGCATCACCTAACACACAAAGACCTGACTTCGATTATTGACCAGAAATCTTTGTTTAAGGTTGCATGATAACAACTCATCACTATTTGTTTAGTCATTAACGACTGTACACAAACAATTTTTTATGCTTCCATGTGATACACGCACAAATAAAACATATCTTTGGGTTGACTTTGGGCATTTAAGATCTCAACATTAATAAGTATATACAAACAATATCATGTATTCTAATTGTTTATTTCTAACTCTCTCTATTATTTGTGTCCCCTACTTGATCTCTGAATCTCTGATTATGTTCGATGTTTCAGTAGTGATAAATATGATGTTGTTTAACAGACTCAGAACTGTTTCTGTACTTATGTATGTTATTATTACATTACTAGTATTAAATACTGATCGGGTAAATAGGAAGCATTGGGACGCTTTATCGTTTGATTTAGTATGTCAAGTAAAACACGATGCTTTCTCGGTGCATATAAAATATTTCACTGAGACTTCATTGCTTGGATGCTTCATATCTGATCTAATCATTATCTCCTAACGTTGACTATTCAACGTGTAAACTCTAACAAATCTCTATGAATTGAAACATTGTTGTTCCCATTTACTTGATTATTAACTATCAAGAAGTTTAACAGCCAAGTAATATGTCTACCAACATTAGTTTATACATAAGAGTTTATTTTATAGGAATAAAAAAAAAAAAAAAAAAAAAAAAAAAAAAAAAAAAAAAATTCCTATAAAATAAACCTAAAGGTACGATGATGGCTTTAAGGTGGTGCAGAATCGGAAAGCCAAACCTAAAGGTACGAAGATGACTGGTGGTATTAATATGGGTAAAGGTCCTAGATTTGCACCTAGGAAGCAGGTATATGTTGCAAAGACGAAGACACCGGCAGCTGCTAGTGGTAATGCTAAAGATACACCGATTACTACGTCTAACTCTTTTGGGACTCTTGAGGTGGAAGATGATTCGGGCATCCCAAGTACCGTGGCTGATTCTTCTGCTAACAAGGTCAAGACTGGGAAGTCTTCTGGTACTACTAAGGAAGCAGGTATTGATGGATCTCGGGGGAAGGACTCTCGTATTGATATTGGTGAGGCGTCTAAGCCTCCGGTGACTGGGACTTCTTCTGCTGCCAAGCTTGTGAGTGATTCAATGGGAACAATGGATGTTGGTTCTACTCCCATAGCTGAGAAAATTGGTATGCTTGAAAAGCTAATTATTGATGGGAAAGCTACTCTTGTGGATAATGAAGGTCAACCTATTCCGTCTACCTCTTCTACTAAGAGAGTTAACCATTTTTCTAAAGTGGGAGAGATTGAGGTGTCTGATTCTGAAGATGAGGTTGTTGCTAGCCCATTTGATGAGTCTGCTAATATATTTGGTGGTGGCCAAGAGTTTGAAGATGAGTATGATGACTATGACTTAGATGACTATGCGAAACAGGTTCGTGATCTTCCAGGGAATTTGGACTCCTTTAATGCCATGTATGGCACAAAGTTTCAAGGTCCTAGGAAGTAATTTTATTTCGTTGTGTCTTATGTTATCATTTGAGTAGTGGTTTGTTTTCTTGTTTAGAGAATAGGAAGTATCTTGTTATGTAAGCTTTATGCCTATGTAACGGGCTGTGATATGGGATTTCACTCATATCCATTCTACTTAAACGTTTATTTGGTTAATACATTTACCAGGGTGCAGGATTACTCCCCTTTACCCAAAAAAATAAGAGTTTATTTTATAACACAATAAAGTAATTTTCAATGTTTAACTCTTTATTGATTTATACCAAAAAAATTATACTGGTTTTTTTGCGACTTTGCGGAATGACAAACGAGATTGAATGACAATGTATGTTTGGTGATCTCCTCACTGAACTCAAACACAAACCAAAGTTAGTGTTTGAGTAAACACTATGCTGAACCAACAGTATGTTCTATTAGGAGGAATATGAGCTCATGAAAGTGTTAAAAACTCTTAATACATATACATATTCATACTTTACAACATCCTATTTATAATCAAAGACAATATAGATACCCGTAGGGTAAAAGGTACGTGTCAACATTTGATAAGCAAAAGTACATCTTGACTTTTGATAAGTACTTTACACTTATCTTCTCAAGATGTTTCACTCCTATATATCATTGGCTTAAACTTTCTATCAAAGTGTCTAAGTCACTAGGATGTCTTTAGTATATTTAGGAGATCGTTCAGGGAGTCAGTGAGTTATTGTCATCACTTACTGACTCCATCATCTTAATGTTGGTTCTTGTCTTTACTCCGAAGAACTTCTTCAAGATGATTCTCTGAATGTTTTCTTACATTCAGGGACTTGTTTTATACTTCGTATGTTTTCCATTCAAATCTGATACAAGAGATCATTAGGCATTGAATTGGCCCAACAACGTCAAACATTGATAAGTAGAATAAGTATAAAAATAGTAGAGAAAGCAAAATGAGTTATTATTAATAGGCAACAATCCCATTCAAGAGACAGTTCGTTTTCAAGAGTTGTACATGTTTTTTACAGTATTTGAAGTCAATCAGTTGTATTCAAGTTGTATTTTAATGTGTCCCAACTTTGTGTTGGCCCCATTGTATCACTTTTTAGTTTAATACATAACCCTTTCGCCAAAAATTAAAAATAATAATAATAATAAAATTATGGAAAGCAGTTATATCTGGGGTGTGTGTTGGAACATTTCATTATTTTGATATATATTTGCAAGCCATTTTGTTGATTCATAAACTTGTGGGTCACAAATGAAAGTAGAGAAATTGAAGTCATTTTGTTTTACTTTGGAGTTATCATGCAGGCGTTTGTAAAGTTATGATTCATGTTAATTTACTTTTTCTTTCTGTAGTTCCACAAATAAATAAATGGATAAAAATGAAATAGGATCAGTATAGTAGATAGAAAATTTAAAAACAAAATACAAAGAATTCACTGTTTCACAAGTCACTTGCGTATTACAACCAATTTTACTACATCTTAATTCACGATTACATCATCCGCAACCACTGGCCTAAACTTGATGCCTTCAACAATGATCCCATTAAGGCTCCCACTCTCGATTTCACTTAATACTACGTCGAGTTCCTCATGATTTCCATGTGATGTTTTGACAGCGGTTTGGTCCCTGGCCTTCAACCAGCCATAATCCCTTTTCTCCAGCCAACTCCTTGTTGAGTCCGCATAATGCTTTAAAAATAGGCCAATCAACGTGGCGGCGGTCTTTTAATTTGAACACAAGATAGCATGCGTAGTCAAAGAAAGGTGAAAACATGTATGACTCAAGTTTACATGTGAAATAATATAAACTATCAGTTCCAAGTATTTTCACCTCTTTGAACCTGTTGACATATAAATATTAATTAAGTATCTGGATGGAATTCTTGAAGCAAAGAAAGTAACTATGTTAAGGTATGTATGATACGAACCTTGATTCAGGTAGAGATAGAGGTTTTAGGCTTCTGTAACCACCATCCTTGAATAAGATATTTGTAGCGGCCGAGGGTAGTATGGAACAAATCCCGCGGGTCAATTTGCACGTTGAAACGCTCTGTTAACCAGATAATTAAATCAAAATATTAACTAGAAACACAATTAAAGTATCAAGATTTTAATTCTGCTTTTGTCATGAAATGTATCCAATACGAATATATATCTCTTGATAATCATTCTGGTGAACCAGATGTAAAGAATTACCAGTTGACCATTTTTAGCAATGAAACCTTGATAAAAGAGGAGGTAGAGCTCCTTTTTGGTGGTGTAGTTCAAAGGAATGTCTGACATTTTCATATAATGTTGATAATCATCTGACAACTTTTTCTCCCTATATTCATCTTCATTCTTGTCGTCATGCTGCATCGTTAAGTTAGAAAGTGCAAAATACTCATCCGAGTCGGAATCTTTTACCACCTGATGCTTCCTTTTCTCTTCCAACTCATGTGCCACCTATGAAAAATACAAATTTAAATGCGTGTTAATGCATGTACTCTACTTGCATTGATAAATTAAATCAAGTATAAATCTACCTGGACATTTAGCGTTTCTTCAAGCTCTTTCGCGACAATATCCATGGTAGGTCGTTGTTCTCGATCATCGTGCAAGCATCTGTATGCAATTTCTGAGAATTTGGTCATGGAGCATGAGCCCATGTGTTTCCTTAAACTAGGATCAATAATCTTGACCCAATTGCCCTTGTTATAGTACTCTTTGACTGATTTTCCAGAGAGGATGAAGCCATTATCAGATTCAATGATGCATAACCTTCCGCACAAAACTTCAAATAGCACAATGCCAAAAGAATAGACGTCATATTTTTTGGTCACGACTCCTGAAGTGTAGTATTCTGGTTCACAATACCCGTGTGTCCCACATCCATTTGAAACAATGAGACTCATACCAAAACCCGTTACGGTTAACTTGGACAGTCCAAGGTCAGATATTCTAGCAACCCAGTTCTCATCTATCAAAATGTTAGAACTTTTTATATCCCTGTGGATAATTGTTCGATGCCCTCCAATATGGTTATGGAGGTGGTCCAAACCACGAGCTGCATCTGCACAAATTTTGAGTCTTTCTAACCATGTGAGAGTAGTAGAACTCTCATCACGATTACGCCACCTTATATATCTATCCAAACTTCCACGCGCTGCATATTCATAGACAATAATCTTCTCCTTACCCTCGTCACAATAACCGAGAAGAGAGATAAGGTTTGGATGTTTTTGACCAGAGAGCAACTGAATCTCTGTCAAAAACTCCTTTTAACCTTGTCCCAACTGCTCATTCAGCCTCTTTACTGCAACCGTGGTATCTTTTCCATCGATTGAGAGTACTCCTTTGTATACCCAACCATACCCACCTCTTCCAATACAAGTTTTGAATTTTTCAGTGGCTATGTCTATCTTTTCAAATGGTATTTTGAGACTTTTCCAATATTTCATTGACATCGACATATCTGTTGGTTTACAAAAACCGGCTTATGATGTAAAGAGAGAAATTGGAGTTTAGTACTTTGTGGCTTGACAATATTGATTAAGCAGGTCCTTCTATGTTGATATTTTTAAGTCACGACACTAATGTTATGTTTATGCTTTGTTATTTTATGTAACAAATATTTTTGAGAGTCATAGGGTGTGGCTAGTACATAAGTAATTTACCGCAAATCACATGTAATTTTACTTCAAATCACATGTGTATTTACCTCAAATCACATATGATTTACCGGAAATCACATATGATTTTAGCACAAATTATATTTTTAAAGTGAATTAAATTTGATTTACAGGTGAATCTCAACAAAAAAAACAAAATTACGACTGATTTACTCATTTTTAGATTAAAACAGAATCACACGTGTTTTAGTTTATAACAACAAAGAGTAAATCCCACGTGATTTATATTTTTTAATAACATGAGACAAAAAAATAATAGAATCACACGTTATTTCACGAATTTATTTTATAAAAAGAATGAATAAGTTGATAATCAATTTATTACTTTAAAGATTGCATATGAATAGTTAAATCACATGTTGTTTTTTTTTTTTTTTTTTTTTTTTTTTTTTTTTTTTCTTTTTTTGTAAGCTGTGTTACCAAGTCGACATTGCAAGCCAGCTAAAATCACATGTGATTTTGTGATTTATAAAATCATAAGCGATTTTTAAAATTACAAATCACAAGTGATTTTTATAAATCACGTGTGATTTTTCTAGGCGGAAATTGAAAAAAGAAAAAGTTCGTCGAAAGTATATAAAAGTGCATATCTATAGAAATATAATTTAATTCTCTTCACGATGGTGTATTTTTTGTAGCTTGAAGATTTACCATTTATAAGACATATTGTTTAAAAAAAGGGTGGAAATGAATTTTTATATTGAATGAGATGGAATGACATTCTTACCATTTGGCTAGTAATTAATGATTTATCTAGTTTTGTAAATAATAATTTTGATAATGAGTAATATCATCAATGTAAACATTTCTTTTAGGAGTTTTTCTAACTTGTGTCATGATGGCATGAGTTTATAACATTATATGAACACATTTGTTTCTTTAAATAACTTTGTTTCTATATAAAATATTGATAAATTTGGTACATATTACAAATTATAGAGATTATCAATATCATGTAAATATGGTAATTTGAATATCGCAAGATCAAAGACTCCTTTTCTCTCCCCTTTCAAGCTTGGTACCTAGATGATGGTACGATCATTGGAGATACTCTGTTTGTTGGGAAGGCCTTGGAGCTCATTATTATGATAGATGGACCTCGTTATGGTTTGCACCTCAACGTCGATAAAACTGAGGTTTTTTGGCCAAAGGAAGATCCTAGATGCAGACTCAAAGGTGTTTTCCCTCCTAATATTGCCCGGCCCCAGCATGGTGTAAAATTGTTGGGTGGGCCTGTTGGTGTAGACCTTGAGTTTAGTAGTAAGCTCGTTTTGAAACGAGTTTCTAAAACCATTGAACTTATGGATGCTGTTGCTAAGCTTAATGATCCCCAATGTGAGTTGCTGCTTCTCCGTGCATGTGCCGGCATTTCCAAGTTGTATTTCTCTATGCGCACATGTTCCCCCGTGTCTTTGAACGTGCTCAGATTTCATTCGATGAAGCACTTCGCGCCTCTTTGGAGCGAATTGTCACTGCCTCTGGGCTCGGGTTTGGAAATTGGCAATGGAGACTGGCCACTCTTCCCTTTGAATTTGGGGGGCTTGGTGTATACGCTGCTGGTGATGTTTTGAATTATGCCTTCCTTGCTTCTAGACTCCATTCGGCCAGCCTACAGACTGAACTTCTTCGGCAGTCTGGTGTTGGTGCTACTGGATCTTCCTTTGATGATGCCCTGCATGTTTTTAACGGGAAAATGGAGACCGACCTTTTTGGTAGCTCTTGTGAGATTGTTGCCCCCAAACTCATGAAGAAATTGGCAGATTTATATTTCACACGTGTCACCCAAGAGGCTGAATCCACCTTCTGCTTATCTACTAGACAAAT
Source organism: Chrysanthemum makinoi (assembly GCA_910596185.1). Classification (NCBI taxonomy): domain Eukaryota; kingdom Viridiplantae; phylum Streptophyta; class Magnoliopsida; order Asterales; family Asteraceae; genus Chrysanthemum; species Chrysanthemum makinoi. The sequence goes on along the minus strand of OU343217.1, from coordinate 3,067,701 downwards.
TGGCAGATTTACATTTCACACGTGTCACCAAAGAGGCTGGATCACACAAAAACAAAACTACTAACATAGATTACTTGGATATGGGGTTAGAGAGTTTTTAACTCAAGGGGAAAGTATGTTAGAAAGGGTGAGAAACAATGAAGAAATGGCTCACTATTTATAGAGGAAAATGTCTACTGTTCCCCGGATCCCATGGATCCCTCCACAAGGGATCCGTCTAGCGTAAAGCTAGGGATCCGTGGGACGCTCCTCTTTGCCCATGCGTATTTTGGTTATGGGTTATGGGTTATGGATTGATCCATGGGTCTTTTATTAGATACAATGTATCTTATGAGTGCAATGCACCTAGTCAAGTGAATATGGGTCAATACCATGGGTTATGGATATTATCCATATATGACATAAGCATGGTGTCATGTAATGGGTTATGGGTCAAGCTCCATGGATATAGGTTGTACCCAACTACATTCAATGTATTTGATCAATGGGTTATGATGCTTAAGTTTCTACCCATTTATAATACCCAATATACTACATACTAGTTATGTGTATAGTTTATTCAAATTTGTAAACACTAGTTGTTGTACATATGTATTACTAAATCATAAAATCACTTATACTTGTTCTATTGTTTTAGGTGAAAATGTAAGTGTGTTAGAAAACTATTGGTTCAAACCATTTACGTATTTTATTTGTTTCACTAAAATGATTTTACGTTTGTTATCGACAAAACTTTAGAAGATCGTAAAATATAAATAAACGTTTTTACGATTTATTTGTATTAACAATCTCCCCCTTTTTGTTGATGACAAAACAAAAAATTATTTTAAGGAAAAGCTAAAATTCGTAAACGTTTGAATTTGTAGTTTTTACTTTCTTCTCTCCTTTTTTGTCGAAACAAAAAGAGCTTCAAAATTACACAAACGCATTGTTTTAAGAAAAACATGTGAAAAATAGAAAAGAAAGCAAAAAGTAGAGAGCAAGTAACGGGAAAGGATCTCGTCTTAACTCCCCCTTGACGAGTCCATCCCTATGTGAAGGCGTCAAGAAAAGTAGTACTAAGCTAGTTCATTTGCAACTAAGTTTGCAAAAGATTTCGTCTTATGTGACGAATGTGCTCCCCCTTGATGAATGCAACTTTGCAAGGAGAGGTCATGAAATGTAATCCTAATATTGCAAATAATTTTGCAATGTATTGCTTTGAAAAAAAGCTCCCCCTAGCTTTAGGGTGTCAAAGTCTTCATTTATAAATTGAATAACTACAAAACAAAGGTTAAAAAACAAGTATAATGCATAATTTCCTGTAAATAATACTCAAATTAGTAGATAATTAGTTTTCTGTCTCACGGATCCCATGGTTCCCTCCTTGTAGGGATCCGTCTAGGAAAATTAAAGGGATTCGTCTGCTGATGATTAATTTCAGCAATGATGATATAACAAATAATGTTATCATCAAAATGAGATATGTTTTATACAACATAATCATATACTTAGAAATATAGCAAGTAGCTTGTAACTTCATTTAATAAAACTAGAGGTATGATATACATGACTCTAAAGACTAAGAAAATAAAAGATACATAACTTGTAATTACTAGACTTATCTAAGTAATGCTTGATACTAGGACACCACTAAAAATCCTCTAGCTCAAGTTTGTTTAGGTTTTATCTCGTCAAAACGTTCGAGGAGGTGATAGAACATGAAACGTTGATCTTCTCGTACTTCATGTATCAAACTTTCAACATGTTGACAGTGATAACAATCTTTGTCATGGCTAGGTAGTGGTGGTGGAAGAAATGAAATGACTTGATGCGAAGGATCAAGTGAAGTGGGTTGGAGAGCCTCAAACGACGGAGGGATTAGTGGAGGCGCATTTGAAGATGGCTCGACCAAGAATGATGGTGGTGGTAAAGAAGTGTCAACTTCCATATGGTCGGGTGGTTGACTTTGATAATTTCTCATAATCCAAATGGGATTATTTTATGGAGACGACGAAAAGAAAGCCGGAGCTAGTGTTGACTCAACACCTTGATTTTGTACCATTATTCCTCCTAATGAGGAGAATGTTGCCGGTGGAGGAGGATGAGACGGCCTAGGAGGCAAATCCTCTAAGTTTTAGAGGTGTGGTGATGAGAATGAAGTTGTGAATGAGATAGCTCTAGGCACCAATGGTGATGGCTTAGTGGAAATAGGATTGTTTGGTTTAGGAGGTATGGTGGTGTTTGGTATAGGTAGTTTTGTAGGAACTATCCTTTTAGGAATTGTTTTGATTTGTTGATTTGGTGGAGGGGAAATCCTTGCATTTGTGGATTTGACCGGAGATGATTCGGTTGAGGAGATTTCGTGTACAACATGAGCCATTTTCTTGGGTGGTTCTTTGGTGAATGAGTTGCTACTTGGAGCTTTCCTCGTGATGAGAAGATTTTAAGAGCTTTGTAGAGTTTTCTAAGTGCTGAAAAATGAGGATGATGACTTTAGATGTCCTAACAATGTGGTTTATAAAGCAAAGGATTTGGCAAGTGCATTCAAGACTTAAGCCACTAAGATTCATTGGAATGTGATGATTAACATGCATAAGAGTCAACTTAAGAGTTGTACTGATCTAGGAACTCATGTAAGATAAGATGGAGTGTTTAAGTTAGCAAGATGAGCTTGAAATGATTGTTTTAGCTAGAGTTGACATGAATCTATCATACGGATCCCATGGTTCCCTCCAATGAGGGATCCGTCTAGGCTAATCCTAGGGATCCATCTCTCAGCAGCTAAGAAAGGATAGCAATGATGTTTGTAAGGTCTAATGCCTATTTCTTCTTCAGTGTTTTAGTTCATCTAAGTGTCTTAAATGAAGAGGTGCTTAAATACTTAAGGGTAATGAGTGATGTCGCTAACGATTGCCTTTTATGGAAGAAATTGGAACTTTTATGAGAACCAATAAATGAATAAGGATGACACCAATGATTATGAGATTGTCAAATGGAACTAAATGATCCCAGAGATCAGATAGTGACTTTGGATAATGTTATGGTGAATATCCTAAAGGTTTTAAGATAAAAGGAAACTAGAATTTGATCAATTTTGACCAATTTTGAGGTAAGGATGATTATGATCAATTTTATCATAAATGAAAGATTTCTAAGGCTTGATGTGAGGGATCATGAGTGAGCTTGAGAGCGGAAGAGTTATGTGTTTAAGTGAAATGGTAGATTTACAAGCGTCTTGAATTTGATCTAGATGAGTTATGTGTGAGTACACAAAGATCCACTTAGCTTGATAAGGACTCAATTTTCCTTAAGGCACTATGTCTAACTTGGTGTGAAGTGTTTTAAGGATATATTTGAAATACAATGATTGCAATTGCATTTTTTGTTTGACGGATCCCACGGTTCTCTAAGAGTAGGGATCCGTCAAGCACAAATTTTGGGATCCGTCTATCTGCTAAGAAGAACCTTTACAAAAGGTATGCAATGACTTTGACAATGCATCATATTTCAAATTTAGTTTAAGAGGTTCTAACACTAAGATTTCAAATGTAAGATGGTTTATTTCATGAAGAAAATTGCATTACATTGATAAAACATGGATACTAAAAATTGATCCTATTTGGAAGAAAACAAAATTCCTTGAGTGTTTTCGCTAGATGGATCATCAAATGGTTGATGAGTGTTTGCCGATTTAGGAATGAAGAAATTCTTCATGAGAGATATATTTAGAGGATCCCTCATCTTGTTCACAAGTACGTACAATGGACTTTGAAATTCAGGATGAAGGTACATGATGTTATGATAAAGGCGCGTCAAGAAAATTCCATAAGGGATCCGTTTATTCTTGGAGCCTTGAAGATTTACAATTCGCCTTGCGAAGAAGTAGGCGAGATTGTATGGTTGTTGTGTTAGCAAACAATACATTATGTGAGCACAACAAGCGGGAAGGATTTCTCGATTTCCCCTAAGGCTCCAAACATTTTCACGTAGGATGAGTGCATGGGGCTTGTACTCTTCTCGGATATCCCGTGTGTAGACAATGTTTAGATCGGAGTGATGGGGTTTGCATATTATGCGAATCAAGTCTTCCGGGGAAGGTATGTGAGAACAATATGGACTATCTTCTTCACGAAAGTTGAAGAGAGAATCGAGAGACCAATCTTCAGTGAATGCACATTGCCCAAGGGTTAAAACAAACTTTTGGTTTTTAGTCCAAAACCAAAGAGATAGAGAGCGATCCTTGTTACGAACGAGTTCGACTTGACGGAAGAATTCCAATATAAACCTTGGACACATTTTCTCGTTGAATTCGAGAAGACATTCTAGTCCTATGGCTCGGAAGGAGGTATTGATTCCTTCTTCGAATTGTAGAGATGTGTCTACAATACGTCCTTCGTGGAAGTGACGGTTTTCGAGATTATTGAACCCACGGACATGATTGCCAGGGGTGTTGGGCTCAAGGGAGATGTTCGGAGTGTAGACGCTAGTGAGTGAAAAATCAAACTCATATTTATGCGACATAGTGGAACCTATAGAAAAGATGAGTTAATAGAAAGTGATGTTTTATGGTCAACCAATGATGATCTAATGTTTTTACTAGATTTTTTTTATTAAGAATGCTTTTTAACAACAATGATACATAACTCACTTACTGTTTGACATTCTAGTGGAATATTACTTTTAGAAAGAAAACAATTTTTATTTTGCATGAAAAACTATTATCCTGAAGTACGGTTCCCAAGGTTCCCTTTCAAAAGGGATCAGGCTAGTATTCCTACCGGGATCCGTGAATCTGTAGAAGCAGAAGCATATATTTGATAAAAAGACATAAGTTTTAGATCTTATAGTTTTATACCAAGATATGTGTTTTAATCATACTTTTTCTTTTAGCATGCATTCATGGCTTCTAATGTATTGCGAGAGAATACGAAAGATATAAAACACAAGAAATTATAAACACATTGTGATAATAATAACCTAGATAAACTAGACTATTATTAATATTTTATTTCAATGTTAAGAAGGATACAAAGGATTGGGTATATAACCCCAATGTAGATTAACAACACACAATATATGTCTCCGTAGGAGAACTTCATCATAGGAAACACAAGAGCGATGAGCGTTAAGGCGATGAGCACGAGGGCGATGTAGACCATGTTGGTGATGAACCTTCTTTGATTCGGATGAGATGAAATGGATAGGAAGATGAAGTTTTGAATGAGAGAAATTTTTTGAAATTGGAAGATTTGAAACAATGGGGATTTGATGGAGTGGATGACGGTGAGAGTTTTTTATGATGAAGGAGGAATTTTTGATATTTTTGTTTTGTTTTATTATTAGAAATATTTAATTTTTGAATTAAGTGAAGTAAAACACAAATTATATAACCCTCGACTTTAGACAAAAAGGAAACACATATGCAAGAAAGACTTTCTAATGAAGCTACATGTAAAACGTGTATATGCATAAAAGATAATCAAATAAATACCTAGGTAAACATACTAATTAATCAAGCTAATGTCATTTAGAGATAAGTGAAATGTCATACCTCAAATGCACTTAGTAATGTCTTTACAAATGACATAGCAAATGTCAGAAGATAAGAGATGTTTTGTTGTACAATGGTTTGATACATACCCGTGGTTAGAGTATAGTGTTAAATCAGACAAAGCCTATTGCTTATATTGTTATTTATTTAAAGAAAAAGTTGGCAATCAAGGTGGATCCCGATGTTTTTTCAAGTGAAGGCTTTTGTAGTTGGAGTAAATCAAATGCCTTAAAAGATCATGTTGGGTCAGTTAATAGTCATCATAATAAGGCGATGAAAAAATGTGAGGATCTCTTGAAACAAAAGCAAGCCATTGATGTGAAGCTAAAATTTATAAGTGAACAAGAAAAGGTTGCAAATCGGTACAGATTATTAGGATCTGTTATTAGTGCTAGACACTGCCTAGAGAATAGATTACCATTTAGTGGTCATGATGAATCGGAGAGTTCTCGTTCTAAGGTATGCTTTCTATCAAATTTAAAGTTGGTTAGTGAGATGAACCCGGAGATTGGTAAGTATACATTGGGGAATGTCATTACTAATCGACATCATTTTGAGGTTGAGGTTTTTAATACGGTTTTGGATATGCAAATTCAAGAATTTGGGAACCGGTTCAATGAGGTACCAACTACATTGATAGAAAATATGTCGGGTTTAAATCCTTGTAATGGGTTTTCTAAGTTTGATATATCTAAGATAGTAGCCTTTTGTGAGATGTATCCGGTTGATTTTAATATGAACGATAGGGGGTGTATTTTGGGTGAGCTTAAAGTCTTTTATCACTCGGTAAAGGAAGATGATAGATTTTTGAATTTGGATGGGATTTGTCACCTAGCTCGGGTAATGGTGGATACGGGAAAAAATCTCTCATTTCCTTTATTTTATCGGATTTTGAAGCTTGCATTGGTTTTACCAGTTTCAACCGCAAGCTGGAAAGATGCTTTTCTAAACTGAAGCTTATTAAAACGGATTTGCGGAATCGAATGGGGGATGAATATTTGAACAATGCTATGGTATGTGCTGTTGAAGGAGAGACATTTGACGAAGTAACGAATGAGGATGTAATGGTTCGTTTTCAAGCTATGAAAGACCGAAAAGGAGATTTTTGAGATCTATTAGGTATTTGTTTTACTTATTTTATTATTGTGTTTTTTTAATTATTTAAATGTACGGTTAAAAAAAATTATGGTTAACTTTTTTTTTTCCGCTACCCCTGAAGTTTACTCCTGGCTCCGCCACTGACTACATTGATGGTAAGTATTTAGAGACTCCTATAGTCCTACAGGCTATATGCCATTTGACAAGTATAGTTTGGCCCATCATCTAATCCCGCTGATCCACCCATTTTGCTACATCAAGTAAAATGGTCGGTTTATCATAGATTGTGGCATTTGATTATTATTTGTGTTTAGAAGGGAGGATCCCATCAGTATCTATTTGTTCTTGACCCGCGGTATTCTTGATGACATAGGGGCCACAAATCCTGAATACGTAGTTACAGCGGATGATGCTGATAAACTAATTGCTGTTCAGTGCATGCCAATGGATGACCAAGGTCGTCAAGGGGAAATGGTTCAGCTTTTCGCCAATGAACAGAACAAGATAACGTGTGGTAAGATTAGTCTGCTAACAATTTTAAATTCAGAAGTTAGTAGAAGTGTTGAAAAGCTTGGTACTTTTTACCTTCTTCTTGAACTTGCAAGTGTATTAATAATCTGTTGAAAATCTAACTATCCAATTTTCATATTCCAATTCTTTTATAATATGATATCCGGCAGATCCGAATATGCAACAGGAAATTGACAATTATATGTCAGCTGGTCAAGCATCATTTAGTGTTTTGCTGCTGGTATAGTTTCTTGCACCTTATTTGTTCGCATGCATATTTATAAACTTAAATTAAATCAATGTGTAAACTAATACATTCATATTTATAAACGTAGATTATAGTGTTTTTTTTTTGGCAAGTTTATTTCTCGAACAAGCTACTTTCAGTTTATTTACGATTAACACTTAATTTTATTGTTCTTACAGACGGATTCCTTTGAAAATTGGGAGCAAACAACATTCACTTTGGGAAGATCGAAGTACCAAATAAGGATCAATCGGACCCAAGAAATTGTCATCGACGAGAAATATTCCAGAGATTTATCGGTACGTAAAATTAATCTAATTAATTTTAAGCAGTATTGGTGACAATTTAGACTCATTTTTCCATGAATGGAATTATTCAGTCAATGTTTTATCTCTAATATTCAAAGAAGTAAAATCTTAAAATTTCCTCAAATTGGTCAAAAGTCGCTCAACTTGTACGGTTTTAATGCAAACAACCTCCCAAATTAATTTATGTAATAAAATTTGATACTTTTTATTGTGTTGACATAATTTACTCGTATTTATCACAAATTTTTTTATGACAACTTTTTATGATGTTTTGGAAGCAACCCAAACTGACCTAACTGTACAGCTTACCTGTTTTAACCTGTTACCTATCCTGCATTCCCGCCCAGTCTGCCCGCTGGTGATCTCTATTATATATACAGTTAGGATGCTGAAAGCTCATTGCCTTATATTGTTCTAAGTTCACAATATTTGCTTGTTCACATAGTCTAAGGATGTGTGGAAATCACCAAATATAACTTGTTTAGAAAGTCACCCATTCTTAACCATCACTTAAATGTCCTGAATACCCATTAACAAAGTCAGAAACTCAGAATTTTGCGTGATAAGGTAATTATGTGTGACTTAAGTTTTCCAATAATTGAAGAAGTATTTTTTTCTAAATAACTGTCACATCTCTCCTAATTTTATTGCAGATCAAAATCCCTTCGGGGCTTACTACACAATTTGTGTTGACACGTCCAAATGGCGCTTCACATTCTTTCAATATTGGGCTAATCCCAATCTTACCCGTTTACCCCATACGACCCAGTCAAACCCAATGGGTCAAACAGAGAAAGTCAACCTTTGACAGTTACAAACATAACTGCTAAATAGCAGTTATATCATAACTGCCATACGGCAGTTATTCCCTAACCGACATGTCTCTTCATCATACCTCTTCAACTTGTATAAATAGTTTAGATCTCTGTAACTTTAAGAATGATGACATATTATTGATTTATATAAAAGCATATTTCACGTAACCTTTATTTCAATATCTGTATTGGTATATTTTGACTTTTGACTTAGTAAGATCATAGATCCTTAATCGTTGAGGCCAACAATTGGTATCAGAGAGGTTTGGTCACACTAACCAAGAATCATCATTTACCAGTTTCGTTTTTTAGTTTCTCAGAATCAATAAGAACCTAAAACAGTTTCGGAAAAAATTTTCTGCAAAATTAACTTGAACACAAATCAAGTTATCATCTTTGTGTTCTAAACGTTCGTCGCATCAAGGGGAACAATCACACAAGTGATTACTCCAACCCGGCAACAAACTTATTTGCACCCTTTTCATCGAAACTGATTTTTTTTCACAAAGGATCAGAAACGAATTAAAACTCGTTTTACATATTGATTCAAACAAACTAAACGAAAAGTCATCAATTAGGGCAAATATCAAAGATTCAAATAAGAACAAACACACCTGTTCCGAACAAGAATCAAGCCCTAGAACGTTTAATTAAGCCATCAATTTGACTTAATTAAGTCTCCAATCTTTCATATCACTCTCGGTTTAAAAAGCCCCAAATCAAACGAAACCCTAAAAAATTTCGATTGAAGGGATCCGGCGTTCACAAAGAGCACCACGTACCGGAGAACAGAAGAAGGCCACTCAAGCCTTATCACAGGCGGTGACCACGAAGATTAGGAGAAGAAGAAACGATCCATTCCCAGAAAAAGGAGAGAGACTATTAAGTTTCCAAAGGATACGTTTTGTTTCTTTTATCTCAAAAGAGATATAAGAAAATAAATATACGGCGCATTATTTTATCTCTCAAAAGGATAAATAATATACAAAGTACAAGGCGCTCGTTTTTTTTTAAAGTGGGCTAAAATACAAAGGATTTTATTTTATAAGGCATCGGGTTAGACCATCAACCCATTCAACACACATCGTGTTAAATTTTCTTGGAGATTTATTGTCAATATTTTTAAAATATGACGAAAGATAGTGGTAGTAAGGAACCTAGTACTAATAATAGTACACCCCAATTTCAATGCCCAATCCTAAAGCCCGCGAATTACTCATTATGGGCAATTCGCATGCAAATTATCCTTGAAGCAAATAGCTTATGGGAAACAATAGAGTCGACTGACTCGACTCAACCCAATAAGAAAAGGGATAAAACCGCTATTGCATTTCTTTACCAAGCCTTACCCGAAGAACAATTACTTCAAATAACAAAGCATAAAACCGCCAAAGACATTTGGAATGCTTTGAAAACTAGACACGTTGGCGAAGACAGAGTTCAACAAGCAAGACTTCAAACAATCAAATCCAATTTTGAGATGTTATACATGAAGGAAGACGAGACAATCGACACCTTCACTACAAAACTTACAACTCTAGTAAACAAAGCCGCTAGTTTAGGACATACCATAGAAGATGAAACCTTAGTACGAAAATTACTAAATGTTGTACCCGAAAGGTATCTGCAAATAGTCGCATCAATAGAACAATATTCCGACCTAAGCAAAATGACTATGGAAGAAGCAATTGGTAGACTTAAAACCTACGAAGAAAGGATTAAGTTTAAAAAGGGAAGACATGTGGACAACCAAGAAAAATTGATGTTCACACGGCATGACAATAGAGGAAAACACTTTAGAGGACGTGGACGTGGGAAGTATAAATTTTCACACGGTAAAAACCACGAAAGCTTCAAAGAAGAAAAGAAAAACGGAGAAAACTCTCACAACAACTTCAACAAATCACATATTGATCTTAGCAAAGTAAAATGTTACAAATGCAATAAGATGGGTCATTATGCAACTAAGTGTCATTCAAAACCAAACACTAGTATGCAATCTAATCTTGTCGAGGAGGACTTAGAGCCTACCTTACTAATGGCAATATTAGAAGACCCACCTGTAACAAAACTTAAAGATCAAACTGCCTCGCTACACGAACAAGATGTAGGATATAAAGAGACAAATGTAGATAGTCTATGGTACTTAGACAATGGAGCCAACAATCATATGACTGGAATGAGAGAACACTTCAAAGACCTAGATGAGAACGTTAGTGGAAAAGTAAAATTCGGAGATGGATCTCATATAGAGATAAAAGGAAAAGGTTCAATCCTATTAGAATGTGATGACGAGAAACAAAGAATCATATCTCAAGTCTATTACATTCCAAGCCTAAAAAGCAACTTATTGAGCCTTGGACAATTCACCGAAATCGGTTGTAAAGTAGTAATGGAAGACAATGAATTACGACTTTATGACATGGACAACAAAATCTTCTTGAAAGTCCCGAGACAAAGAAACCGTCTATACAAAGCAAGTCTGAAGATAGGCACACCTGTTTGCCTACTAGCAAACTTGAAGGACAACACTTGGTTATGGCACTAAGACTAGGACATCTCAACTTTGAATCACTAAAATCTATGACTCAAAGAGAGTTAGTTCAAGGAATACCTGCAATTAAACATACAACACAAATCTGTGATGTTTGTTTAGTTGGTAAACAAAGTAGAGCACCATTTCCCAAGAAAGCAAAAACTAGATCAACCTCACCTTTAGATTTAGTATTCGGAGATTTATGTGGACCAATTACACCACCAACACCATCTCGAAAAAGATACATATTCTTACTAGTCGATGACTATTCAAGATATATGTGGGCGTATTTCCTAAACACGAAAGATCAAGCATTTGATACTTTCAAGGAATACAAGAATACAATAGAGAAGGAGCTAAGGACAACATTAAAAATGTTCGAATCGATCGTGGAGGAGAATTCACATCTAACGAATTCACTCAATACTGCAAAGAAAATGGCATAGCACGACAACTTACCGCACCTTACTCACGGCAACAAAATGGAGTAGTTGAACGAAGAAATAGGACAATTATGTCTACAACAAGATGCATGATGAAAGCAACCAACATGCCTCAAAATTTTTGGGTGAAGTCATTAGACATTCAATATAAATTCTAAACAGCGTTCCTACAAAAGCCTTAGAAGACATCACTCCATATGAAGCGATTAAACAAAGAAAGCCAAACTTAGAAAATCTAAAAGTTTTTGGTGCATAGCATATACAAAGGTACCATCACAACATCGACAAAGTTAGATGACAAAAGCAACAAAATGGTATACTTAGGAAATGAACAAGGATCAAAAGCCTACCGACTATTTGATCCAACAACACAAAGAATTTGTGTTAGTAGAGATGTGAAATTTAAAGAGGATGAAGCATGGACCTGGAAGGATTACTTGAATGAACACACGAACGATCAACTGAATGGTTTGACTTCGAAGTTGAAAACCTAGAAGCCACAAATGATCATCAGGAACAAGAAATCCAACCAAATGAAGAAAATAGCGATATCCCTACAGATGATGATGATGAAAATCCAACATCACCAACAAACTCACCCTCACAAACCTTTAACACACCATCTACAATTTCATCGCGAGTAAACGCTCAAACTACACCAACTGCCTCAGTACGTTCAACCAATCAAAGTAACTCAAACGCAACCAGGAATTTACATCCAGACTTTGATCATACACCTTTACAAGGTTTTAGGACGTTAAATGATATATACGATAACACCGAGGAAGTATTACCCGAGCAACTATTACTGGCTGAAGATGAACCTAAGAATTACAAGGAAGCATCAACCGATCTAAAATGGATTGAAGCAATGAAGGTCGAATTAGATTCCATCAACAGAAACAATACATGGGAACTAACCACTCTACCAAAAGGACATAAAGCCATTGGATTAAAGTGGGTATTCAAGACCAAGAAAGATGCTAATGAAAATATAGTCAAGCATAAAGCAAGACTAGTAGCAAAAGGCTACATACAAGAGCATGGCATAGATTTCAAAGAAGTCTTTGCACCTGTAGCAAGAATGGAAACAGTCCGATTACTATTAGCCATAGCTGCTAATAATAAATGGGAAGTACATCACCTTGACGTCAAATCTGCATTTCTGCATGGAGACTTAAAAGAAGAAGTGTACGTTACACAACCCGAAGGATTTATAAAGAAACAAGATCTTGGAAAAGTCTACAGACTCTCAAAAGCTCTATACGGTTTAAGACAAGCACCACGTGCTTGGAACATAAAGTTAGACAATACCTTGAAATCTTTAGATTTCAAGAAATGCGCTTTGGAACAAGTTGTCTACACAAAGAAATCAAAAGATTCAATACTTCTAGTTGGAGTCTACGTAGATGATTTAATCATCACCGGCACACCTAAAGAAGATATAGACAAATTCAAAGCTCAAATGGAAGAAAAGTTCGAGATGAGTGACCTAGGATTACTATCCTACTACTTAGGAATTGAAGTCACACAAACTGGAGGTGACATATCAATAAAGCAATCCGCCTACGCAAGCAAGATCCTCAAGGAAGTTGGAATGCTAGATTGCAACGAAACGCTAATACCTATGGATCCAGGAACAAGACTAACAAAGAACACTGAAGAAACAACGGTCAACTCAACTGAATACGAAGCTTAATTGATGCTTACGATATCCTACATACAAGACCGACTTAAGTTATTCCATTGGATTACTTAGTCGTTTTATGCAGGAACCCAAGGAACAACATATGAAAGCTATCGTGCAAGTATTACGCTATGTAAAAGGAACAAAAGACTATGGAATCACCTACAAACACAATGGAGAAAACCAGATACAAGGTTATAGTGACAGTAGCTACGGAGTCAACACTCAAGAAGGCAAAGGCACTACCGAATTATATTCTACTACGGTGAATCACCAATCACCGGGAGTATACAAAAACAAGCCACAGAGCTCTATCTTCATGTGAATCCGAAGTTCATTGCAAACAAAGAAAGAACACAAGCATTATGGTTAAAGAGATTACTCAAAGAAGCTTACACATACCCAAGAAGAAAAAGTTACGATAATGGTCGACAACAAGTCCGCCATCGAACTAATGAAGAATCCCGTATTTCACGGAAGAAGTAAGCATATTGACATAAAATATCACTTTATACGAGAATGCGTTGAAAGAGAAGATTTACAAGTCGAGTTTATAAGCGGAGAATTTCAAAAGGCTGACATGCTCACAAAAGCACTACCAAGATCGATTCCTAACAATGAGACAACTAATCGAGTCAAAGATCTACAAAGAAAGCGATTGTAATTAAGGGGGAGAATATTGGGCTAATCCCAATCTTACCCTTTACCCCATACGACCCGGTCAAACCCAATGGGTCAAACAGAGAAAGTCAACCTTTGATTACAAACATAATCGCTAAATAGCAGTTATATCATAACCGCCATACGGCAGCTTATTCCCTAACCGACATGTCTCTTCATCATACCTCTTCAACTTGTATAAATAGTTTAGATCTCTCAGAACTTTAAGAATGATAGACATATTATTGATTTATATAAAAGCATATTTCACAGAACCTTTTATTTCAATATCTGTATTGGTATATTTTGACTTTTGACTTAGTAAGATCATAGATCCTTAATCGTTGAGGCCAACATTCAATACGGTCCTTGATTCCAGGTAATACGTTGTTTCACATTCTCGTTAACTTTATGTTTGCCTTTCTTGGTCCAATGAAAGAGGTACACTCCACTCTTCAGGTCAAACAAACGACCCTCCAAATTCAAAATATATGTTAACTATTTAATCTTTATAAGGGGCGCTTGACATCTACGCTAGTCTTTATGACAACCTACTGCAAACAACATAATGCCAATGCAAGTTTATATTGGTACCTGTCAATGTGAATTTTTAAAGTAGCATGTTTGACCTCGATAGTCAAAGTGTACATCTTTTTCACTTCAACTTTAAGATCAACCTTATTAATACTGTAATTATCAAGAATCATAGTACAGTATTACGTATAATGATTTTTTATTTTTATTTTTGTAGAATGCGCGACGTTTTGGTGCTAACCATGAGAATGTTTCAAAGCAAGGTATCTTTCAAGTTCTTTCATTCTGAAAACTGTCCACAATCATAAACATTTTGATATGATTTTTTTTTAAAGGTGAAGTTATTTAACATGCTAACATCTTTTTTTCTCAAACAGGCATTGAAAGAAAGAAGGAAGACTAAAGCGTGAAACTTTTTATTCTTCAATGTATATTCGATTGTTGTATATACTATATACAACTGGCCGGAGGTACTTTTTGAAGCAATATCTCTACTGTCGGGTTTATCCTAGTGGTTGGGTTATGATCTGTTTAGATTTCACCTCCCCTTACCCTGCTCTGACGAGATTGGGTTTGTTGTTGTTGTTTGTAAAATCGTGGTCTTATATTTTTAAATGGATTTTACCGATATCTAGAGATTTCTACACAATTCAGGCAAGTATACTCGATCGTATTTTAATATAGCTATGGTAAGTTAGAGTGTCGAACAGAGGGAACGATGTGTAAAATTCAACTGGTTAACTAAAATACTAAATGAATCTAAGAGTAAACTACACTGTTCGTCCTTGTGGTTTGCGTTGACCGACGAGTTTCGTCATTTGACCATAAGGACGAACGGTGTATTTTACTCTTAATCTAATGAAAGCAAGTAAAAGGGGGCATTTTAGTTCCGAGCGAACATTTGTAGACTATTAATTAAACAAAAATATTAAGAAATAGAAAATTATGAAAAACTGTGATTTTTAGGTCAAAAACAAATCTATACTACATATAAAAGATACAACACTCTCTTCTCAAACTTAATTTTAAGTTTTACAACTCTACAAGCTTATTGTACAAAACTTTATAATACTAAATACAACACTTAATTTTAAGTAATACTTGTTATAAAGTATTAAGTACAATTATCTTTTGCCCAATTACAAACATAAATTAACCTGTCAATAAATACTATAAATGCAGTTATTAAAAAAAGGAAAAATTCTCAAAATAGACCGATAGCCCTGCGGCATATCATTTATACCCACTAAACTTTCAAAAGTCTAAAATAGATCGGGCGACTGGGCATCTTGCACAAGCCTAACCATAATTCAACAAGTGTCCAATTAGTCAAAATTGAAATGACTAAATTACCCCTCAAAACAAAGAAAATCACAAACCCGAAAGAAATTCCAACAGATCTAGAAAAACAAAATCGAAAATATGACTACTATCAACACAATCCCAATAACAAACTATCAACACTAAAGATGAAAACAACGTAAAGAACAAAGTTTGTAAGGATAGAAAACTTTCCATTATGTTATAGGAATTCAAGAGAGCATATGCTACAAAGAATAATGAGGAAAACCTCATGCTATTAGTAGATGCTTGTATTAATGCAGAAAGAATTGAGGATGTCCAAAAAGGAATAGAACTTATTGAAGGAGTCCCGATTGAGGCTGGGCCAAAGAAAGAGCTTTTGTTTGCTTTAGCATGCGGCCGACTCAGATGCGGAGAATACGAGAACGACCTTTCGACTGTTGACCAATGCTTAGGATTTTTTTTTCTTTTTTTTTTTATTATCAAAGTATGTCGGTGTGTAAACTATCGTTTTGAAATTTGGTGTGTTTAATTTCTTTTTTCTGTCATTGTCTTACCTTTAGATTGACGGAGGGTTTTGGAAAGCGGTAGCTCTCCGAGAGATAATTACAATTGCTTTGGCTGCTCGAGTGAGTCGCATGAACCGACTAATATATGGTGCCCTCGCCGCGTTGGGCTTGTTCTCGAGGTGTCTGCTTGGTTTTGGTCTTCACCAAAACTGAAAATGTTGACGCCCGAGATGAGAAATTTGAAATTGCATGACTAGAAGAATAAAAGATTAAGATTATAAATTTATAATCACATCTTAGGTTGTCCTTGGGTTTTCCACTTCACGCTAAATATTTCATTTTATGTTGCTACTCTTAACTAATGTTGCTAACAAGTCAAATAGTTTTGCCCATTTCAAGCAAATTTATTTTCCTAGTCTTATTTGGAAAAAAAATCAAATCTACTTTATGTGGCAAATATATTTATTCAATAATGAGCAATCAGCGAAATCAAGCCATTTTTTTACCTAGTTGCCTTATAAGAACAACTCTAATCATCAATAATCATTCAACAATCAACAACAAGCAGAATCATCACGTTTCTAGACGTCTAGATTCAAGCAGTGTCAAAAAGACTTGGCAGAATCAAAGAGTTCAAATAAGCAGTTTGTTTATACCAATTCAAATACCTAGTGTGGACAAGATTCAGATCTATAGAATACTTACTTGTGTCCGTTACAAGTAAAAGGGATAACAATGCCTATAATTCCATAATTGCCTTCGTCATAACCAAGACGAAGTAGTCCCATCCTAAACTAAATATTTCCATCATACTCATGTGTCTCATTCTCTCTAATTTCATTCATGGGTAGGACAATCATCTTGATATTCAACATTTATATTTTCTGTAGTATACATCTTGTATATACTGCAACAGCTAGAATTAATCTTCTTAAAATGTCTATAAGAATCAAGTTCACTCTTGCACAAAGAACAAGCCATAGTTTTTACTGGATACCACTTTATCAAATCTTTGGTTTTGAGTCAAAGTCTGTACATACTTACGCCATCTGACAGTGGACCAAATGCTTTAATAAGACAAAAACACTAAAAAACACTACTTCCCAAACTTTTCATGTAATGTCGAAACCTAGTGAATATGGCAACATGAAGAACCAAAACATGTCAAGTTAATAAGACCATGTACTTCCTAAACTTTAAAAGGATCTTATTTTACTTATTATCCAAAAACATAATAACTATAAAGTACATGATATATACGGTTTTAGACTCGATAGTAGATCACTATAACATTGAAGGCAAAATGTGTAGCTCAACATTTCTTAGAAAAAGGTTCACGGATTTTATCGAACAGTTTGTAGGTATTATTATGCACTTCAATAAACTCCTTTTTTTTTACTCACATTTTAACTTGACTGTTTTACAGATAATGTCTTCGCCCAGTACAGAATTTGCTCACCTCAGAGTTCCCCTAAAAAATATCCTATCTGCCACTAACAACTTCGCTGAAAAAATGTCATTGGAGAAAGTTGATTCAAAGCGATGCTCGGAGGCTAAATAAAAACTTGGAGGATGGTGAACAATGGTTTTGGACGGAGATTTCCATGTTTTCTACTCTCAAGCATAAAATTCTGATGACGAATAATGTAGACATATCTTCCTATTCGTTTATAACATATATTGATTATATTAATTTTTTTTTCGTATCTTAGCTGTGATAGTATTGTTTCTCTTCGTAAACTAATAATATTGCTTTTCTTCGTAAACTAAGTTTTATAATTTTTTTTTCCTTCTAAAACGAAATGTTTGACTCGACACAACTTGATCTGAGACTATTTAGACATCTACCCATTTGACCTGAATTTTTCCTTTGACCGTTTTGATTATGTCGTTCGGCCCCGAGCTTTTCTGAACCCATTACCCGAACGGATTATTTTGCAACCACTAATCCTATCCTAGGAATTGATTATTAGACTCGATTAAGAATGGTTATTGGCTAAGGAAATAGGACTACAAAAACATGTAAAGTGTCAATTGTGCACATAATATCTCCCCAATGAATTGAAATGTCTCGTGTCAAACTAGGTAACCACTATTTATATTATACTCCAACTCTATCTACAGACGAAAAATTATAGATTAATCTTAATGGATCATTCTTGAGTCTTTGCTATACATCCTAGAGAGTTTTCATATCTTCTTCCATCTTTCAAATTTCAGGAGTCTTATAGATTGGTGTATAGAGTTATAAAATAATCCCAATAAACTTTGTGAATGACCCTTTATCGTGGGTGGCTCTTGACAACCAAATTATAGCAAAACGTTAGTGTCAATACCTCAAAGTTATACTTAATTATGTATAGCTCAAAGTTTTACCTAAACATGTATACTCCCTCCGTTACAATTGCTGTATTTACTACAACTTCCGATTTTGTCCAAAGTCACAAAAAGACAATCTTACCATTTGGCTAGTAATTAATGATTTATCTAGTTTTGTAAATACTAGTGATTTTGATTATGGGTAATATCGTCCATATAGACATTTCTTTAATAGTAAAACGTTATTGTGAGATATCTTAAATCTATGAAACAATTAATAATAAAAATGGTTGGTATCTTATAAAAGGGATAATTCCATATTTACCCAATCTAAACATGAAAATGTCATATATACCCAAAATACAACTTTTAATGTATTCAATAGTTGTATTTCGGGTATATTTGTCATTTTCATGTTTAAGTTGGGTAAATATGGAATTGCCCCTTATAAAAAGTCTCTAATTTGTTGCGTTATGCGATACGTTAAAAAGTAAAACTTTATTGTGAGATATCTTCCATTTTTGAAAAAGTAAAACGTTGTTGCGTTATGCGATACGTGAAAAAACGGGAGACAAAATCATATATTGATTATTTTGTATTCATTTTACAAAAAAGATTTATATGATAAATAAAATACAAAGTGTTTTTTGTTGAACAATACAATATTAATTAGTCAATCTTTTAGTTCATCATATATATATTTTTCATCAATTTCTTCTTCACTAAAAAGTAACGTTTAAGTTTCTTTGGAAGTTCGATGGTATTAGTTAATTATGGATTTGTAAAAATTAACTGAACAAAAAGATTGTCATAATATGATGTAACGATGAAACATAGAAGAATTGAATAACATGTACTTTTGGATGTTCTTGACATTTGTGATAGTCGAAAGTATGTGTGAATTAGTTTGGTTATTATTCTTGCGTTCATTTTCAAGTTTTCCTAGGTTGAGCCAATTCTTATGTTCTTTCAAGCCCAGCCATGCATGTGTTCGAGTCGTAGGCATGTACTTTGGGGGAGACACAACGTAGATGGTCTAACATGCACTATAGTTTTTCATCTATACAGATAATGTAATAGTTAAGGTCCCATGATGTCATCATGTCAACCAATGCAATGAATCATAGATATGTCATAAGGCTAGATACATGTTCAAATGCATTTAATTTTGTCTCGTTCATTTGTTACCATCATGTTGAAACATAAGGATATGGTGTTCGCAATTCGGTTTTATTCTGAAAATTAAACGGGTTGAGAACCGAACCTATTTCTGAAAACGGTTTTTGGAACAATAAATGAAGTAAGGTGTTCAATAAAATGCTCAAGTGAAATTCGACTTTCATGTCTGGAGAGGTATATACCCAATTTACTCTCTAGCTAATTGAGAGGTTAATAATGGTATCTGTTAGCTAGGGTGTTGTATGGACCTGAGTTAAACGACCAATATGCTACATTGGGGTACATGTTTGAATTTGCTACAAGTTAAGCTGATCTATGCCATGCCTAACAAATGTTAGATAAGATGCGTAGCACAACTAACAGCATCATTCTGTTCGTTAATGGGCTGTAAGTTCCTGTTTTCTTTTCTTCTTTTCTTTTATTGGTTATGTGATGGTAGGAGCCGCAACACCTTTTTGCAATTTGCCTTTCTACGTTTCAGTTTCCTTGTTGATTATCATCTAAGTTGTTTAGATAATAATAGTTATTACTACCTTCGTCCCAAATTATAAGTCCGCTTTTGACTTTTCAAACTCTTTCTCTTCATATTTTGACTGTTATTATTTTTTTTTCGTGTTATATAATAATTTGTGCAAACTATATAAATAGATTCGTGTTTCAAATGTATTTTCATTGGTATAATTTTCATCAAGTATCACATAGTACGAAAAAAAATAATTTCGGTCAAAGTAAGAAAAAAAAGACTTTGAAAAGTCAAATATGGACTTATATTTTGGGACGGAGGGAGTATGATGTTATGCTACATATTTATGGGATTAATAGGAAGTAGTGAGCAGCTATGTGAGCTTTATTTTAACGCTTCATTAAGTAAAACATAACTCTGTTTCGCTATGTATTTGCATATATGGAGTTTTGCTGGGATTTCACTATTTCATACCCTGGAGGCTTCATAGGAATAGCAAGTATATGTGTACTGTAGATTACATTTACACCCTTAAAGCTTGAATATTGCGACGATTAGTTATCAACTTTCTAATGTCAAATAAAAGTAAATCGTAACCACCCCTCGATTAATATTTCGTTATCTCGAGTCTGTACACATGCATCACCTAAAACACAAAAACCTGACTTCGATTATTGACCAGAAATCTTTGGTTAAGGTTGCATGATAACAACTCATCACTATTTGTTTAGTCCTTAACAACTGTACACAAACAATTTTTTATGCTTCCATGTGATACACGCACAAAGAAAACATATCTTTGGGTTGACTTTGGGCATTTAAGATCTCAACATTAATAAGTATATACAAACAGTATCATGTATTCTAATTGTTTATTTCTAACTCTCTGTATTATTTGTGTCCCCTACTTGATCTCTGAATCTCTGATTATGTTCGATGTTTCAGTAGTGATAAATATGATGTTGTTTTACAGACTCAAAACTGTTTCTGTACTTATGTATGTTATTATTACATTATTAAATACTGATCGGGTAAATAGGAAGCATTGGGACCGCTATATTGTTAGATTTAGTATGTCAAGTAAAACATGATGCTTTCTAGGTGCATATAAAATATTTCACTGAGACTTCATTGCTTGGATGCTTCATATCTGATCTAATTATCATCTCCTAACGTTGACTATTCAACGTGTAAAATCTAAAAAATCTCTATGAATTGAGATATTATTGTTCCCGTTTACTTGATTATTAACTACTATTAAGAAGTTTAACAATCAAGTAATATGTTTACTATGATTAATTTACACTCACTACAAGAAAAATGTATTTTAGTGACACACAAAAAGTGTCAGAAATTGTCAAAAAAAGTGTCACTGAATGCTTTTTTTTTCACCTTCACCTATAAAAAGTGTCATTAAAAATTCAGGCGGTAAAAGTATATAGTGACTAAGTTTTCTGACACTTAATAGTGTCAGAAAAGGTTGAGACTTATTCTGACACATAAATCTGTCACTATAGGCTACTACCAAAGAATTGTCATATGTATATATACATTTTAGGCAGCTTTATTTATCCAAGATTAACCCATGAAAAACTAGAAATTAATAACAAAAAACTGAGCTTGAAACCTATTTACTATTTCAACCATAAGTCCATATAAACCAAGTATTTTTCTTAGCCAAGAGCCACAAACAGAAACAAACATCTTTATCGAATATGAAATACAAGTACAAGTACAAAAAGACTATCTCATATCCTCACTTTACCGTCAACACAACTGTAGCCACAAAGCGAGATGCTACCGACCCATGCCAAGCACGTAACACCTTCCCGGTGATTATAAAGATAAATGCAACATTAGCACACAAAACTTGTGACATAAGGAAAAAAATGGGTTAAGTTGAAGTGAGTCGTGAGGTAAGCTTGAGTTTCACACGATTAAAGTTAGCAATGGACATACCTCGTGTTCGCATGTGCAACATGGTATAGAGTGATGTAGATCCTAAATAATGAGTTTCGATCCATGCTTCCTCGTTTGCCCAAGGAGCTGACATACAAAAATTAAGCAAAACGTGTAATGTTAAGCATCTTACTAGCTATGTTGCTATGATTAGATGTGGGAAATTCATGGATTGGCTATAGGGTCAAAAATGTTAGTTTTACTTGCATGGGTCAAAACAATCAACTGAACGAATTCGACACGAAATAGTCTTTCTTCTTTAATAAATTAATGGTGCCTTACATCCGATTAAATTAAAATGTGAAAAGGCCGATTGCGAGAAGCCACGTTATCATCTACGCCAAGAAATGTGACACTTCAAGAAAGAAATTACCATTTGCTAGAAAAAATGAAAGCAAACAAGTCAACTAAGCTTCAATCTACCTCAACGAGTGCGATTAGTCCAATCATTTTGCATATCTTAAGAATGTGTTTGATGTCAAAATATGGTACCTTAATTAACAAAACATCTGCACCCTTTGTTCGCCCATAATACAGCTGCCATGCATCGACAATGAACTCTTTGCACAAGAGAGGGCACTGCATTTTAGATAATCTCAAAACGTGCTACAAGATTAATGTACAAAAAAGTTAAAGAAAAACTTTACCTTAACTCCAAAGATTCCGTATAGCCTCTAGATCTTCAAAGCCCCCCTTTAGTGATAAACAAAGAAGCATTACATAAACATCAGAAGACCCTTTAAATATTAGTTAGAATCAAACATGGTACAATCAATGTATACCTGAAAATATTTTGAATCGGTCAGAACACTGAGGCATGCTGGTTCCACCTTTCTCATATGCTTTTGCAACTTCAACCTGTTATGAAAACGATCCAGAATAACTAATCAATCACGCTTATATACGCATATAACCAAATGTATACATACATATGGTAATTGATGCTGCATTTGAATGTATACATGCAAACTAAAGAGGTAACTTACAGGGTGAAAACCTTCCCTTAGCACACACTACAGAACACCAGCTTATTCTGTCCAAGCTAGATCTTCAAATCATACCTGCCTATCATGACTATCTGTGTAAACTTAAAATAACGCGTTTGCATGAGACTTAATACATTGCATACAAATATCGCATTAAGATGCCATATTAACTAAATATATCTGATTCTGCAGAATTAGGGGGTGTAAATCAGGTAATTATAATACAGGTAAACGGAGATATCAAGGATAGTTATGCAGTAAAATAGGTAAACGGAGATGGGCCCATGTAATTATAATTTGTAATTATAATTTTGGGCTCCGTCTCTAGCATCAGGGACATGCTGCTCAATATTTCATTGCAATTGCTCTTAGAAGCGTAGGATACAATGATACATCATACATTACTGTTCTAACAATACTAGAAAGAAATTTTCAAATTATAACCAACAAAATTTCATGATTATCCTTTTTGTACAATTTAAAACAACCTTGACATAAAACTACAGTTTACAAGTGTATATAAAGAAAGAACATTTACACGAAAAACTTTCGCACCACGGAAAAACAAACACAACGCAAACATATGTCATCCCATATTCATTAACGCATCATTACAACTAACATTAACAGATATAATAACAAAAACGGCCTACTACATTCCGTGCTCACTAATTTAGTATTACAAGTTTACAACAACCAACAAATATAATAACAAAAAGCACCACATGATAACCTCACACCACATGTTACACCAATCCACTAAATTCACAGTAACTTTGTACTCCTCAACTTACAAAACTTCCAATTTTGAACCAATCTATACATTTTACACGAAATGTCCGCACACAAACATACTTCATCCCGTATCCACTAACGCAGTTATGGCTACCATTAACAGACATATAATAACTAAGTATACCGCCTAATAAACAACCTCTCAACCTAATAAATTATCGCAGCAAAAAACAACAGACAAAATGTACGCCATTTTCAGATTCATTAACGCAATACCACAGCTACGATTAACAACGATACAATAGCGAAAGCCACGAAAATAAGAATAAACAGATACCGATTAAATTCACTTTGCACCGACTCGGCCCAATTCGAAACTCGGCCCGGTTCACTTTGCACCATCCGCAGCCGACTCGGTTCACTTTGCGTACCGACTTCGGCCCAATTCGCAACGAAATCATCATCGACTCAAATCCGGCCCTAATTCTACTCAATATCCCGTCGAAAGCTTTCGTCGGAACCCTATGTCGTTTCTATCATCATAAAACACACACACACAGTTAAAACACATAATTATGGAAGTAAAAAATTGAAACCCTAGGTTATGAAATTAGGGCTAAAAAACGGTTAATTGTTAACGGAAAGTGTAACTAACCGCTCTGTGAACGTTTTGATCGGTGATTTCATGTTCTTCTTCCATTGATTCGTGAAATTGTTTAACTGTGTGTGTTTTGAGTGTGTGTAAATTTGGGGAAATATTAGTTCGTGCCAGGAAGTGAAAGTGAAATAATTTGGGGGAGAAAGATACGCTTATAATACACTTTTGGAAAAAAATAAGGTATTAAAATTATACTCCGTAATTTTTTTTAATTTTATATATTAGACGATTACCCGCGTTTGGCTGCGGCGGTTCCTAACGGCAGACAATTAACGATATGCTATATTGTGACTAGTGTTTCGTATAAAATTCAAAATAAAACGTAAAAAGATTAATATATAATTGCAAACGCTTGTAATATGTGACTGTTAGTTTGACATAATACCCTCTATTTTATTATTATTATTATTTTTATTATATACTAATAAAGAGTGTCACAAATAATAGTGACAAGGAATTAGTTAAATTTAAAAATGTTCAAACTATATAGCATTTCAAAAAGTTGAAAGGCTGTAACTATTAAACATTAAAAAATATAAAACTTGTCATTGTAACCATTTAAACTTGTCATTTACAAAATAATAAAGGATGAGAGGCCCTAATTAGAAGTAGTAAAGTTTTTATAGAATGTTTAGTTAAAAAATTTGAAGAGTAAAAGCCAATGTTTTAGAAAACGGTTTTTAATTGATCTGCCCGAGCCATCGGGTCAGTCACAGTTCAACCGGTTTGTTCGCTCAAACCGCCTTCCGGTCATTCAACCAGTTCGCGATTCAATCGGCCGGGTCAACCCGGGTTTTTAAACAATGGTAAAAGCAAACTTTACTTTAATACATTTAAAATTTAACGATCTTGTAAACAAAAGCAAGCCTCGTGTTTACATTTTTCAACAAGTACAGATACAAGGTAGACTTTTAATAACATTTTTTTTAATAAAAACTACACTTTTGCTCACAATTTTAAAAAAGTGTGGGTAAAAGTAAGACTATTACTTACACTTTTTAAAAATTGTAAGTAAAAATGAAACTATTACTTACACTTTTTAGAAAAAATGTGAGTAAAACTACACTTTTTCTCACATTTCATGTAAAGTGTGTGTATAAATTAGACTTTTGCTCACACTTTTCTAAAAGTGTAGGCATAACTAGACTTCTGCTTACACTTTATGTAAAGTGTGTGTATAAATTAGACTTTTGCTCACACTTTTCTAAAAGTGTAGGCATAACTAGACTTTTGCTTACATTTTATGTAAAGTGTGGGTAAAAATTAAACTTTTACTTACACTTTTTGAAAAGTGTGGGCGAAACTAAACTTTTGCTTACATTTTTTTTAAAGTGTAAGTAAACATGTACTTTCACTTACACTTTTTTTTGTGTGTCATTAAAATTGGTGTCACTAAAAGTCCTTTTTCTTGTAGGGACTTAACAATTTATGTGACGTTTAACACTTTATTGATTGATATATCAAAGAATTATACTTATTTGTTTGCGGAATGACAAACGAGATCGAATGACAATGTATGTTTCAAGATCTCCTAAATAAATTCAAACACAAACCAAAGCTAGTGCTTGAGTAAGAAATATGCTTAACCAATAGATTCTATATCTTGGACTTGGTTCTATTTTAGTGGAATATGAGCTTTTGAAAATGTTATAAATTGTTAATACAAGAGATACGTATTCATACTTTACAACATCTTATTTACAGGCAAAGGCAATATGAAAACACGTAAGTTAAAAAGTACGTGTCAACATTTGATAAGCAAAAGTACACTTTGTACTTTTGCTTATATTCCTAATATGCTACCAAAATACTTTTGCTTCTATCCAAGAAGTATATCTTGACTTTTGATAAGTACTTTACACTTATCTTCTCAAGATATTTCCCGCCTATTTATCAGTGACTTATAAAACTTTTATATCAAAGCGTCTAAGTCATTAGGATGTCTTCAGTATGTTGAGGAGATATATCTTTCAGAGAGTTAGTGAAGTATTATAATCACTCACTGACTTCATGGGATCTTGGTTCTTGTCTTCACTCTCTGAAATTTACCTAAGGTTATGCTAAGTATATCTTTCAGACTCTGAAAAACTTCTTCAAGATGACTCCCTGAATGCTTTCTTACGTTCAGAGACTTGTTTATACTTAGGATGTTTTTTATTAAAATCCTATACAAGAGATCATTAGGCACTGAACATCAAACATTAATGAGTTGAATGAGTATAAAAATAGTAGATGAAACAAAAGGATTTATAATTAATAGGCCCTGGCCCATTCTAGAGATAGTTCGTTTTCAAGAGTTGAATAAGTTTTTTTTTTTTTTATTTATTTATTTTTTTTTTTTGAACTTGAATAAGTTTTATTTGAAGTGTATTAAAGTTGTATTTTCATGTGTTCCAACTTTGTTTTGGCCACTTGGCCCCATTGTACCAGTTTTTAATTTAATACATATTCCTTTTGCCAAAAAAAAAGAATTATGAAAAGCAGTTATATCTGGGGTGTGTGTTGGAACATTTCATTATTTTGATATTTATTTGCAAGCCATTTTGTTGATTCATAAACTTGTGGGTCACAAATGAAAGTAGAGAAATTGAAGTCATTTTGTTTTACTACTTCCGTCCCAAAATTATTGTCCTCGTTTGACTTTTTCAGTCTTTTCTTTTCAACTTTGACCTTAAATATTTTTATATGTGTTATACAATACTACCTCCGTCCCAAAATTATAGTCACCGTTTGACTTTTTCGGTCTTTCCTTTTCAACTTTGACCTTGAATATTTTTGTTTGTGTTATAAAATAGTTGACAAAAATTATACCAAATGAAAATACATTTAAAACATAATCTATTCATATAATTTGCATTAAGTATTATATAACACAAACAAAAATACTTAAGGTCAAAGTTGTGAAAGAAAGACCGAAAAAGTCAAACGGGAACTATAATTTTGGGACGGAGGGAGTAGTTAATAAGAATTATACCAATGAAAATATATACATTTAAAAACCCAATCAATTCATATATATTACATCAAGTATTATATAACACAAAGAAAATTACTCAATGTCAAAGTTGTTAGAAAAGACAAAAAAAAAAATTAAAAGGGGACTAAAATTTTAGGACTGATGGAGTACTTTGGAGTTATCATGCAGGCGTTTGTAAAGTTATGATTTATGTTAATTTACTTTTTCTTTCTTTAGTACCATAAATAAATGGATAAAAATGAAAAAGGAAGAATAGATAAAAAAAATTTAGAAAACAAAATACAAAGAATTCACTGTTTCACGTCACTTGCGTATTACAACCAATTTTACATCATCTTAATTCACGATTACATCATCCGCAACCACTGGCCTAAACTCGAGGCCTTCAACAATGATTCCATCAAGCGTCTCACCCTGGGTTGGAGATAATCTTACCTCGAGTTCTGCACGATTTTCCAAGTGATGTTTTAACAGTGGTTTGGTCAACCTGGCCTCCAACCAGCCATAATCCCTTTTTTCCACCCAACTCCTTGTTGAGTCCGCATAATGCTTTGATGATCCAGCTTCCTCCTTTGGCTTAAGTGTTGGTGTAGTAATATAATTGCCGCCCAAGTTGCACTCTGCTTTAAAAATAGGCCAATCAACATGGCGGCGGTCTTTTAATTTGAACACAAGATAGCATGCATAGTCATAGTGAGGTGAAAACATGAATGACTCAAGTCTACATGTGAAATCATAATACTTATCAGTTCCAAGTATTTTCACCT
Source organism: Chrysanthemum makinoi (assembly GCA_910596185.1). Classification (NCBI taxonomy): domain Eukaryota; kingdom Viridiplantae; phylum Streptophyta; class Magnoliopsida; order Asterales; family Asteraceae; genus Chrysanthemum; species Chrysanthemum makinoi. The sequence continues at coordinate 3,039,476 of OU343217.1, read as the reverse complement.
CTTTGAACCTGTTGACATATAAATTCAGATTAATTAAGTATCTGGATGGAATTCTTGAAGCAAAGAAAGTAACTATGTTAAGGTATGTATGATACCAACCTTGATTCAGGTAGAGATAGAGTTGCTAGTGCGTTGTAACTACTGTCCTTGAATAAGACATGTGCAGAGGGTAGTATGGAACAAATCCAGCGGGTCGATTTGCGCATTGACAACCACTGTTAACCGGATAATTAAATCAAATTAGTAACTAGAAACACAATTAAAGTATCAAGAATTTACTTCTGCTTTTGTCATGAAATGTATCCAATACGAATATATATCTCTTGATAATCGATCTGGCAAACCAGATGAAGAAGATGTAAAGAATTACCAGTTGACCATTGTTAGCAAGGAAACCTTTACAAAAGAGGAGGTAGAACTCCCATTTTTTGGTGTAGTTTAAAGGAATGTCTGACATTTCTATAAGATGTGGATAGTCATGTGGCAACTTCTTCTCATAATATTCATGTATACCCTCTTCATTCTTGTCAAGCTGTATCGTGAAGTTACAAAAGTTAAAAATACATTATGATTATGATACACAGGTAAGAAAATCACACCATCCATCTTTTCAAACATGATCAACACTTACATCGCTAGTTCCGTGCAGGTGAGTCGTTCCTATTATATTGCGATTAGCTGATCTTTCAGCCATTAGATTTAATGATCCATCATGAGCCACTGGCCTAAACTCAATGCCTTCCACAATAATCCCCATACTACTAGTGGGTTCCAGTAATAATACCTCCAGTGACTCATGATTTTCCAACTGATGTAAAGGTTTTGTCAACCTGACCTCCAGCCAACCATCATTCCTTTTTTCCACCAAACTATGTTCTAAGTACATGCCATCCTTATTTGGCATCTGAATACTTTTTGATGAGTCAGGCGATCCAGAATCCTTTTTTGGCACTACTGCTGGTATATTAGTTGCCGAAGTCAAATGAGCAAAGTCAGTACCTTGAATCATATTATTGTCACCTAAATTGCACTTTGCTTTATAAAAACAAGCATCATTGGACAGGACTTGGTTCTCTTCATATTTAAACACAAGATAACATGCATAGGTATAGTGAGGTGAACACATGAACGGCACAATTCCACATGAGAAGCTATACTCTTTATCAGTCTCAAGTCTTACCACCTCTTTGAACCTGTTAACATATAGATACATAGATTAGTTGAAATTCTTAAAAATGAAGAAAGATATTATCTTACAAGATAAAAGGTTCCTATGTGGTTTAGGTATTGAGAACCTTGATTCAGATAGTGAAGTTTTTAGATTGTCATAATGACTTAAGATATGTGTAGCTGCTAGCATCAAACTCATCCCGCTTGTTGATTTGCACAATGAAAACCACTGTTAACAAAATAATAACAATCAAATGTTAATTAGAATAATATCAACAAATGTATTTTATGAGTTACATGTCTATGGTAGTCATGAAATCTTTGAAAGGCAAATTTGCACAAGAATAAGAAGAAGAAGATGGAATGAATTACCAGTTTGCCATTAAAACCAAGGAAGCCCTGACAAAGGCTAAGATATAGCTCCTTTTTGGTGGTGTAGTTGAAAGGCTTGTCTGACATCTCTATATAACGTTGATACTCATCTGGCAACTTTTTCTCCCAATATTCATCATCATCATCAACATCATCTATATCATCATTCTTTTCATGCTGTGCCATTTAGGTACAATGCAAAGCAGATTATGATTATGATTAAGATCTACAAACTTAAACACACACCCATTTTAGACTTGCAAATAACTTTACTATCAAGAAAACTATATATTACAGTAATTAATCAGCTCAAAAGAGAAAAACTTGCCATTTCTACAGGTTCAAATTCAATTCCTTGAATCAAGAGGTCAGACTTATCAGTCTTTTGAAAATATGAAAGTTCCTCTAGCACAACGTCGAAAGTTGCAATCAGCCCGTGATTCATGAAATGCCACATTCTAATCTTATACCAATTTTCTGATATTAGATCTGCATAATGTGTGGAATATACACTTAGCTCTTCCATTTTCCACTTTATCGTTATAAGATTTTTGGGCTTGAGATCCTCATCGCGTTTCCAGCGATATTTGAACACCAAGCTAGCTGCATACATGGTACCGACTGATAACATGCTAACTTTCATTCGACATCTAGTGCCTTGAAAGTCCCGGTAATTAGGATACCCAGCTACCTCTGAAAACCTGAATATTTATGAATGTTAGTATACATCCTGGTAACTAGATCTATAAGAATACTCTGCGACCTTTGAAATTTTTGAAATTAAGAGTTTAACAAATCACGGATCTTCTACGAACAAATAAAGAATTCAAGATACCTCAGACTACGTTGGAACAACCATTTCTTACAATCTAGAAATTTTCTTGCTGAGAGCATTACACACTTCTTTCCGTCATCATTTATAGAAAAGAACTGTAATTGAATATAATTTAAACTAGCGTTAGATTAAAAACACAAACTTCACATGCTAAGACTATTATAAGACCATTTCATATGATATCATTTTAGACAATAAAGCAAAATATGGTTTTATTAGGGATAATCACCTAAAAATGTAACTAACTTGTTATTTTTTCACGTTGTAAGCAACCAAGTAACGAACTTATTTATTTGCTATTTTGTACCCAAACTTTTGGATTTCGACCTTTGTGTGTATTATGTGACCATTTTACCCCCACGTTTTTTAACCATCCCATTTACATCGAGGGGTAAAATGGTCATTGTATATGAACAAAATACATGCAAAGGTCGAAGTTCAAAAGTGTTGGTATATAATAGCAAAATAATAATAATAATAATAATAATTGCCTACACAACACTCGGAAAAATGACATGTTTGTTACATTTTCAGGTAATTATCCAATTTTACCATTAACAGCGTGGCCGATATGATTTGCAGAAGCATATTTTATTTAAAAAAAAAATGCATTTCCCTTGATAGAATAAAAGTTACCAGAAAAGAGCTCTATAGTTCGATGATGATAGAAAAACGCAGTATCCATACAAGAGTTTTACCTGCTTGTCGTGGTCAAAAAGAAGTCCTTCTCGAAGATGAGAGACGAGTTTCTTTTTACTAGAACAGGTATCACTAGGAATATTGAACATTTTGATTAATACTTCCCAGTCTGTTGGTAGCTTTGTCTCCCAATACTCATCGGAGTCGGAATCTTTTACGACCTGATGCTTCCTTTTCTCTTCCAACTCATGTGCCACCTATGAAAAATACAAGTTTAAATGCATGTTAAGGTATGTACTCCACTTGCATTAATAAATTAAATCAAGTATAAATCTTACCTGGACATTTAGCTTTCAAGCTCTTCGCGACAATATCCATGGCAGGTCGTTGTTCTCGATCATCATGCAAGCATCTGTATGCGATTTCTGAGAATTTGGTCATGGAGTATGAGCCCATATGTTCCCTTAAACTAGGATCAATCATCTTGACCCAATTGCCCTTGTTATAGTATTCTTTGACTGATTTTCCAGAGAGGATGAAGTCATTATCAGATTCAATGATGCATAACCTTCCGCACAAAACTTCAAATAGCACAATGCCAAAAGAATACACGTCAGATTTTTTGGTCACGACTCCTGAAGTGTAGTATTCTGGTTCACAATACCCGTGTGTCCCACATCCATTTGAGACAATGAGACTCATACCAAAACCCGTCACGCTTAACTTAGACAATCCAAGGTCAGATATTTTAGCACCCCAGTTCTCATCTATCAAAATGTTTGAACTTTTTATATCCCTGTGGATAATTGTTCGATGCCCTCCAATATGGTTATGGAGGTGGTCCAAACCACGAGCTGCATCCGCACAAATTTTGAGTCTTTCTAACCACGTGAGAGTAGTAGAACTCTCATCACGATTACGCCTTATATATCTATCCAAACTTCCACGCGCTGCATATTCATAGACAATGATCTTCTCCTTTCCCTCGTCACAATAACCTAGAAGAGAGATAAGGTTTGGATGTTCTTGACCAGAGAGCAACTGAATCTCTGTCAAAAACTCCTTTAAGCCTTGTCCGAACTGCTCATTCAGCCTCTTTACAGCAACCGTGGTATCTTTACCATCGATTGAGAGTACTCCTTTGTATACACAACCATATCCACCTCTTCCAATACAAGTTTTGAATTTTTCAGTGGCTATGTCTATCTTTTCAAATGGTATTTTGAGACTTTCCCAATCTTTCATTGACATCGACATATCTGTTGGTTTACAAAAAACCGGCTTATGAATGTAAAGAGAGAAATGGGAGTTTAGTACTTTGTGGTTTGACAATATTGATTACATACACCCCATGACCATATAAATAGACTTTGCAAATTCATATGATATGACTAAGCTAAATCTTCAAACTTAATTATGTCACATAAACTTTTTTATTATTAAATTTGCCGGTCAAGGTGCAACTAATTAAGCATCATGCATATACAATTAATGTAACAGCTACACCACATGCATTCCAAGTATTCCCCATTAAGAGAAGAGAATAATCTCATAATTTTTACACGATACACGGCGATCATTTAAAAAAAGGTACAAATTTAAAATGCTAAAAGGTAATTATATCGATTGATTTTGCAACATTATAGTATTGATCATATCCGTCCAAAATCACTCCCTCTAATCCTTTCTCTTTTTTTTTTCCAAAATTTTCGGTCAAAAGGGCACCTTTGTCATTAGACCCATTTTATTTCATCCTCAAACTTAAAATTGTCATAACTTTAAAACGATAAACTTTTATTAAAAACTGATTTCATCATAATTTGCTGAAGAACATTGATGAACAACATGAATTATGATGAACAATGATGAACTGATAGACTCAATTAGATCTAACTTAAGAAATGTTAACTGAATATCAATGGAGATTAAAAACTAGATATCCAACATGATAGAAATGGAAATGGTAGTTGATTAATCAAGAACTGTGAAAGTTTGTTACAATGAATGAGAGAAAGGTAATTGATTTATTACAAGAATGATAACAACTGAATCTACCAAATGACTACTTATACACAAGTTTAGAAATTGATTAACTAACATTGGGCGCCAAAGTTAGTTATTTCAAATCAAGATTCATCAGAAGCTGACACGTGCCCAATTTGACTTGAAGGTCTTTTGGTACATATCAACTCCATCCTCCTTAGAAAATTTCTTGTCTCAAGAAATAGTTGGAACATCAAAGTCTGGAAACCTTTGGATCAAATCTGCATACACTTCCCAAGTAGCTTCTTCCACACTTCTGTAGACCACGCACTGAACATACATCACGAGCTTATTGTTAAGTTTTCCTAGCCTTCTCTCCAAAATTGCTTGAGGCCTGAAATACAATAGTCCATCTTCTCTTAACGTGGCGACTTCCCATCTGATGGTTATTTCCACTACACTTTTGAGTTGTGAAATGTGAAAACAAGGATGAATTAGACTATGACTAGGCAATGTGAGCTTGTAAGCAACCTTTCCAATTCTTTCTTCCACTTTGAAAGGACCATGGTATTTAGCTGAGAGCTTATGTTGTTGTCCTTGTCTAACTGTGACCTGTCTATGAGGTTGAAGTTTAAGATACACCCAGTCACCCACTTGAAACTCTATCAGTTCGCCTTTGTTAGCCCGATTTTGCATCCTATCTTGGGCCCTTTTTAGATGAAACTTCAACATCTGTATAGTTTGTTCTCTAGTTGCCAATGTTCTGTCCACCTTCTCTACCCTGCTATCTCCCGTACATAGGGAATATGGACTGGTGGAGTTTGACCATACATGACTTCATAAGGAGTTGTTTGTATGGCAGTATGAAAATTAGTATTATACCAAAACTCTGCCAAAGGTAACCATTGCAGCCATTCCTTTGGCTTCTCTCCACACATGCACCTCAAGTAACATCCCAAACTTCTATTGACAACTTCAGTCTGTCCATCTGTTTGAGGGTGATAGGTTGTTGACAACTTCAGTTTAACCTTTAATGTCCCAAACAGAGATTTCCAAAAATTACTTACAAACACTTTATCTCTCATCACGATGATTGACTCGTAACCCATGTAATCTGTATACTCCATCCAAGAAAGTTTGAGCCACTTGACTAGCAGTGAAAGGGTGAGATAAAGCCATAAAATGAGCATACTTGCTGAGCTTGTCCACCACTACCATAATAACAGTTTTGCCATGTGAATTAGGTAGTTTTTCAATGAAATCCATGCTAATCTCAGTCCATACCTTGTCAGGAATAGGCAATGGTTGCAATAATCCTGGATAAGCACTAAGATCAGGTTTCTGTCTTTGGCAGATGTCACAATCTCTTACAAATTGCTTCACCATTCTTTTCATTCCCTTCCAGTAAAAAAGCGAACTGATCTTCTTAGTAGTAACTTGGACCCCTGAATGTCCTCCAATGGCTTCAGTATGGAAGTGTGTTATGAGTTGAAGTTTCATTGCTGGATCATTAGCTACCATGATTTTGCCCTTCCTCCTTAACAAATCATCATCAAAAGTTATTTTGTCTCCTTTATAGCTTTTGTTTTTTATTGACTGAATCAAATTCTTCATGGTGTCATCAGTTTCCCATCCAGCTTTAATCTTATCCAACACATCACTTGCTACAGAACTCACCACCATTTGTAAAAATTCACCACTATGGTTAACCCTTGACAAGGCATCTGCTGCTGCATTCTCATTTCCCTTCTTGTATGCTATTTCATAATCAAAACCAAGCAACTTGGGTAACCACTTAAGCTGGAATGGAGTAGTTAACTTCTGGTCCAGTAAATACTTGAGACTGAAGTGGTCAGTTCTAATTTTAAAATGCCTGTCAAACAAATACCCCTTCCATTTTACCAGAGCTGCAATAACAGCTAAGAATTCCTTCTCATAAGTGGATAGACTTTGGTGCTTCACAGATAAAGCTTTGCTCAAATAAGCCAATGGGTGACCATTTTGACAAAGTACTGCTCCAATTCCAGTACCTGAAGCATCAGTTTCCACAATGAATTCTTGGTTAAAGTTTGGAAGACCAAGAACTGGTGCTTCAATCATTGCTATCTTCAATTTCTCAAAAGCCTTTTCAGTTGATTCACTCCACTGGAATGCATTTTTCTTGAGTAATGAAGTCAAAGGTTGACTGATCATGGAGTAATTTTTTATGAATCTTCTATAATAACCAGTCAATCCCAAGAATCCTCTTAATTGCTTAACTGTAGTTGGAACAGGCCAGTTTTTCATTACTTCAATCTTTGATGGATCAGTTGCCACACCTTCACCACTAATGATGTGTCCCAAATACTCCACTCTTGGAACAGCAAACAAACATTTGCTCTTTTTAGCAAACAACTTATGATCTCTCAAAATTTGCAAAACCAGCTATAAATGTTTGCTATGTTCCTCCTCTGATTTGCTATATACCAGTATATCATCAAAGAAAACTAGCACAAACTTCCTCAAAAATGGCTTAAATAATGTATTCATTAATGATTGGAAGGTTGAAGGAGCATTTGTCAACCCAAATGGCATAACCAAGAACTCATAGTGGCCTTCATGAGTCCTAAAAGCAGTTTTCTCAATGTCACCATCATACATTCTAATTTGGTGATATCCAGCTCTCAAATCCAACTTAGAAAACAATGTAGCTCCTCCCAATTCATCAATTAACTCCTCAATAACAGGTATTGGGAATTTATCTTTAACTGTGTACTTGTTCAATTGCCTATAGTCTACACACATCCTCCATGTACCATCCTTTTTCTTAACCATGACTATAGGAGAAGAGAATGAACTTTGACTTGATCTAATCACTCCTGAATCCATCAATTCCTTGACCATAGTTTCAATTGCATCCTTCTGATGAGGTGGATGCCTGTAAGGTCTGATGTTAATTGGAGGGGTGTTTGGGACAAGTGGTATTTTGTGGTCATGGGACCTCTGAGGTGGTAGTTCATTAGGTACTGCAAACACATCTTCAAACTTATTCACCAATGCATCTACCTTTGTTACTTTGTCCCCTTGTCCTTCCAATTGGCAGCAAGTCACCGGATAAACACGAGCATCATGGAATACAACTCAAATTTTGTTTTGATTCAGTTCCTTAAGAGCTTTCTTACCATGCATCCATTGTAGGCTAGAATTATGTGTTCCCCTCAACACAATTTGCTTGTTCTCATATTCAAACATCATAATCAGTGTCCTGAAATTCCACCTTATCTCCCCCAAGGTTGACAACCATTGGACACCTAATACCATTTCACACCCTCCAAATGGCAAAAGCATTACATCAGTCTCAAACTGATGCCCATTAATACTCCACTTAAAACTAAGACATTCATAAGTGCTATAGATTTCTTGTCCATTTGCCACTGAAACCTTCAAAGGAGTAGTACTTCTCAACTTACACCCCAACTTTTTTGCAGTTTGAACATCCAAAAAGTTATGTGTACTTCCAGAATCAGCCAATATGCGCAACTATTGTTTTCCCACCATACCCCTTACTTTCATAGTCTGGTATGAATTAATACTTTATAAAGCATTCAAAGATATTTGTGGACATTTTTTAGTAAATTCATACTCCTGACCACCAGTTTCCTCATTTTCTACCTCCTCAATCACCACAATGCCTTCCTCCTCACATTTCCCCTGTTCCTCACTCTCCACCACAACCTCCAAACAATTCAATTGACCACGACACTTGTGACCAGGTGTGTACTTTTGGTCACAATAAAAACATTGATTCTTGGCTCTTTTTTCCTCTAATTCCTTCTGAGTTAATCTATAAGGTCTGTTACCACCATTTCTTGCCACTATTTGATTACAACCAGTCTTTTGAGCCATATTAACATTTTTATTCACTAGGCTATTATTAGGCACAAATTTTGGAGTTGGCAATAAAGGAGAGTTATACCTTGGCTTAAGTTCAGCATTAGAAGCTTCTTGCATTTTGGCCATGGCATAAACTTCAAGCAAAGTGCTTAGTCTAAACCTTCTTAATGGCATACTAATCTCCTTCTTCAGTCCTCCCAAAAGCAAACTGATTGCATAAGCCTCATTTAATTCCACCCTGCTTAACAAAGATTCAAACTCTTCTTGATAATGCTGAACTGAACCATCTTGCTTCAGATTCTTCAAATCCACAATTGGATCATCATAGAGTACCCCAAACCTCTTAAGGACTGCTTCTTCATACATCACCCATGGAATTTCTTCACCATACCTCTTCACATACTGCTGGTGCCAAATCAAAGCCTTATCATACAGATGCATTGAAGCTAACTCCACTTTCCTATCATCTGGTACCCCATCAATCTTAAAGAATTGGTTACACCTGTAAACCCATCCTTTCACATCATCCCCATGGAATCTTGGAAACTCAATCTTGGATAATCTGCCATAGTTGCTAGACACCATTTGATTTCCTCTATTGTGACTAGTCCCTTCTCCAGATTTCAATCTTTGGACTTCAGCCATTAAAGTTTGGATGATGGTGTTCATGTCAGTCATGGATTGTTGTAAAGATTCAAGAGTTGCTTCAGGTTGAGAGTTGTTAGAAGCATTTCTTGTGGTCACCATTGTATCAGTATCACTATTTCTCATCAACAATGGAATAATGACTATCGATCCTCGTTCTTGATTACCCAAACCAACTGCTGCTGATCGCTTGTTCAAAGCTATAGAATTTAACCACTAATGGGCTAGCTTTGTGACCGTACATATGTTTGGCGCTAATCGATGTAATAAAAAGAAAATGTGTGTAAATTAGTGGTGCCTAATTTCTTGCGAAAATCTCTTTTGGCGGTTTTTGCAACCGGAGAAGATGACCAGAAATCAAGAGTATCAGTGTAATACTCTTGAAGACAATAATGCCAGAAAAGTGCTCTGAATACCAATTGATAGACTCAATTAGATCTCACTTAAGAAATGTTAACTGAATATCAATGGAGATTAACAACTAGATATCCAACATGATAGAAATGGAAATGGTAGTTGATTAATCAAGAACTGTGAAAGTTTGTTACAATGAATGAGAGAAAGGTAATTGATTTATTACAAGAATGATAACAACTGAATCTACCAAATGACTACTTATACACAAGTTTAGAAATTGATTAACTAACTTTGGGCGCCAAAGTTAGTTATTTCAAATCAAGATTCATCAGAAGCTGACACATGTCCAATTTGACTTGAAGGTCTTTTGGTACATATCATGAACAACATGTAGATTGATGTTGTCTTGTTCGTCAGTTTTTTTAAGAACAACATCACAATATTCATAAGTTAGATCACGTTGTTCATCAGTTTGCCAGTTTTCTAAAAAATCACGTTGTTCATCAGTTTTCTAAAAAAAATACATTGTTCTAACAATTTTCTTGTCAAAGTGTTTTAGGCCACAATATTGAGTCAAGAATGAAAATAGCAAAAAAATGGTTGACAAAAGTAAAAGAGAAACACTTGTCACTACGAGATGACTTTTTAGACTTTTTTCCTCCCTTTTTTTTTTTGATACTACTATTGGTACCCCTGCCCACCAAAAAGTACTCAAAAGTACAAAATATTCCACTTTGACTTCCACAGTAAAATACAGTTTTTTATCAGTTTTCGTTTCATACTTTTTGCCAGCTTAATTCTTTTGAAATGTTAAACTTTATATTTTCTATTATGTACTTTCAGTTTTGTACTGTTGGTTAACAGATTTTTCAAATAACAACGGCTCATTACGGCCAACGACTAGGATAGAGAGAATTTACGGGGTGGCATCGAAGCAGCGGCTTATGGCGGCCGACGAGGTCTCAAAATCAAACACGCTCTAATACTATGTTAAAGGATGTTAACCCCGTAGATTACACACAGTCTCTCATTTAATCTCACCAACAAAGATTTCCGGCTACTGTTACGATTGTTCTAGCGGAGGAGCGAGGAAGGAAGCGACATCATTATACCGTGAGCTTTTGAGACGGGTCAACGTCACCGGTCGTAGGAATCTGTACGGCGGACGGCAGAGGAGAAGCAGATTCCGGCAACTCAACAACAGACAACGATTCAAAATCATTCGACAAAAAATAATAATTATTATAATTAATAAAGAAGGAGTGACTTTAATGATCTGAAAAAAGATCTTAAATAAGAAAGATAGCCACGTCATCAGTGTTCTCCATACTTGTTTTGGTGCTCCTCCTCCTCCTACTTAGGGGTGGCAATCGAGTCATGTTCGTGTTAACCTATTCGGGTTCGCGTGTTGGCGTCTTAGTATAACCTTTACCCAAACACGACCCATTTATTAAACGTATCAAGAAACTCAACCCTAACCCAGACCTGCATAACACGTGTAACCCATTTGTGACCCGTTTAACCCATTTAAGTAAATAGATCAAGCAGTGAATAAAGTTGGTGGTTTATCGATTTAACTGGTTTAAACGTAAAAAATGATATAAGGATCTAAAATATGATAAGAATAACATACAAATAACTATGCGACAATTTTCTGAATTACAAACATCAATTTTCATAATATCTAAGGTATAAAAAAATAATTCACTCATACTAAGTAAATAACAAAATACATTTAATCCACATCAAACATATAAACCAGGTTATATATTTTATTTTTAAGATCTTATATACTTAAACGGGTTCACGGGTTGACCTGTTTAATACTTACTCAACCCAAACACGACCCGTTTATTAAAAGGGTTAGACGGGTTAACCCGTTTTTGATCCAAACCTATTTGTCCTGAACCCAAACCTGTTTAACTTCGTGTCGGGTTCGTGTCGTTTATCGTGTCGTGTCGAAAATTGCCACCCCTACTCCTACTTCCATATCCCCCCTAGTTTGACCTCCTAGTTTCATGATTAGTCACGCACATAAAGATGGATTTTTTTATTTTTGTTTAAGGGTAGGATTGGGTTGGATGGGTTGTTTTTTGTTATTGTTTTGGCTAAGCAGGTCCTTCTATGTTGATATTTTTATGTCAAGACACTAATGGTATGTTTATGCTTTGTTATTTTATGTAACAAAATTTGTTTGAGAGTCATAGGGTGTGGTTAGTACATAAGTGATTTATCGCAAATCACATGTGATTTTACTTCAAATCACATGTGAATTTACCTCAAATCACATATGATTTACCGGAAATCACATGTGATTTTAGCACAAATTATATTTTTAAAGTGAATCACATGTGATTTACAGATGAATCACAAGAAAAAACAAAATCACGTCTGATTTACTCATTTTTAGATTAAAACGGAATCATATGTGTTTTAGTTTATAACAACAAAGAGTAAATCACACGTGATTTATATTTTTTAATAACAGAACACAAAAAAATAACAGAATCTCACGTTATTTCACGAATTTATTTTATAAAATGAAGGAATAAGTTGATTTGATATTGAAAATCACATGTAATTTATTACTTTAAAGATCGCATATGAATGGTTAAATCACATGTTATTTTTTTTTGTAAGCTGTGTTTCCAAGTCGACATTGCAAGCCGGCTAAAATTACATGTGATTTTGTGATTTATAAAATCATAAGCTATTTTTAAAATTACAAATCACAAGTGATTTTTGCAAATCACGTGTGATTTTTCTAGGCGGAAATTAAAAAAAAAAAAAGTTCGTCAAAAGTATATAAAAGTGCATATGTATAGAAATATAATTTAATTCTCGTCGCGATGGTATATTTTTATTAGCTTGAAGGTTTGCCATTTATAAGATATATTGTTTTTTAAAAAATAGTGGAAATGAATTTTTATATTGAATGAGCTGGAATGACATTTTTGCTTTTGCTTTTGTAAAATTTTTTTTTATCAAGTTTACCGTTGGATGAAAGCAAATGGAAGGCAAATATGTATTATATTGTTCTTTAGATATTTATTGTTTTGTACGGATCTCACCTCATACTCCCTCTGTTTACAATTATTTGTTGTATTTACTACAACTTTCAATTTGTCAAAAGTCACAAAAAGACAATCTTACCATTGGGCTAGTAATTAATGATTTATCTAGTTTTGTAAATAGTAATTTTGATAATGAGTAATATCATCACTGTAAACATTTATTTTAGGAGTTTTTCTAACTTGTGTGATGCTGGCACGAGTTTATAACATTATATAAACATATTTGTTTCTTTAAATAACTTTGTTTCTATATAAAATATTGATAAATTTGGTACACATTACAAATTATAGAGATTATTAATATCATGTAAATATGGTAATTTGAATCATGAATTTCATAATAATAATAATAATAATAATAATAATAATAATAATAATAATAATTATTATTATTATTATTATTATTATTATTATTATTATTATTATTATTATTATTATTATTATTATTATTATTATTATTATTATTATTTTGTGCCAGGGCGTACAGTTAGTGAGGCTGCACGACGTAAACGTGTCAAGTATGAGGCTAAATGAGCAGACATCGGATATGGGTTCCTCCCCTTTTCCTTTTCTTCTTTTGGAGAACTTGAGAAAGAGGCGGTAACCTTACTAAAGCGTATTAGACTTTTCTCCATGACTCAAGACATTGGTGCTCGTGCTGCGGTTCATATTTTTAATCGTATTAGTTTCGCTATTGCTAGAGGAGTGGGGGCCCAGTTGGTTTCTCGGCTTCCCACTAATTTCTTGTAAATCTTTTGAGTTTTTAATAAAGTGATGTTATAATAAAATAATAATAATAATAATAATAATAATAAAGGAGGATCACACTTCGGATTGGCTTAGGGTGGCTCCGGTATCTGGATTGGGACAAACTATGAGTGCCAGGGCTTATCGGTGTGTACTGTGTTATCGTTTGGGTGTTCCTCTTTTCACTGTTCAGGAGATATTTACGGGGATCACGCTGTTTCGTGTGCGGGTATTGTTGGCATTAAACATCGTCACAACCTTGTGCGCGATGTTCTTGTTGACATATGCTCTCGATCAGGGATTTCGACTTGCAAGGAAGTGGATATTGGGCTTTTTGGAGATGGGGACAGATCCTTGCGACCGGCTGACATATTACTCTACTCTTGGGATAGTGGACGTGATGTATGTGTTGATCTTACGGGTTCGTCGCCCTTGACGCAATCCGGTTTGATTGATTTTATACCGGCGGCGATCAGTGATCGTTGATGCCGCCGTCAAACGGGTCAAGTACGAGGCCAAATGTGCGGATATTGGGTATGGTTTTCTCCCCTTCTCTTTTTCCTCTTTTGGAGAACTTGAGAAAAGCAGTCACCTTACTCAAGCGTATTCGCACGTTTCTCGCTGTGATGACTCAGACATTGGAGCGGCGCAGTTCATATCTTTAATAGGATTGGTTTTACCATTGCTAGAGGTGTGGTGGCTCAGTTGGTTTCGAGGCTCCCCACTAATCTTTTGTAATCCTATGAGTTTTTAATAAAAAAAAATAAAAAAAAAATAATAATAAAATAATAATAATAATAATAATAATAATTTCACATGTAAATATTTTTTATATATTAAATATATCTTAAACCGTTAATCGTTAAGCGGAAATAATTATGCCATCGCGGCGAGCATTTAATTATCTTTCTATAGACGGACACTTGATACAATTTTGTTTTTGTCTTTTCACTTTATTTCATATTTTTTCGTTATTGAAGTTTGCATGAAAAAATTACATGTGATTAAACAATAATTTGAATATTATAATAATATCACATGTGATATTAGTGTTAAATCACATATGATATGTAATATCACATATGATATTATTAGAATATTCAAATCAGTAATCACATGTGATTTTTCATGCAAATTTCAGTAACGAAAAAAAATGAAAAACGTAAAAAAAAAGTGAAAAAACATGAAGCATTTTTTTCTGTCGAAACTATATCAAAATGCTTATCTATAGAAAGATAATCAAATGCTCGTCGTAATGATATATTTTTTTTCACTTAACGATTAACGTTTTGAAAAATATTAATATTTGAAAAAAAAATGATGAAAGTGAGTTTTTCAAATTGTTGGGATTAATCTCATCTATTAGATCAAATAAATATGGAGGGTAGATATTGATCTCTGGATATGTAAAATAAGTTTGGTATATAAATGATATTAAATCTTTATGATAAAGATTTATGTGATGAACAAAATGTAAAATGGTTCTTTTTTTTTTTCTTTCTTTTTTTTTTTTTTTTAACAATACAATATTAATCTATCTTTTTGTTCATCATATATCTTTTTTTCATCATTTTTTTTTCACTAAAAAGTAACGTTTAAGTTTCTTTGGAAGTTCGATGGTTTTAGTTAATTATAGATTTGAATTTTTTTTTTGAACAAAATGATTGTCATAATAAATTAAAATGATGAACATAGAAGAATTGAACAACATACTTTTGGATGTTCTCGACATTTTTGTGACAGTCGAAAGTATGTGACTTTTTATTTATATTTCTTTCAATTCAAAAGGCTTTTGCGAAGTATGAACTAGTTTGGTTATTATTCTTGCGTTATGCACTATCAAGCTGTTTTACTATTAAAATTAAAAAATGTTCATAAAAGTTATCATACTTCTTTTCTCTTTTTCTCATATATTCAACTCATTATAAGTTACTCTGAAGCGTGGTTATGGAATTTGAACTTGTGTAGTAGTTGCGGATGTGAGGCCTAGTTGCTCCTAGGATTTAATCCTTTTTTTTTTTGGTCTACTCGTGCTAATGTATTTTACATGTAGATATTGTCTTCTTTTCTTAAGAGGTTTATTATCATATTGAGCACGAGTCCTTCTTTTGTTGATCTTAGTGTCAAAAAATGGGAATTTGAACTTAGCTAGACAAAACGAACATACCTGCAAGTCTGTCTATATGTTGCATGAACCCCAAGTGTCAGTTAGATCCTTAGCTATTACAGAGTGAGTTTTTGCAGTGCTTGTAATCATTGTATACACCAAGTTTTACTAGGTTGAGCCAAAAACTAGATCCTTGGATGAAGGATCTTGACGGAGATGATATGAAGAGACGAAGCTTGCTTGTTGAACTTCTCATCGAAACTATATCTAAACAACCCCATATCTAATACGTCGCCTTTTTTTCCTTGAAGGCGGTAGGTGATAGGTTCCCTAACATGAATGTATGGGCTGCGAATCTGATGCAGGTTACTACCATGACTATATGTGTTTATCGTATTAACGAATACCATGATGTGGTTTATTAATTGTCTAAAACATAGTTAACTCGCGCTTTTCGTTTTGACAGCTTCAATCACACAGTGGGAGACTTCATCCGACGATATTTATCACTATACAAAGTCTCATATTAGATGGCCACACAAAAGATATATTATGTGAAAAAGGTGTTAGTCTACTTAAGTCGATGACTTTGATTGCAGATGCAAGGGCTGAAAGAGATAAAGGCGTTCAAGGTCTCGATAAATGTTCAGGAAATTTGGACAATGCAATAAATTTGTTGGTAAGTTCTCATATTCACCTTGTGTGGGAAACGGTGTACACTTTTAATTAATAAAATCAGCTTACAATAACAGTATATAAAATAACAGAAACAAAACAGTAAATTAAACAGACAGAACGGGGTAGAATAGCAGAAGCAAGACAGACAACTATATAACTGTAATAAACGAAAGCAGTAAAGAGACTTGTACGAGGCTCGTATTGAATACGATTCCCTTAAAACAGATTCGGTCACCAAGAAAAGATATTCGTCTGTATATACACTGATACGCAAATCTGTTAATTATTAAACACGGTTTCAATATCTTCTATTTATTTAAAACCGATTCTGTCAAACTTGTTTACAAAGTTTAAATCAGTTCCAAAAATAAATAGACACAAATCTGCAGCAAAAAGATACGCAGGTATGCGAGATTTCGGAGCTGCATTCGTGTCCGCCAGTCGCCGCATGAGTTCGAAGCTTCGAACCCATTTTGGCCAGAAATCTGCACCCCTGCTGCGCGCGTGAGGTGTTGGAGTAAAACCAGCAAATCATTTTGAAGGTTCATATCAAGATTTCTATATAAACACACTCCCACTTCCTTTTCTAGGCGATGTGGATGATGTGTTGTTTTCCCAAATTTGTGTTTTACGTGTCCCACTTTGAGACACGATATCTCATTCATATTAACTCCATTTTGGACATACTTTAGCTCGTTGCGAAGCTCTCGTCGAGGAGAACGCAAAGCTATCAAGAAATATAAATATATATAACATATACATATATTAAATAATGTCCAAAATTTGCAAAAACTCATTTTGCAAAACTATTTTTCCAACACCTTGTTCATACTAACACACAAACAATTTAGTAACTACAATCCTAAAACAGGAACCAATTCAAATTCGGTTTTCGGTTCAATTTAATCCAATTTGAATCCGGTTCGGTTTGATTTTCGATTTTATCAAGAAATAAAATTTAGCTGAATTAACCAAACCGAATAAATCGAAAAACCCGATAGCTAAACCGATAAACACCCCTACTTTGTTTTTTGTATCCAACTAACAAACATCAATTTGTAAATTGATTTTTATTTACCCGGTAAAGAAACTGAACTCTCAAATAGTCCATTTTGGTTTTTATCATATATTTCTTTTTCAATCTGTGTGTTTCTGTTATTTTATAAAAAATATATATAAGATTTAACATTTTTATTGAATTTTTACCCACATTTAGTTTTTCAAACACCTTCCATAAAAAAGATGGTGATAGACGGATGCTTTCACCATTTCAACGTTTTTAAAAAAATTCAGAAAGCAATATATTAATGTTTAATTTAATTTTTTATTTAAGTTTAATTTGTTTATGTCAACATTTTAGTAAATCTTGAGTACCCGTGCAAAACGACGATAATGTATTATGAGTGATTTTGTAAGGAAAGCGAGATAGAGAGGGGTGATACGAGAGAGCTTGAGGTTGTGTGTGTGTGTTTTTATAGTGAAAATAGCTGGTGATGTGTGTGTCTAATTTTTGTGTGTTGGTATATGTTGATGGGATTAGGGTAATTCAGATAAGGGAGGATGAGATTCAATTAAAAATTGTGGGTAAATGTTGTCACACTAGGCCACTCCTATATATATTGAATTCTATTTACAAAAAGAAGATTATAGATTAGTCCTAGATGGGTCATTTTTTTAGCTTTTTCTACACTCATTCTACATCTTTCAAAGGTTGGAGTTTCTAAAGAGTTCTTACAGATTGGTGTACAGAGTTGTAATTTCAAAAAATCAAAGTTTTAATGAGTCTTATTGATTGGCGTATAGAGTTGTAATCCCAATAAATCTTTTGAATGACCATTTATTTTATTTGGGGAGGTGATTTTTACACTCCACAAAATAAATGGTACACTTAAATTTATTGTGTTTGGATATTTATACCCTCACAAAACCCTGTAAAGGTATAAATGTCCAAACACAATAAATTTAAGTGTACCAATCATTTTGTGAAGTGTAAAAATCATCTCCCTTTATTTTGGGTGAGTCTTAACAATCAACTTGTCAATAACTCAAAGTTTTAATTATATAAATTCCATTCATCTAATTATTATTGTTTTTACTATAGCTTTAATTTATCAAACGTCATAAAAAGACATTTTACCATTCGACTAGTAATTAATGATTTATCTAATTTTGTAAAAAGTAATTTTGATTGCGAAAAGTATCGAACTATATGTTAATTTCTAATTAATGCACCACACTATTAAAATGATTAAAAAAATATTATACATTAATTTTTTTGCAATAAAAATAACTTTCACATATTTATACGTTCACATGTTGGCACAACGTGCAAACTTATCAGATAACTTCGATAAAGCCACCCTTATTACACAAAAAGTAAAAGTTGAATATTTTTTAATCGTTTTATTAGTAAGGTACCTTAATTAGGAATTGACATGCAGTTCGATTATTGTATTAGAAAAACATGGTTATACTTTTAAGTAGGGCTAAGCATGGTCTGAAAATCGGAACAGACCGGACCGACTAAAACCGGACCTAACCAAAACCAGACAATATGGTTTTGTTAGGCTGTATTTGTTTTTTACAAAAACGCCTGACCCGCCTCTGACTCTTACCCAATTAGACGTGGTAAGATAGGAGGGTTTTATTTTATTTTTTTATTTATTTATTTTTATTTTTTAAATTTTATTTAACCGAGTAAGAGTTGGAGATTAGGTCTTACTGGCTCTTAATCTTGCAAATTCTTCAACGACCTCCAAAGTTTGAGAGCAAATTTTGTGTGTGTTTCATAAAAAGATAGAACAAAGAAAAAAAAAATCGGTTTGTGGTCTAGTTAGAACTAAATTTGATTGTTATGTTTTCTTTTCGAACTTGAAAAAACTTTTTTATTTATTTATTTATATTTCTTCTGGTTGCCTTGATCATATGATATAAGGCCAATATTCACAAATGACAAAACGTATGAATTGAAGCTAGGTGATGTTGGTTTTATGGACAATAAATTAATAGACGTGTGTTAGGATCGAACTCGAGACTATGGGATTGCACACTTTACGTATGAGAATTTAAAGTTAATAATTAAATATAAATGTTGTATTTATTTATTTATTAAACGAAATAACTAACAAACGTTAAGTAATTAATGTAATGGACTAACGGGCGTTAAAGGTATTTGGAAAAGGACTTAATTGCAAAGATTGGGAAGGTTCCGGAATCCCTATGGATACTCCAAACCGATCGGCCATAGGGACAAAATAAGGAAAGAAAAACCAACTTGTTCACCAAGTTTGCTTGGGTATATAAACAAGGCTTGGGGTTTTATTTTTCTAGATCTCTTGTGCACATTGCTTAAACCCTAAAATTGTTTTGTGTGTGTTTTGTTCTTAAACCGATCGTACATCCCTTTAGGGTGTCGATCTTCAAACCTTTTCCACATCAAGTTATTTGTTTGATAAAAACTAGCATTACTTTAATTCGGTTTAGTACGTGTGTACAAGAACATAGTAATAACATACTTTTGTTATTATCTTGGATTGAATTACAAAAAGGTAAGGGGTAATTCTTATAATCCTATAAACCCTAATTAGGGTTCATCCTAATTGCTAGTTTGTGGATTTGATTCTTGTTCGACTAGAATCAAGTAAGGTACGCATACTTTATTCTTTAGTTAATTAATTATTCATTATATGTTCCTATACGCTCCGCACTTACTTTGATGTTTATTGTTTATATTTATGATTCGTCATGTTATATAATTCCAACAGTGGCATCACGAGTCATTGGTTTTAATGAGTAATTAATTACTAAACACGTAAAAAACGGATATTGTATTGTGTTTGATATGTTTTTTTTTCTAGGGTTTTGGTTATGATTATATAAACCCTAATTTTAGGGTTATGGATTTTGCCCTAATTTGGTTTTAAAAATCTATTATGGATCGGAAATTTTTTTTTGGGTGGAAACCCTAAAATTTTTTTTTAGTCGATTTCCTAAATTTTTTTTAGGGGTTTATATTAATTGTTATGTTATCAATATCGAAACCTAGATTTAATATATTTGTTACGTGATAAATTCATGAATAAAGTGTTATGTGACATGGAATTGTATGCAATCTTGTGACTTAATTAAAATAATTGTTATGTTATATCCATGATGATACATGCATGTTTGTCATGGATAGTTGCTTGTATTATTATTTAATTGTTAAGATTGGATTAATTGTTAAGTTTTATACACATGTATATTTATGATAAATCTTGAATTGGGAAAACTCCAATTATATACATTAATGAATCAATTATGTGCAATTTGGTATAATTTAATTAAGGGTTTACGCAATCGATTCATCGATGTATATGGCTCACTTTCTAATGTTGGAGTGAAAACCCTAAATTAATATATACATTAATTTAACCTAGACATTGATTATTAATAGGGTTTTATCGAATAAGTTGCATGTGGCTACTTGTTTACACGTATAAATTGTTTATTATGTGCGCATTGTTTTTAGTTGTTTATATTTTTTATTGGTATTACTTGTTTGTTTATTATGTTAGACAGTTTTAAGCAAAGGGTAATTTTGAATAGAAAAATAATACGGACTAAACAATGGTGAAATTTGATTTGTTTTGGAAGAGTTAAGTTTTCAATAGTTTAATTGATTGGTGACTTTGGTACAATGACTGAACGGCTCACCCATTCGAATGAACTATAAAGGGGTTATTTAAGAAGTGCGCACAGTCACACTGAATGGATGTCTAAGGTTATGCGTTTGCGCTTACCGGTCCTCTGCCTCTGTAAGTTCGAATGAAGCTACTTAGTAAGCCATAAAAGTACAAGCTCATCTTAAGGGCGAATTAGTTTTAATTCCATGCGCCACTTCGGTGGTAATTATCCGAAACACTAAGTGTTTACACTTATGCAAAAGTACGGTATAATGGATGATAATTAACACTAAATTCCTTGATTGGTGAACCCAATACCTCAATCAAAACTTTGATAATTTGATCTTTATGAATTGGTAATAAAAAGTTTTTTATTAAAATTATGCTACAAGATGAATGCATGACATCTTTGTACATCTTTGATTTGACCACATAAAATCAAAACTACTACCCTTTTAAAATTAAGTCATATGCCATCTAATTAAAGGAACACTTGAAGTTGCAATTTAAGTCATGAGAGTACTTGGCTGATTGTGATGGAGAGGTAAATCTCTATGTTAAGTGAGACCTTACATGGACATATTTGCAGTTCTTTAAGTTAGACACTTAAGTTGAGTAGGAAGTGAGATCTTGGACTCAATGGCATAAGATGGGATAAAACATGTTTATATTTGCAATAGCGTTGGAAAATATAAATCCCATAATGATCTAGGAATTGGAAATTGTTTGCCAATTATTGTTCGACAGATTACCCTATTATGTGCTTTCGTTACTAGCAGATCAACTGATGTAATGGAACTACGATAATTTGGATCCTAGCTTTCGAGAAAATTCTATGGTTATATGAATATTACCTTGGGTATTTTATTTTCTTGAAAAGTTTAATTATCGAAAATACTGAAATTGAATTTTGCTAATTCTTTAAATGTATTAATGCAACATTAAACCGTAAACGTAGGTTATTCCTGTATTGGTAAATTGATCTACACCTGTAAGGGTTTTTGGTAGAGTCAACTTTGCTAAATGAATAAACCTAGTCCTCTTTTCACGCGAAAGAGTGAGATTCAATCATATTCCTTTTCATGAATGAAGAAAGGTATGATAGGACAATTAGAATTGTCTAAATTCTAAATACATAACTCGTAAGCAAATTTTAATAGTTAAGAAAATTGCATATTTCTGAGTTATTAAATTAGAAGCTAGACTAATTACTGTATAATTGGTAAAAGATAAACTAGCATATTTTATGTAGTTGTTGTGTTTTGACCATTTAAAAGTACTACTTACAATTGTTGGAATAGTAGAACTATTAAGAAAGAAATTGCATGCCCAATTATTTCAAGTTAATAGCATTGATGAATAATTCATCATCTACGTAGTAGAATACACTCTTTAAGTACATAAGTAATTGTTATGTATGGACTTTCTCAAAGGTGTAGGGAAGTAAATAGAACACTATTTTCTTTTACTGGTTAATGAAACACTTTCAATGTTGTCAAATCCAGTGGGAGTGTTGTGTTCTCATTACTGAATAAAGAATTAATGTAATGATCTCTTATTCAGTGGGAGTTACAAGCTTTGTCATCTTGGTAGTAACTCAGATTATCTCTAGAATGTCTTAAGATAATTACTTTCCACTTGTAGACACTTATGTTTTCAAGGATAGTCATGTACGTTTCCTTATTAGACAATGAAGTGGTTCTACATCTACTAGTTATGCTAATATCAATGACACAATCATATTAGTCACATAAACAAACATATGTCGTGTTGTTTATCTGCTACATGATGTTGTTCAATGCACAAGTGGGAGAAATCTATATTGTGTGCAAGGGACAACATATAGGTATATGATTTAAAGGATCTCTGACTGCTGCAAGGTAAGAGACTAACATTCTAATATAACTTGTACATATCTAATTCAAGAAACACTTGGTGTTACAATTTACGTCATGTGAGAACTTGGCGAGATTGCAACAACAAAGTAAATCTCTATGTAAAGTGAGATCTTGCATGGACATATTTACAGTTTCTAAATTAGACAAGTATTTAGAACATGTGTCAAAATGATATATAAGACTACTTCAAATTAAATATTTATGTATTATTAGAATGACATAAAATTAAATAAAGTAATCTAATCCTACTTCAAATTTGTTTATTTATGTATTTTGGAATGACATAAATGAAGAATAATGTAGTCCTGCATTATTGTGAAGTAAAATAAATTAACTTGAAATTACTATTAAAACCAAGAGTTGTGTTCATAATTACTTTAATTAAACATGTTTATGATTCATTGTAAAGACATAAACATAAAGTCTTTTAAGACTTATAATAAAGTAAGGCGTTAACTTGTTATGTTTTTTAATTAAGACATATACAAGAAGTCATTGAGTTGATCAATGATTTATAACGTATAATGGGATTATAACAATTTATGTTTTCTTGATGAGACATGGATATGAAGTGACTTGGTTAAAGGTACTTGTGTTATAAAGCATGTAATTGGCTTGGAAAGTCTATTATACCATTAAGTTGACTTAGTTGGTAAATAGGTAAGCCAAAAGGGATATGTTTATCTTATATATTGTTAGATTGTCTTACAATATTAAATTCTAATGAATACCACAAGTTGATGGTATATTCAGTTAGGAGGATCAAACTCTATTTGATTTGTTTGATTCAAGATAACCATAACTTCTTTCTTAAAAAGTGACAAGGTTAGAAAATTGAGTATGGATTGAATATACTCAATATGACTCCAACCTAGAAGATTAATAAAACACCATTTCATTATGGAATGTGATGAATCACATTAAGTTTTAAAGTTGAAGATTCTGAATTTGTTAAACTACTTATGAATAGGTTATTAACAAACTAATGTCAGGAATTATCAATGTGTATTTGTAATGTCCCATATAGAGAACAATGTAGTTTTGCTCTAATTGCTAAGTATATATAGATAGTCTATATATTACAAAAGGCAAGTGGGAGTTTTTTTTATCTTGAAAGATAAAATTACAAGATACATAATCTTCTAAAACACACTAGTAAATATCATGATGAGGTTAGACATGTAATTGATAGACCTCATGATGATGGAATTTTCATTCATAGATCTGCAAAGATATCTCAGATATTGACTTATATGCTCGAGAAATATGAGTTACAGGATTATAGTAAACTGATAATCATTATGATGGATTACCAAATATTGAATTGGGTAAATTACTCATACTATGAATGTTAAAGATGCTGTCCATAAAGATAATCAATTTTGGAAATTTGGTTTATCTTAATAGTTAGACTAGAGAATGGAAATGAGTTTCTTCAAAGAGATGAAAAACCCTAGTGGTTTGAATTTCTATGTAGAAATCATATGGACAATATTGTACACATATTTAATGCATGTTTCATGACAAGATTATTGATCACTCTTAAGCAATTAATTGTGATTGAATATTCTTTTCTAGACACATTAAATATATAAAGATGATAATTGTCATACTTGTTTTCATTAATATGAAATATGACAATGGAATATCAAAACTCTTTCTTGAGAAATTACTTGAGCGAGGACGGTAAGTAATTGAAAGGTTTTTTTGAATTCATATAATCTTTGGAAGTGTACGAAGTGCAATAATTCATGAATGGATAAATGCATGCATCTATGAAATTATTCTTATGTTTAATTATTAAATCCAATTTTCGATTTATAATTAAAATAAGATAAATTTTAAGTATTCCTGAAAGCTAGTGGGAGTATTATGTTAAGTTTCTTAAATCTTATATGTTGTATAACATATAGGAAGTAACATTCTTTGTAAGCTAAATGTTAAGTCTTAGAATGGAATGAAACTTCACTTAAAAGATTTAAGAATTAAAACATACAACCTTGGAATATATGTTTATTATTAATAAACATGTGCAGTAAAATAAATGATTCTAATAAAACATGATATATGGATAAATATCTTTTGACAAGATAGAATATGAATGAATTCTAAGTTTGACATGAAGATTCATCATGTACATCATGTAGTGTATTAAAATTGTTGTATCATTCTTGAATAAGAAGTGATTTGACAACATTGATATCTAACTAAAAGTTATTAGATAACTTGTGTAATGAATATTCTAATAGAATTACATCCTTAAAACCTGGAATTGCTCCTAGATTCTATGGATGAACAATATGTCAAATGTTGTGAAAATTGTCATCAGCTTTAAACTTGAAAGTTAGGAAAGCATCAAACATTACACAATAAGATATTAAAGTTTACGGAGTTTTAATGAGCACATTGTTGTTTGTATACAATGATGCTGGTTTAATTGAGATGACACTCAATACTAGTCGTGGTAGGATTTCATCCTTATAAATAGCCATGTGAACTAGTTGTGCTAATAAAAGCACAGTTGCATTATACATTAAAAGAATAAGAATACTTTAAACTTTGAAATGTTTGAAAGTTTAAATTGTCATAAATTGGTGAAAGAGGATGTCACACACTTTATGAATTATTATGTGAATTGGTGAATGCACACATACAAGGACTTCACTAATTGAATTCTTGAAATAAGTATTCTCAAAATTACTATAGATCAAGTTGGTTGATTTATGCATTGTCAACAAGTATGATTGTCATTACTTGAGGCATAATTCATCAACTGGAATTTCATGCATTGATCTATTTGGTATTTGGATAAGGGATGTTAAACAATTGTTATAATAAATCAAATACTTGGTATGTTTGATTTTATAATATATTGTATCCTATATTTGCATGTTTAATCCGTGAATAAATTTATTTATTCTAAATCGTCCATTGTCGATTAATGATATGGGAGTATCATTAAGTTAAGACAAATCTGAGAGATATGGTAGAATATACTTGAAAGTATATTGATGAGAATGCATATCAATTTCGAGCATGATATTCAATGAATTGAATATAGGACTTATCCCAACTACATAATTACTTTATGGATATTGTTGTTAAGTAAATTATGAATAGTTATCCTCAGACTTGAGATACCAGATAAGTGTCATGAATGTAGTGCCTTCTGTGGAGCAACTTAACGCTATAAATGGCCGTAGTCATAAGGGTTGTTTCCTGAAGTGTTGCAAAGTTTGTGGGTTATTCTTGTAGTCAAGATAGAATTTGTTCCTTCAAATTTATTTGGAGTTTAATACTGCCTGGGCCCCTCGTAGGTTGACAAGATGTTTGCATGGCCATGCCCAAAGTTCTCCCCTAATATGTTCGTAAGATTTGGTAATCTTGTTAAATCACTAATAACGAGAAACAGAATGGTTGAATAAAGAATGACTTAATTCCATATATTTATTTAACATGGTATTAGAAACAAAAGGATAATAATAATGAGAAATCATTAAAAGGTTTTCCAGAGCCCTTGTTCGAGTTGTACTAGAGGCATCGAAGTGTTGCTAGACGCTAACCGAATGTGATCACTCTATTAAGATTTGTCCAAGTGGGAGCTGTTGGTTTTATGGACAATAAATTAATAGACGTGTGTTAGGATCGAACTCGAGACTATGGGATTGCACACTTTACGTATGAGAATTTAAAGTTAATAATTAAATATAAATGTTGTATTTATTTATTTATTAAACGAAATAACTAACAAACGTTAAGTAATTAATGTAATGGACTAACGGGCGTTAAAGGTATTTGGAAAAGGACTTAATTGCAAAGATTGGGAAGGTTCCGGAATCCCTATGGATACTCCAAACCGATCGGCCATAGGGACAAAATAAGGAAAGAAAAACCAACTTGTTCACCAAGTTTGCTTGGGTATATAAACAAGGCTTGGGGTTTTATTTTCTAGATCTCTTGTGCACATTGCTTAAACCCTAAAATTGTTTTGTGTGTGTTTTGTTCTTAAACTGATCGTACATCCCTTTAGGGTGTCGATCTTCAAACCTTTTCCACATCAAGTTATTTGTTTGATAAAAACTAGCATTACTTTAATTCGGTTTAGTGTGTGTACAAGAACATAGTAATAACATACTTTTGTTATTATCTTGGATTGAATTACAAAAGGTAAGGGTAATTTTATAATCCTATAAATCCTAATTAGGGTTCATCCTAATTGCTAGTTTGTGGATTTGATTCTTGTTCGGCTAGAATCAAGTAAGGTACGCATACTTTATTATTTAGTTAATTAATTATTCATTATATGTTCCTATACGCTTCCGCACTTACTTTGATGTTTATTGTTTATATTTATGATTCGTCATGTTATATAATTCCAACAGGTGAGGCATAGGCTCAGATGTACGCAGCATAATCGGGGTATTCTCGTGGCTGTTTCCGACCCTTATCTGAAGACCCACAAATGTGAACGCGGTTTGACACTTTTAAAGCAAGCTCAGATTAGCTTGACCCTATCACAAAGCACAATTTGATAGGGCCAAAACTGCCCAAAAGATTTGGAATGATAAATATTTGCATGACAGTAAACATATATAATGATCTACTAAAGAGTAATAGAGTATAAGACGTCTATTATTAGAAAGAAGTCACTAGATACCGGAACACATCATATCTAAAGTCACCCTACTAATTGCCAGTTTGCAATTTCAAGTTGTAAATCTTCACATGGACCGGCAAAATTATTATAAATTTCAAGGTGACCAACATCATTTACTGCGAAAAAACACAGCAGCAAACACAAAACCGACAGTTGCTGAGGCGGCGACAACCCATAAGGAAAATGCATCTGTACATAATAGCATAAATTAAACCAAATAAATTCCATGTCCCATACAAGTGAGTGCATGTTAAGTTTTAAGATATAGCGATTTACCTTTCTCTGTAGTATGCTGAATAGATTTCTTTAAGGTTACTGGACGCATCCAGTTAGGTACATTCTGTAGAAAAAAAAACTAACATTTACTTATGAGTGTATATATCAATAAATATGAGAGACCAAGTGTCTAGAACAAGGTTGACCTCAATGCCCCATGTAGGATATGAAGAGCGGGAAGTCGTTGCTGCCAGTATGCCAGTCACAAATTCAATCGGCGTGGCCAACGAGTATGAATTTTGTTTTTGGTTCTACTGCTTACAACAACAAAACACTCAACTTCCTAAATAAATATTACATTATGTACCCTTGGAAAAATGTACAAGTTACAACAGTTTAGACTTACCTTTCTTACGACGATATGCAATTGCTTCCTTCAGAATAAGTGACTTCCAACAATCAGGTTTGATCTGCATTTTTTTAGCACCGGAAATATGATGGAAAAAAACACGCAAAAAGAGAAAGAAGCTTTAAAGGGTGGTGTTTTCAACATGATTAATACCTCTAAGCAGTTATCAACAAGTTCTGCGCTCCGTTTGTATCGTTGACATCTATAAAGCCCAACGGCAAGTAAATACATCTCTTTTTTCTTTTGATTGGGGTTACTAGTGCTTTCCATTGAATCTGCCACAACCCAAAGTAATATAAATAATCAAAGATTTGTCCAACGCCCATCGTCCCAGTGATGAAGGTACAGAAATAAATAACATTATCAAACAACATATATTAAATTTCATATGTTTGTTCACCTTTAAGCATAGTGACCCCACGATATATGTCATCAGGTTGCCTAGAATGAACAAGAACCCACGAATAATGATAACGGATCGCTTCTTTTTGATCCGCAGAAGAACAGCAATCAAACTTGCAGTCCCATAGCTGTAACAAAAATGTCAGAAAGCATAAGCATTAGATTCTTCATACCATCTTTAATCTAAGTTAAATAAATAAAATTGCTGCAAAAAAACAATCTTACTAGTAATTACAGAAGAAAAAAAAAAAAAAACAGTTTACAGAAAAAGAAACATACAAGAACAGTCTCGGAATCGGTCCAAGGAAGATAATCGAAGCCTTTGATAGTTGGCCCGAGCTTCCCTTCTATCACGTTGATTTCTTCCATTGTTTTTTCCGAACTCCTTATACTCCCTCGCTCCTTATAAGCAGGGTACTGTTTGGATTCACATACGACTTTAAACTGATAAACACAAAAATTATATATAGGTAATCCAACAATTGGAAGACTTTCTTTTTCTTTTTTTTTAGAGTAGAATACATTGTTCGTCCCTAAGCTTATACACATAATGCAAGTTTAGTCCTTTTTTTCAAAAAATATCACTTATAGTCGTGACTTCCCTTGTTTTGCATCTTGATTAGTCCTTTTACCTAACATCCGTTAGTATATGCCAGTTAACTCCCTCACGTGCCTTTCACGTGAGGGCAAAATAGTCATTTTTAGTTCTTCTCCTTTGATTAGTGTTCTTTCATTCCTATCCTCAACCCTAACATCCCTTTTAAACCCATTAATAATCCTATGCGAATACACCATCTTTCATATATTTTCACATAAACCGGTTAAGGACCCGACACTATTAACCACCCAAGGACCCGACACTATTAACCCCACACCATCTTGTATTTTTTCCGCTATACGAAACAAATCAAAAGAAATATCGTAATCTTATAAAGTTTCTTCTTTTAGAAAAGTCTTAAGTAAAGCATGTTTTCCTTGTGTAATGTCTTTGCATTCGTTGTATGCTTGAATCATATCTTTTGTAGCTTTGCTCGTGTTTACAAACAACTTTGATGTGTCTTCAATCGCTTGCATACGACTGTTATCCTCATCGACTTGTTTCATTACTTCAGCTTTGATTTCCTTGATGGTATGTGGAAGAGAACAACCCATAAGATTTTTTGGTATGATTAATTTGAGGAGTTTGAGAGTATGGTAAATGAGGAGTTGGTGTGGTGACGGTTTATGTAATGAGGAGGATGGGAATTTAAAATATTTATTAAAAAAAAAGAAGTAGAAGACAAACATAACAGCTACTTTTAAAATTTCTGAGAATTGGAAAAGTTCAGAGACCAGTTGTGTTAATTGGTGTTTGGAAAGTTTAGGGACTAACTCTATAAAGTAATAGGTAAAAAATGGTAAGTAGAGCCTTAGGGACCAACTCTAAAATTCTGAGTAGAGCCAAGTTTGGGGATGAAACTAGTATTTTTGGTACAACATTAAGGACGAATGATGTACTTTAATATGACCGTAAGGCATTTTGGTCGTCTGACACTACATTGAAAAGTCACTTTGTAGTTAATATGGTATTCATGAGTTTTTCAATAGCCACCTTCGTCGTCATTCAAATGCCATTTTTTTAGTGTGCATGGGAAGACGCTCAAGATAGAGTTTCATTTACTTCCATATTATGATGAGATTCTTGACTTCTGGGTTTCTTTTTGGCCGTTTACTTTCGTTAGTGTTTTTCTATTTACGGGAGGCGTTATATCAAACTTAGTTAATTGCAAAAATCGTCCTTAAGGTTTGTTGAAATTGCAGATTTCGTCCTAATAAGTTTAAAACTGCATAGATCGTCCTAAAATCAAACTATTTTACAAATTTTGGTCCCTGGAAAGTGACTCCGTTATCTCTCTTATTTTAATATATAAAACGTAAGGGCAAAATGGTATTTTTTCGCGTGGTCCCCCCTTTTAATCCACTGACCCTCCTTTTGTATTCTACTCTCTCTCCCCACCCACCTATATTCCACTTAATCAAATTCCCCCAAATAAAAATACCAAACCCTAATTTAATCATAACTCCAAGAACAATTGAAATGGTCAATTGCTATTGTCAACCTCCTAGGCAAGCTGTCATTCGTACTTCATGGACTCAAACAAACCCAGGACGTCGCTTCTATTGTTGCTCACAAATTGTAAGATGTAATATGAGTTCTTCTATATCGAGTGTTTAGAGAAATTTTCATTTGAATGGTGTTATTAATATTTGTTTGTAGGTGACTGATTGTGGGTTTTTTGACTGGCTTGATCCTCCTATGTGTGCTCGTGCAGTCCAGATAATTCCTGGTTTACTAAGGGCAAGGAATGTGCTTGAAGAATCATTGAGTTCAATGGCAGCATCTAATGGAAGATTGAAGATTTGTTTGGTTTGCAGTTGGGTGTTTTTTCTTATTTTCTTGATGTAATAAGTCTAGTATGTTGTAAGTGTAGTATGTTTAGTGATAAGTGAACTTAAAAATTGACCAATATGTATGTTATGGTCAATGATTTTGGATGTAATATGGGTAATGTTCAATGAATTAACAAGTTTTTTAGTGCTTATGGGTATGTTTAAAGACAGTGGTGACTAAAGTTTAGTTTACAATACATGAAACAAGTAAGTAAAATGGAATTTAGCATATGCAAGAAGTAACTTGTTACATTGAAACAAGTAGGTAAAATGAAATACTAAATACATGAAACAAGTAAGTAAAATGTTGCTGCATGAAACAAGTCATTAACTTGTTACATTGAAAATTTGCCACATAAAGTGGACATTACCATTACATTTTTAGCATACTAAAGTTCAAAGTAGGAAATACTAAATACATTAAGATCCAAATTCAGATAAGTAGCAAATACTAAAGTACCAAATAACATTTAAGTAGCAAATACTAAGTAACAAACTTAGTTGGTGTGGATTTCCTATTTGCAGAGACCTTTGTCATTCTCTTTTGACTTCCGGATAGTGGATTCACTGGTTGACTTTGAGAAGGTTGAGAGCTTGGTCCAACACTTGTTCCACCAACATTCTGTGCAGCCAACATTCTGTGAAACATAAACCGCACCAACACCATCTGCCAACATTATGTGCGGCACCATCTGCACAACATCGGTGCACCACCAGCTTGAACCAACATCTTGTGCAGCACTACTTGAACCAGATTCGAGTTGACGACCAAAGCACCAACATTCTTACAACTCCTTTGTTATGCCCTTTCCTTTGCAGATACAACATGTCAATTTTGCCCTTTTTATACATTTTCCAGGCTTTCACCATCTCTACAATTTCAACAACACTTTTCTTTCTTTTTTAAGGCCGCCAATTTGTGGTGAATTTTAGGTGGTAGTATGGTTGTTGGCCATTCATGTTGCTCCCATCTATTCCTACCATTGATTGGATTAACTTCGAAAGAATATTGTTGTTTACATGTTTCAAGCCTATAAGACTGATGCACCCAAACCCTCTGGTAAGCCAACGTCATCCCATTCTCACTCATGTTTTGAATGGCTGCTACGCATGTTTAAAGGTAGACCTGAGATTTCCCATTTTCTACATGAGCACTCCTTTTGTTGCAAATTAACCACACATTGGTCCCCCAAGGACCTTTAACTTGCATCGTCAAGCACCATTCCAATCCACAATGTATTTTGAAGCTTCATCTTTGATTGTGTTAAAAACTTTTTTAACAGAAGGAGTAAGTGGCCCATCAGATTTGTCAATAACTTTTTGAACTAGTACTATTCTTTTCATCAGATACTCTCTTACATATTCTAGGGCTGACACTATTGGGGAATCCCTAGCATCTAACAATTGTCTGTTAACAGTGAACCTAAACCCTTCCATATTAACATCTAATTCATCTATAACATGTTCCTCATCAACAAGCTCTTCTGCACCATCATTATCAACTCCTAAACCATATGCACCATCACTATCTACTCATAAACCATCTGCACCCTCTGCACCATCACTATCTACTCCTAAACCATCTGCACCCTCTGCATCATCACTATCTACTCCTAAACCATCTGCACTATGATTAACAATTATCCACTCCTAATCCAGCTGCAGCATCATTAAAATGCTCATAATCCATTCCTAAACCATCTGCACCATCATCTAAATGCTCATTATCCACTCCTAATCCTTCTAAACCATTATTAACAACCTCGTTATCTTGTCCAAACTACTCTACAGCTAATCTCTTTCTACAATTAGGCAACCCAATGGACTTCCCCTTTTTATGTGTTTTACTAACCAGGCTTGTATCAACATGTCCCTCATCTAAATCAACTACTTCAACATTATCAGGCAACTCACTAATTTAAGTGTGACTCTTTGAATTTAGGCATGTAATAACTCTCAACTGTAGTCTCACCATGTTCAATAAAGACATCAATTACCTTATTATCTTTAACATATTGGGCAAGGTTAATAACATCATCATCACTTGCCAATGCCCTTAATCCCCAATCTAGTGTCTTATTAGGTATCCTAAAGTGATAGAACATGATATCCATTGGATTATACTTTAACATTGTAACTATGAAATGTATGACATCAACATTAAAGGACTCTATATCCAACAAGTCTACATATTGGACCTTACCACCAAAATACTTTCTCTTAGGTGATGGCGTAAAACATCCACCATGAAATACCTTAATTGAGAACACTTCGGATGATCACTGTTTCATAAGAAAAAAAAAAAGAATTGATTAGAATAACACCTTAACCACATTTACTATATGGATTTTGATTTCATGTTCTTACCATAAACTACACGTGGATTGAATGTTGACCCATCTGTTCTAAAATACCATTCTTGTAGTCCAGTTACCTAATTTGAATTTGATTAACACATTAACACTTTGAAGTTAAGAATTTGATTTGCAGCAAAGGGAAATCATTGATTATTTTTTTAGTTAGGGTTTTTTGTTTTAGAATACCGGAAGTCAACGGATAAAGAGATTTATATGGACGGTCAGTGGATTAAAATGGGGGGACCACACGTAAAAATACCATTTTGCCCTTACATTTTATATATTAAAATAAGAGAGATAACGGAGTCACTTTCCAGGGACCAAAATTTGCAAAATAGTTTGATTTTAGGACGATCTATGCACGTTTAAACTTATTAGGATGATATCTGCAATTTCAACAAACCTTAGGGACGATTTTTGCAATTAACTCTATCAAACCTAATCCAACCTTATTTTGTTATTTTTGCAAGGTTTCGCATTTTGGCAGTTTCCATCCTTATAATTCGTGTAACTTGCCACCTTTCTTAAAACTTATATAAGTTTGTAATTTATATAAAGTTTTATATTTTATGCCCCTCTATTATAAAACACTTATCAACTTTCATAAAACGTTGGTTACTTATATTAAGTTCTACAAGTTCAACCCCTCAACTTTAACCAACTTAACATTTTCATAAAAAATTTTATAAGTTTTTGAAACTTTTGTAAGATAATTGTATATCTTATATTTTTCAAATAAAATGTTTGGCCCATATTTTATTTGGCCCATATTTTATTTATCGACCACATCAGCGTAAACTTTAAATAATAAATTTGTCCAAATATATTATTTAACAATGACTTTAATAAATATATATGGTATATATATTTTCACACCTCGAAACCAAACAAAGCTAATAAATACAATTCGATTTGTAATTATTTACTCCTCGATAATACTTAAGCCAATATTCGAGCCAACTCTTATGTGAATATATAGTATATACTCCCATACTTATTCCAAGAGCCAATACTTACAAGTATTTTCACAACTACATTTTTATGTACATCGAGAATCAAATTAACTTGTGAAATATCCATATAAGCTACAATAACTCAAACAATTAAAAACATTTGTTTTTGAACTTTAAGCATTTAAAACACAAACACTTGTAAACTTCAAACGTTGTTAAACTTTACAACATGTATTTGAATACAAGACTTAGACTAAAACCATACCATACTTATCTAGGTTACGTGTCGGAGCCGTGCACACCTACTATTTAACGATTCTACTGAGGTGAGTTCATAGCCCCACTTTTACTCTTTAATCGTTTTATAAACTCCTTGAGGGAGATACATGCAACTACTACTTTTATGATCACAATTGCTTAAAAACTCTATGAAAAAAAAATCTCGTTTTTTTCTTCTTCACATATACAAGCTAAAACTACAGCCAACAGGGTGGAAGTTGTGTCTTTACAGTAACTCTCCTCTAATAGCGTAGGCCGTCCTCCTCTATGTGTCTACAACTTAGGATTCTGTATATTATTTTCATTATATTATTATTGCCTAAGTTAGAAACTGATAGCTACTTTACTTACGTAGATAGCTGCTTTGCATGGGTGTGTAACCAACTACTTTACTTGGGTACGTTGATACCTACTTTACTTGGGTGCGTAACAATATACTTTACTTGGGTACGTTGATACCTACAAGTACTTGGTTGCGTGGACACCAACACAGAACTGGAACACTTAGGGTTTTGTCAAGAGCTTAGTGCAATAATAACTACTTTTGATTATGGGCATATACCAACGCATCCCACTGTTTCTTAAACTTAAAATCTTGTGATCAACTAGTTTATTGCTAAACTTATGAATTCACTCAACTTTTGTGTTGACTTTTTAGCATGTATTTTCAGAATAAAAAGACGATAGCTAAACTTTGGAGGCGCTTGGTGTAACACCCCCAAAAATGACTCAGCGGAAGCATACAGGTATTTGGGTGCTACTAAATTGGTACCACAACATAAGCATAGAACAACGGATTTTTATAAATAACTTTTATTCATTTCTTAAAAACAATGTTTACATTATTGATTAGTGCGGAAAATGGCCCATTATAACGAGTGGTCCCAATACATAAATCAGAGTCATCTATGACCATGCCATGCCTTTGCCTTGAGCCTCCAAAGATAAGCTATCACTTCAAACGAAGATACATGCTAAAAGGGGTCACTTATGTGGTGAGTTCATAGGTTTATTTAAAAGGAATTCAGACCACTGTTCGAAGTTGGTTTTTGATGATCATTACGTCTTGCATAATGTCATAAAGTTTATGGTTTCAATTCATAAAAGGATTTCATAAAAGAGATTTCATTAGTGTGCCATAAGTAGGGTATATGTACATTACAACGAATATAATGTCATATATTGAATGTATTACGCTAGCACTAAGTTCATGCAACCGAAGCTACGACAGTTTCTGTATGCACAAAAAGTCATACAATATGAAGCCCATGGCGAGTGTTTATCCCAATACACTCGGTCCCGACATGCTATATGTTACGCCTTGACCCAAGCGGGGTCAACCGAACAGGGGAGTGATAACGCTACACGCGTCGTTCGGGGTCAAGGAAACGTCCTTTTCTTCGAGCAAGTTTTATAACACCCTAGGCAGTGAACCTAATCGTTGTAGTGTAGTAATTAGGGTAAGCCACGGGTATTGATATCGTTCTCTAGGGGAATAGGAATGCTAGTAGGGAGTTACTACGCTAAGGTTAAGGTTGAGGAAGATTATTTTTTTTATTTTTTTTATATTTTATGAAAAAATAGAAAGGTACTAATCTCGGTATTGGATTTGGGAGGGGTTGGTATTTCTACCGATTACTCTACTATTATCTAATTATCTAAACTAAGGTTGTGGGAGTCTATGTCTAATTAATGTGTGCTCGTATGACAGTTTAAAGATGTGTTTACTTAGTTTGTATTACTCCTTAATTATCTCCTATTGATGGTTGAGTGTCACGTCTTATTCCTAGTTGCGTTGTGTGTCTAAAGTTGTAGGGTATGCGTTTCTCCCTAACTCTTTGAACTTACCAAAGGGTCTCATCTACAAAACCCACTAGATATTATAGACTCCTACTCTAAGGCGCTCTTCGGATGGTTTAGCCTACAATCACTCAGGTAATTATACGCTAAGGTTCACAAAGATGAATCAAGCATTAAGTACACAACGAATGTTCTATCGCATTCCTAGATCATTAA
The DNA here is from genome assembly GCA_910596185.1 of Chrysanthemum makinoi. NCBI lineage: Eukaryota > Viridiplantae > Streptophyta > Magnoliopsida > Asterales > Asteraceae > Chrysanthemum > Chrysanthemum makinoi. Next base: position 3,002,715 of record OU343217.1, on the reverse strand, counting down.
TCAACTAAGATAAGAAACAACCAATCAATATTTAATAATTAAGTTTCATACTTCCTAAGCAAACACACAAATAAATTAGCCGGACATGGAGAACATGCAAGCATACACACAAATAATCAAAGACATAATTGAATTAATGAAGTAAAGACTTATCTTGGTATAAGATAGGGTTAAAAACCCTAAAATACTGTACAAGACACCTTAGGTTATGTTTTAGGTTTTTACTCCAAAGACTCTCCACACCAAGATGAATTCGGATTCTATATATAAGATTACAATTGCGACGGCGTCCACCTTATGTTTAGTGACGCGCGTGTAGCCGCCATTAGGGTTTCGTCTTGGCACGTTAACCTTGCGCGGCGTCACCTTATGTCCGTGACGCCGTCCTCTCATTTCGACGTCGTTGGATTGCATCTAGGCCGTCGAGTAGCGACGGCCCTACTCTTTCACAACTAGACGCCGTCTCTTGAAAACACGAAGTTTTGAGTTTCAACCGTCACACAAATCTTGGGACGGCGTCGCCAATAGCACCTGACGCTGCCGCTTCTACTTTCAGCAACTGTGAGTGTCTCGATTTCGACTTTGGCCATTTTCTTCATATATTCGCGCCTTTTCGTCCAAATAAGTGCCATTCCAGAATTTTGCCTTCACGAGACCTAAAAAGTGAAAAGGAACGATATTAAGCAATAACGGATACAAAAGTGATCAAATAAGGACTAAAACGACCCCTCAAAATGGTACCTTTTAAAACCTTATCAGGGAGTCACCCCCAATAGATCTATTTATAATATTCGCGCTTCCCAGCAGGAATTGACGGTTCATGAAGAGGGCAATTTGGGATCTAAGGACTTAGGCTAAGCTGCGTAATATTCTAGGTCAAACATTTTGGTATGCTCTATAAAACATCCATGTATGATGAAAACTTTAAACATGTGAAAGCATAGTATGCATGGAATGCACAAGTAAAATGATTTAAGTAAAATGAGCATGTATCTTCTCCCAAAACAAGTATAAAACGTTTTTAAAATAGGGGCTATGAAACTCACCTTGGCAATGTGCAATATGCAGTCAAAAGGGAATTTAATCAAGGAGTGGTAGTGCACGGCTCCAACACGCAACCTAATTAAGTACGGCATATTTAGTCTTCATGTTTAAGACTCGATAAAGTTTAACTAACTTTATAAGTTTTAATTGTTTGTGTTGTTGTTGTTGTTGTTGTTGCTTGTGTGGCATTGTTCATCGTAGAACAATTTACAAGAGATTGGGTGGATTTCAGCTTAGAAAGGATGACATGGAAGGAATCTCGAAAAAGGAATTACGACTTTGGTTTAATGTTGACCAAATGAGAATACTTGAAAGGGTGCACGCAGAAAAGATATCAAGAATGAACAAGACTTCGGTTTGTTAATAACAGGATGACGATGTACGAAAAGTATGTACATATAACGTTGGACGTCGATGCGAACGAAAGAAATATAGATATATATTAAGTGTGTATATATAATTCATATATGTTTATGTCGTTACTAGTACTTGTGTAAAGAAAAGTTTTAAGTACAATTCAACTTGTACACTTTAGTAAGTTTCTAAAATGCATCGATATAAATGTATACATTTTTAAAAGAACGGTTACGCCAAAGAAATAATCATGTTTGTATATAAAAAAAAAGATGTAAGTGTCGATATAATTTATTCAAATTGTTATGAAAAATGTATAGTATATTTGTAGCAAATTTTTGGCGTAACTCGGGTGTATAATCTTTTTGTCCGAGTTGACTAGTGTTAAGGCTTTATAAAGGTGAATTTTTATCAAGTTTAAATAATCATTTTTAGTATTGTAAGTCAATGACTAAAAGTTTATATTCCCAACCATTTTGCTTAGAGGCATGAAAGTATTTAGTTTTTGTTATAAGTAGTACAAAATACTCATTTATTTAAACAATCATATTTCAAATTTTGCTTAACGTTTATATACTCATTAATTGATTTGCGACTTGAGTTTTTGTAGTGTTGACGACATGGATTATAAATTTCAAGGTGTCGCGCTAAATAATCATTTATGTATATACAGTACTAGTTATATGGGCCTGTGGGCTGTGGCCCAAATATTAGAACCCCTTGTTTAAGTGGGCTTTGGCCTAATACGCATATACCAATTTGGGAAACGCAAGGAAATGGATGTACACTGTGTCAAGTTTAAAGAATATAAGCGAAATATTTAAAAATTTAACTAACTCCCAACCTCAACAATAATAACTCATAGCTCAAAAGTTATATTACAAATAAAATGTGAATGTTTATGGCAAAATGTTATATAAACAGTTTGTGGAATTGTTTGACACCGAGACTTAACACCGATCGTACCATTATGTCACGGACTAGAGATCCTTTAGCTCGAGTAAAACAATTACGCATTCGACTCACACGACCACTCTTGTGGTCTTGTGTCAATAGCGGGTAACCAAACACCCTTCTTGAGTGAGGTTGAACCATGATAGTCAACGAGTTCACACCCATTTCTTTTTAAAGTCTTGTTAACTAGAAACCAAAGTAGGATGCAAACCGGACACAAGCATTTAACATAAGTCATTAATGAACTAAGATTAAGACCAACGGACACTAGCACACCCCTTGGTGTGACTGTCGTCGTGCTGAGCAACCCAACACCCATGTGGGTGTGGTCTACCTGGACCCAAGACATAGTTGTGGTTTTTCTTGTGTTCTTTTGTGTGACAGCCGACAACAACAACAACATAGAAGTTAATATTTTACCATTTCACAATCCCTTGACATAACCCATATTTCGACATACGTGAAACTGAAGATACTCATAATTAAATTAAGAAATTAATTCATAATACAAAAACAACAAGAGTATTATTCTTACAAAAATCTGGCAGTGGATCGAAGGACATGAACACCGAGACAAAGAAACCAAATTGGAGGAGACTCGAGGTGAATTGGAACAATTAACTTCTGGAGTATCTTCCTTATGCCCTCAACTACAAAACCCCTTTATCAATTTTGAAAACCCCTTTGTTATGATGGAACCCTAACTTTCGGATTTGATAACAAGTGAATGAAAACTCTTGAGAAACTTGACCCTTGTATAGATGAAGGAGAGGAAAGGGAGCCTCCTAGCTTTCTTGGCCTAGTGCTTAGGGTGATACCCTTTTCTTGCTCTTGTCCTATCTCCTCAGCCGCGCTAGTGTCTCCTCGTGCTAGTATAGGATAGATTAGGTGGCTGAAATGTGTGGTGATGGACCATGGTGACTGAAGAGGAAGGGGAGCAGGACCCTTTTTGGTTCCTGGTTTTGTATAGAAGCGAAAAAAAGGAAATAAGTGAAGAAGAAAGAGATATAAGGGTGGGACAGTGTAGATTTGTTTTGTTTTATTATTAGACACAGTATAAATTGTAACCCGTGTTTTGTCGAATCTTTGCGTAAACGTACCTTCCCGGCGCCCGAAAAATGTAGAAAATATATATTTGGAAACGATTTTATAAGCGTAATAATATGACATTCTTATTACGTTGAAATTTGATTATAATTGTTTGCCGTTATTAATTTGGTGTCGGTCTGCGTGCGGTGCCGTGGCTTTCCTAAATTCAACGAGATAACCTTTTGTTTTCTCTCGTAATTTATTAGTGATTGATAAAATGTATTTTCTCTTATCTGGATTTATTTTTAGTTTTGTTTTGCTCTGCGCTGTAGTGTGCTTAAATAACCGGCGGATTAAGCTTATGTATGCTTAAATTTTAACTTGGACACTAATAAATTTCCACGATGATACTTTGTGGGCAAGTATTGTATGTGCGGTGTCTTATTTCTAAAGGAAGAAATGACCTCGTTTTTTATATTTTAGATATTGGCATTTTGTCGGAAAATAATTGATTTGAATTTTCTGAGGCGATAAATATTATTAAAATAATCCGAAATTTTACGGGTTGTTATACTTGGGCATTGGCATGATATGGTCATAGATGACTCTGGTATACATCTGGGACCACTTATTCATTATGTGCCTATTTTCTGCATTTCATTTTGAAAGATGTAAACATAAATCTTTATAAAATAAGATTTCTCAAGTTAAACCGTTGTTTTATACATTGTGTTGTGATATCAATCGAGTAGCACCCCAGTAACATTTACTTCCGTTGCAAACCATTTTGGGGGTATTACAATTCTGTACAGGTTATGCTTAGTGTTCGTGGTGGTTCAAAAATGCTCTATAAACACTTACTTCAGGAACGTTATTGCTAAATGTTTTCATGCAAGTATTCATGATGGCATTCTCATCAACCATTATCATCAACATCTATTTTCGCATGCTCAAACCCACATCATAAAGACATTCTCATCAAAGATCTACGCAAAAGCAAAGTTCAGAAAGATTCTACATTAAAGTCTAAGAATCTTTAAAGTTAAAAGACAAAGATCAAAGTTAAAAGTTTGGAACTACATAAGTATAAAGATTCAAAGTTATCAAGAAGTATGAGCATGTCGGAAAGGAAAAAAAGTCACCAGAAACAGAGATGTTGATTGAAGGAAAGAAATATCAAAAGACGATGATTAAAGATCACAGAGCATGAAGGAACAAAGGATCAAGACTAGTCTATGTCGACACACAAAGTTCAAGCTTAAGAAGACTAAAGATCTAATCAAGTGGAGCATCTTTTGAATGACCACCCCTGAGGGGGAGATTGTTAGCCTTAATAGAAAGTGATGGTCATTCACGATTAGGAACTTTGTAATGTGTCTTAGATATTGTAATAGAATAGTCAATGAGCTCGTGGATTGGGCTAAACTAATAGGTTAGTAGTTATGATGAGCCACTCTTTTATATTCCATGTAATCCATGTCCAATCTAAGTCCAAAACGAGGCCCATGGCCAAGCCCATTAAGGCACCTCATGTGTATTATAAATACATCTCAAATGACACATTTACGGTGTGTGCTTTAGTGTGTAAGTGTGTGCTTTAGTAATAAGAATTCCCTTGTTTATCTCTCTCTAAAATGCATATTTCTCAAGTCACCATACCATCATACGTTCATATATTAGTGTATAAGATTGATAAATCTAAGGTCCTACACACTGAAATCATTTTATAATTCGGAAACCACATGTTTTGGATCACTTGATGAAACATGCTAATCAGTCACTTTATGTATATGATTAAACCTCAAATAGATTCTATGTTAGATTCTATGTTAATTTTAGAATTGAGATTTTTCCGTATCGGCTTGTTCACCTAGTTAATAACGAAACTTGTCCGTTATGTTAATTTGTTATCTAACATTCACTATGAATATGGTCATTCAGTGGCACACAATCAGTGGCGGATCTAGCTTATGCACAGGGTATGCACGCATCGGGTGCAAAATATGAAGTAGTGTAAAAAAATTGATTTTTTTTTCGAAAGGTGTTACAAAATACACTAAAACTTAAGAGTGCACTCTCTAAAATACTAAAAAATTATGATTGCATACCCTCATATTTTAAAAAGTAAAAAAGGAATGAAGGTAAACAGAGCACCGGTTATTTTGTGTATTTCAGTGGCTGTTTTGAAGAGGAATAAGAAGTAGGTTAAGTGGTGATAAATGGACTTTATGTCTTTTAACCTTTTGTCCTGCCCCAATTATAATGTATACTTATGGTACGGTATTGATTTTTTAGTATACATGTATGTTCCCTCCCAAATCCCATAATTAGTTGAGTATTAACTTTATCATTTTATTTGTTCAGCTAGGTGTTTTTTTTCCAAGATGAAAACTGGATCTTTTATCTTCATTGGTTGATTTATTATTTATGTTTAATTTGACCACGATGAAAAGTTAATTAAGAGCTAGCTACGGTAATACCTTATCAACAGATGTAATATGAGCTATTTGACTAAAACTAAAACCAAAGATATTTTAATCAAAACACTTGAATCTGAATAACCAATTACATTTTAAATAACCCGAACTTGATAAACATGTGATCTTTAGTAACTCCGATCCATACAACTACTGAATCTGAACCCTGAAAACCTGACCTTAAAAACTGACACGAGAAACCAAAATTTAACTCATTATTAACTATACCAAAAGTAGCATATACCCTACTTCAAATTTCTGGATCCGCCACTGCACACAATTTTAATGCAAAAATATGTAGAGTAATACATTGAAGTGTCGTGTATAGTATAAGTTACCACCACCTCATGAGTTGCAATTGGAACCATATTATAAGGATCACCTAAAAAAATAAATTAAAACTACTAGGCATTAGTTTCTAAGAAGGTGCATGCATGTCATATTGATGTTCGTTGTTTTATTATTTATTAATTTTAAACTTTGAATTATTCAATGAAAGGGAAGTTGTTTTATTATTTATTAATTTTAAACTTTGAATTATTAATTCAATGAAAGTGAAGTTTCCTATACGCTATAGACAATAATAATGCAACAACCACACGGGTGCTAATTGAAATTCTTCCTTTTGCTTTTCTAGAATCGGTTTCACATTCACAGGAAATTTCATTGTAATTACAACTTGTATATAAATATATCTCATCCGAGTTTAAAGGCATTTCATTTGTTGAAGCAATCACAACACATAAATCTTTCTCTACCTTATTCATCATTCCGTGCTTCAATTCCATTTCTACAATTAAATCTATCCCATTAGTATTTGAACAACAAATTAGAATGGCGTCTTCCATGAAAGAGTTTGAACATCTTGAAATTCAACTCGAAGGGATCAAATTAGCCACCAATAATTTTGATGAAAAAAACGTTATCGGACATGGTGGTTTTGGTAAGGTCTATAAGGGGGAATTGTCTCACTATCACTCCGAGGGGAATAGCATGGTAGCTTTAAAGCGTCTCGATCGTAGACATGGTCAAGGAGACGCCGAGTTTTATAAAGAAGTCAGAATGCTTTCGAGTTACAGACATGAAAACATCATCTCCCTCCTGGGGTTCAGCCGCGGACGGGATGAGATGATACTTGTTTATGAGTATGCGTCTCGTGGAAGTCTTGATGGTTATCTAAATGATGTCAACCTCACATGGACACAAAGATTGAAGATATGCCTTGATGCTGCCAAAGGACTAAGCTACCTCCATGATCCCAGAGAGACGTACCAAAGACTAATCCATTGTGATATTAAAAGTGCGAACATTCTGCTCAATGAGAATTTCAATGCTAAAGTTGCTGATTTTGGGCTGTCAAAAATAGGCCCCGCTAATCAGCAGAATTCATTTCTTGTCACCGATATCTTGGGTACCCATGGATACTGTGATCCTGTGTTTATGGAGACGTACACCCTCACAAAAGAGTCAGACGTATACTCTTTTGGGGTAGTGTTATTTGAAGTTTTGTGTGGGAGGCTATGCTTTGAACACAACAATGGTCAACATACTGTTCGTGCCTTTTGGAAAAAAATTACATAGAAAATAAATTAAATGACATCATTCTTAAGGATCTGAAGCAGCAGATGGACACGAGTTCGTTGAAAACATTTGCAGGCATTGCATATCTGTGTTTGGAGAGATCACGTGAAGAACGGCCTGTGATGTCTCTTGTTGTGAAAAAACTTGAGAAATCACTTAGATTGCAAGAGCTTTATGATTTCAAATTAAGACGGTCTGAAGAGATACTCAACGCCGTAAATCCTCCTCTGAGGTACAGATTCATCAAGGAATTTAAGGCGATATTCTCTAAAGGGTTCCTATTTAGTCGGGGAAAAAAGGTAATTATCTGATCTGTTTTGGGTTAGTTGTCAAAAAGTTTAAAATGCTAAACTGTGATCTATAAAAAAAAATTAGACTAATTCTAGATTTCACATCATTGATACCAAATAGAGTAATTAGAGAGTTTGCATGCTATATATTTTGAACTACAATGCAATGTTTTTTTAAAGTCTATCTTTTCAAAAACAAAAAATGAGATTTTTTTTAACACGTGTCGGGTTGGGTAATGGGTCAAAATGTGTAACTTTTTAATACTGGTCGAGTTGGGTTAACCCACCAACACATATCTCTAATCTTCCTTTATTTTTATTTGCGCTATATAAATTGTTGTTCCCGTTTACTTATTTAATAACAATTAAGAAGTTTAACAACTAAGCAATATGTCTACTTTCCTTTTTTTTTTTTTTTTTTTTTTTTTTTTTTTGTAAACTCAAAAATGTATCTAGTAAGATGCAATCATTTATATAATTTAATGTAGAAATGAGTGAGCTTGTGTGTTTGTATAAGGGATGCAATTAGTTTGCCCTCTAATGTGCTTGTCGTGCTTGCTTTTTATATCAGGGTCAGCAGCAATTTACACCATCAGTTTATAGCAATTCGACAGGGGGAAGACATTCACTACAAAAAAATTGTCTATTTTACACGGTTATATCTCCACGGTTTGAAAACTGTGTACTTTGTTTTCTTTTTTATCCACGCAAAAACATGTGGAAAAAATCTACACATCTAAAAATGTGAAAAATAAACTACACTTACAAAAGCGTGTAGAAAAAAATGAAACTCCACGGTGTAAAGTATCTGATGAAATTGATTGATAAGGGTTTCAATGCTCATCATATTCTATCATTAATCATTTTGATTTTGATTTTGATTTATGATTGTAGTGAATGATCAGAAGCGATTGACGGGTGAATGATGGGCGATTGATCGGACCGATGACCGGAGCAATCTATTGGTTCTCTCTCTCGATTTACTTTTAATCGACTATGCATATGTTGATATTGCGTTACTACGGTTAGAGTTTGAGATTTAGGTCGAAATTTGTGATATTTCGTTAGACGTTGTCGGATAAGTGATATCGACATCACCGGTGCTAATGTCGGCATCAACGAGTAAGTTTAGAGATGAAAATGTTGTGTTTCTTAAGTGTAAGAATGATGCTCTGAATCCGCAAAAGTGTCTTGAGAAAGGTTAGCAAGTCATGATTTGCGATTTAGTCGTTGTAAGTGTATGTCGCCTCAGAATGTGTTTAGCTATGTTTTTGTAGTCGTAAGGTATTGATCCGCAAGTCGTAGCTTGTGAGGTTAAGTCTCTGACTTGTATCGCGATAGCTTTGTTGTGTGAATCCATTTACGTAAGTAAGTCTTCCTTACATATTTTAATTATTGTGATAATTATTAAGCTTCACATTGTCCATGATTAGTTGATTAGCTACTGTTAAAGCTAGTAGTTTTGGTTTTATTTGTGTATGTTTTATCGAAGTGCATAAATTTATGGTATTAGAGATTTAGAGTGAATTTGGAGTGCCATATATACTATATACATGCACTTGAAGAAACATGGTAACTAAGAACACTATGCATTTAGTATTTAGTGGTGCAGAGCAGGAAACTTAGTTTTGTCACTTTTGTTAAGGGTAGTTGTGTCTAAACTTATATTTTGATGAATCCAAATTACAGATATAGTTTATTTGGTGTCAGCCATTTCTTGACGTATAAGAAGAACGAATACTTGCAGGTTCACTATTTGGATTCTTATTGTAGGATTGGTGATCAAATTCTTATTATTTTGTTCTAATCGTTAGGTGATTGTTTGACAAATCAATCTTCAATGACTTTTTATTACTCTTTTTGACTTAAATATGTATTCAAGAATGATCCGGGTACTCTTTGTTACTTTAAGTTTTCAGCAAAAAGTTCTTTTTTATGCAGAGCGATACTGTGTAAGGCTATTACTAGTACTCTCTAACCACTAGGATTACAGTCATGCTAGGATTAGAAGCCATTTCAAGAAGTTTCTACAGTCTATTTTCTGTTTCTTTCTAGTGAAAAGGGTGGTAAAATTTATCACTGCCCCTTTATTAGTTTATTCGTGGTGGCAGCGATGTGATTATATGGTTCACCATTATAATCGAGCTAGATGTATGAAGCAAAGGGTAAAATATAGATTTGGAGGAAAGAAATTTTTTTAATGTCTTAATAGATTTTTTTTTTGTTATCGTGACTTTTTGTTATATGTCACAGCCCCTTACATATGTTCTTTTATATGATGACCAGATTTTAATGGATGAACAAGAAACGAAACTGCAATTGCCTCCTTACAGGTTTGCTTCTCCCTTATGTACTTTGTTTTCTGCATACGCCTAATCATCTTTAGAAATTGAACGTTGACCCACTTTTCTTTCTCGTTTCAAGTGTTTTTTTGACGGTATTGACTCAATGTTGAGGTTTAGATCATAAAAGATACAAGAACGTTGACCAACCAGTTTGGCCCAAATCAAAAGTACCCATTTTAACCCAATTGGCTTTCACCTGCCTGTTTTTCAATCAACTCATGAAAAACAGAGTCTATATTGTCTGTTTGTAAAATGATATGGCTGCTATATTTTGTACTTTCCTATTTGTAAAATGAATATTGGATTTGTTTTATTTTTTATTTTAAGAGAGGGGTTTCAGCAAAGGGGCCAAAAGCAGAGTCTATATTGTCTGTTCAAGATATTAACATTCAGTCACAAGCTTTACTAAATACGAAGGACTCTAACAAGGTATATACAATCTTTACTGAATATCCTTAAAGCTACATTTACATTATGTTATTAGGTAAAATTTAAAAAGATTTCAACTTATTGTAATTGATCAGATTATGCTATCTGCTTGCAGGATGAAAGCAAGTTGATGGAATCGAGATGCTTCAGAGGGCACTTCCAACAATTGTGAAGGAACTAATCGAAGTTTTAGATATACTATGAAAGTGGTCTGTATTGCGATTCTATGAATCTAACACATCTTGCCTATTAAAGGTGAGTTTTTTTTATACTGTTTTTGATTTGCTAATATGTAATTATTCTTACTTCTTTATGGTTCTGACATTGCTGAGCAAAGTGGTGAAGTTTCCGCGGTTCATATCTGGACCAGTGGGTAGCAGGTAATATGAACCTTCTGTTTTTTTACTTTCCTTTTTTTATGTTATCCTTGTACTTTTATCTCTCACTAGCCTCTTGACAAATGTGAGGCGCTAATTTGTGGTTGTAGGTTAGCTTTTACCCGGAACCTCAAAGGGAAAGACATCCAATGACATTATCATCTGTAGGTGTAATTGGCCCCACAAACTGGAATGAGGCTCTAAAGATCATTACATACAGCTCTCCTGAACAGGTGTGGATTAATACCCTTAGCTGTTTATTATCTGTGGTTCCTAGTATTTGTTTTTTTTCCTTCCATATTAAGCAAAGATGAATCTCGACATCATATGGTCATGTTTGATCAGAAGTGCCAAGTGTTGGCACAAAAACTGATCAACTGATCTATTTCAAAATCTATATTTTGCAACTGAAAGCAATACGCAGTCAAACGGATCATGAAAGATGCTAGAAGAAAAAATATTCTCTTAGTATGACTCTGTTATGGGCTGACTAGTTATGATACACTGCAATAATCCTTCAGGTTAGGATAAGACTCAAGTAATGGTTAACAACAGCTCGAGTTTGAAGTATGCTATGTTTTTTCAGCCCTCATCTCGCGCATCACCCGTCATGGATCACTACCCGGGTATGTATTATAATGTTATAAATTTACATGTTGATTGATCAAGCACATGACTATCTGTTTTACTAGTTGATTTTCGAATGTTTGGTTGCAGAGCGTAGTTAGGATAACTAGCTGATTTTCGAGTGTTTGGTCGCATAGCGTAGTTGTAATTGCATAGCATAGCGTAGTGTTTAGCAACTTGCATGTATTAAAATAGTAGTTGCAATAATTGTATTTAATGGGTGCAAAATCTCTGTAATAATCGTAGTTAATAGGTGTAATAATCTGTACTTGCATATTTGGCATTTGCATAAGCGTAAGTACTGTCAATGTTAATTTGTTATGGCCACTGCAAGTACTTAACTTCCAGTTGCATTATAAGTTTATGATAGTTAGGCAGGACACAATTCGTGCACATTTCGATATATGCTCACGAATATATATGAATTTGCATTCATTATTTGGTAGAATTCTAGTTAACCAATATTTGGACTACCATGTGTTAGATGTGAAATAAAGTTTCTAAACGACACTCATTCGATGTGATGTTAATTCACTATGCACCACTATAATAGCCGCTCGACTCAACCCAACCCCGTAGTTAACCAACTCGTCTGATCCGTTGTATGAAGTGACCCATTTTGATTCTAATCTGTTTTGAGATGTTACCATATCCTAAATCATTAATCCTGTAATTTTTGGTTTTCTTTCTCGTTATTTAGGAGCTTGTTGAAGACGAAAGATCACAACTTGCAATGGATTTCAGTAATTTTTGAATACTCGAAGACGAAAGATTGAAGAAGCTAGCTTTCAATGAAATTTTGTAAACATACTTAGAAATTGCTATGAAAGTGTTATTTGAGTATGTGAGGTTTAATTGTATAAAATTGCTCAAGATTTGATGTTGCTATGGAATAGCTCCAGATTTGATGTTGCAATGGAATTGCTTCAAATTTAAGTATATGATGTTCATGCGTTATGATGTTGCTATAAAATTGCTACAGATTTGTGTTTTTTTTTAAAAAAAAAATATTATTAATATTACTTTTTTATTATTATTTTTTAAATGTAAAATGATCAAAATAGACACACTTAAAAGCGTGTAAAAATTTGCATACCATTCATGATTAAAGAACACTAGTTCAAGCGTGTAGTTTTCAAAATATCCACCCTAAAAAACGTGTACTTTTTGATCAAATTTTCCACCCTACCAAGTGTGTAGTTTTTTAATCAAATTTTACACTATCAATGGGACTTTTGAAGCTTCCTCCACGCATTAAAGTGTTGTGCATTTTGTGACGCCAACTATTGCCACGCTATCATATCGTGCCTTCTAATTTTAACACACCAAAAATCGTGGAAATCTGCCCCAATCAGTGTGTATAATTACACCATTTGTTGTAGTGATTTGGAGCCAAATTTTTATGTTTCTAAATACACACCTGAAAGTGACCATGGAGAAAGGAATAGCGTGATGCTTAACGGTCAGACGACTCAATCATCAGATAATACTAATCGGCAGCACTTTGCTTCCAGGTCTGTTAGGTTGTATAAATATATTTAAACTTGTAATATATATGTTAGTTGTTACAGCAATTTCGTTACTCTATCATTTACTGCCAAGTACTTTACTGATGTTTCATTTTTTTAGTCACGCGACGGATCAAGTTTATGACTCTGATAGGGCAAATAGTAGATTTGAAGACCCTGCCAATGACAATTACTTTCAACCATCCCGATGAATGGCGGTTGATTCTTATGCTTTGAAAGGTAACTAATATATTTGTTGCAAGTTATTGGTCCTATAAAAGTTGTTTTATATAGAAATGTAGAAGGTAAGTTACAACCCTTGCTATTCCCCCTGTTATAAATTCAAACTAGAGGAGACAGTTGACCATTTTGATCTATAAGTAGGTCGATTTGGGTTATGTTTATCTCTAATGTGTCAAATGGGTTAAGCTATAGGTGTATTTTCCACTAAGTTCAATTAATTTCTTTTGTATGTTCATTGACAGCTAAAAACGACCATTTTTTTTATCTGAAACCATTTTGAGATGTCACCAAACCCACCTATTTGGCCACATTTATTTCTAAAAGTAGTATCAAACTATTTATAGATAATTCTTGAAGTTAATGTATAGAAATTAGTGTAGTTAATGATTAAGAATGATAGTTTATTGGGTACGAATTCTTATCAATGTTATCTAATAAGAGGGCTATCAAATTATTTATAGATAATTCTTGAAGTTAATGTATAAAAATTAGTTTAGTTAATGATTAAGAATGATAGTTTATCGGTTACGAATTCTTATTAAGGTTATCTAATAATAGGGCTTCAGGGTTGTAATTTCATTATGTTGCATTTGATAATTTATTTTATTATGAGTGATGTGTTACATCTAGTTTTAATCTTATAAAAGCCGACTTAACGTAATAGACTAACATTTACGGGCAGTGTACCTGATCAATTATAGCTAGTTTGGTAAGTATGGGTCGTTCGCAAGGAGTAGTTAAACCTAAACGCAAACCTAACGGATTTTCTACAGTTTTAAAGGGGGTTATCAATCTAAGAGATTGACTCGAATTTCAAGATTAACTAAACTACTAAAAACAAATAAAAGTAAATTAAACTATGATTGTGATGAAATTAAGAAGAAAGTGTTAACCATATTAATCCTACTACATTTTATTGATCCATTTATAAGTGCAATCACCTAATGACTTATGTTGGTGGACTCTGGAATTGCAGACAACAATTCATATCTATTGTAAACTAAACACAGGGCTAGTCGCACCTAGTTCTATGAATGCAACCTATATCCCTGAAGCAAATTATCGAGCTACTCACTCACATTCATGCAATAAGTGTTTTCCAACTAATCTATACGATTTATCTGCGGTAACCTAAGGCTAGTAGCAAACCTACTCTTCTCAAGTACTGCCTATTTTGAAGAGCACTATGTAAGTGTTTTAGTCATTATTCGTCTAACCTAGGGGGTCTAAACCTATAGTCCATGGAAGAGCACGTGTGAAGCCAGGTCACGAATACCGACCATAATGATACGGATTACCGGTTCATAGCTAAAGAACTACAATGTGATGATCTAGACAATAGATAAATAATGATAAACACGTAAATGAACATATTATTTGAACGATAAACATATAAACTATCCAACATAAATGCATTAAGTCTTCATAAACGGAGTCAAATCAATTTAATAGTCACATGGCTAACACCTAAGGGTGTTAGCCCATAATCTCAGTAACAAATACGAAGGAAACAATAAGCAAACGAATAACCTAGTGAAATCGATATGCAAACCGAACGATTATACTTCGTGTGATGATGCGAGACCTTATTCACTTGATCTCCTCTCTTAGAACTGAACTCCTGGTGTTGGAATTCTCCTAAAGTAGCTTGGTGGTGGTGGAATGGTGTGAAAATACGAAGCTACGGCTCGTATTTATAATGTTCTTTCTAACGCGTCTATACGGCGTATTGAGGTCCAATACGCCGTACTCCAGATATCTTGAGTAGGGTTCAAGAATAGATTCCTGTTTATGACCAAAATTCGAATATATGACCAAAAAACTAATTGTCGGTTATAACTGCTATAGCAGTTGTATCAACCGCCAAATCAGTTAAATTTAAGGGTTAAAATGTAATGGGTTCGCCCTTGGACCCACTGCTACGAGGCTTTGCCCGGACCCGTCATTCGAGGCTTCGCCCCCGAATGATAATCATAATAACATCATACAAGTGTGCACTCCGCACAAACCCGACTTGTTGAACATTTATCACAATTACACATTGGTCAACTAAGTCAATCAATTACACTTAAATAATATCGGTGATGCAAAATCACCAACAATCCTCCCCCATTTAAGTGTAATCTTGATTAACTTAAAATAAACTCATAACAAACAACAAACTCATGCATAAATGAAATGTCGAGACGATTGAATTTCACATTAGTACATTAGCATTCCAAATTTCGAATATAAGAGTGTCACTAAGGATTGAACTCTTTCTATTCATAGTGAATACATTAAGATAATATACACAACAGTTTACACATTCACATGTTCTAATTGACACTATGTTTTACTAGCTTGTGTCCTATCCTTCAATAAGCATATCAAAGCCAAGTCCCAAGCTTCTTGAAGCAGCAAAACTTCATGCTTATATAGGTGGTTCTTTACTCTTGCACCTGCACATGCAATTTGTCAAAAAACCATTAAGAAATATAATTTCAACCTCCTTTATCTTGCAGTTTTGAACACATACCGTGGGATGATGTAATTATGTGTTCCAATCCAAAGATATCAAGCTTTCCTCCTTGAATTCAGCATTTAACATTACGTTAGATGGGAATTGGGTATCTTGATACAAGGATTTAACTGGGTGGATTTAAACCCATCCCAATAGCCGCCTTTAGTCACGAGATCTCTTGCTAACCCTTTGGTTAAATGGTCGTACTAAATTCAGTTGAGTTCTTACAAACTTAACAGATATCACACCATTCACGATAAGCTCACGAATCATGCTATGTCTAACCTCTAAGTGTCTAGACTTGCCATTGTACACTTGACTATAAGCCTCGCCAAGGTAGCATTATCATCGATAGAAATGGTAGATATCGGTTTAGGCCACAAGGAATTTCATAAACCAAATTCCTAGCCATTCATTCATTACCATTCAGCTAAAGCAAAAATTAGACTCCATAGTTGAGCTTGTAATACAAGTTTGTTTCTTTGAAGCCCGAAATAGCACCTCCTCGAAGGAATACCCAACCACTTTCGTAGATGGTGATCATCCATGTTATTAATCAATGGCATCGAATAACCTTCTATATGAGAAGGATAACCACTATAAGTCAAACCATAATCCATGGTTCCTTTCAAATCTGAAATACTGCCCGAGCTTGCCAATGTAGAGCACTAGGATTGCTAGTGTACCTACTAAGCTTTCCTTCAACAAAAGCTATATCGGTCTAGTGCTAATCATGGCATATAAGACATCCAATAGCTCTAGAGTATTCTAGGCTGAGAAACTGGAGTTCCTTTATTAGGTGAAACTTGAGTAGGATCTACAGGAGTATAAACGGAGAACAATTAGCAAAGTTAAACTTTTCCAGTATCTTCTCAATATAATGTGATTGAGAAATAGAGATACCATTGTTTCCTCGTTTGATTCTAATTCAAGAATCACTCGACCTCCCAGATCTTTCATATCAAAATTAGATTACAAAATTTCTTTGTCATATTAACTTGATCTTGGTAGGTACAGAGATCAACATGTCATCCACATATAAGCAAATTATCACTCCTTTACCAGAAGCATCAAATTTGCTATATACACACTTATCAGCTTGGTTTAAAGAAAAACCATTTGACAAGACCACATCATCAAACTTTTGATGCCATTGTTTTGGTGCTTGTTTCAGACCATACAATTATTTCTTCAATTTACATACCTTGTTTTCATATCCAGGCATCACAAACCCTTCAGGTTGTTTCATGTAAATTTCCTCATCCAAATCACCATTTAAGAATGCAGTTTTCACATCCATTTGGGGAATAACTAGATCATGTATAGCTGCAAGAGCTAACAACAATCTAATAGTGGAAATTCTAGCAATAGGAGCATAAGTATCAAAGAAGTCAATTCCCTCCTTTTGTCTAAAGCGGATAACCAATGGCTTTATACTTATCTATGCTTCCATCCACTTTCATCTTCCTTTTAAGGATCCATTTACTTCCTAATGCTTTGCATCCATGAGGCAAACCAGTTACTTCCCAAGTATCATTTTGCATGATGGAATCAATCTCACTTTGAATTGCTTCTTTCTAAAAAGCAACATCCCTAGAAGCCATTGATTCACTCAAAGTCCTTGGATCCTCCTCAATAATGAAGCAATATTCATGTTGAGATAAAGTCGTATCTCTTGTTCCTTCAACTAAATAAAGTTAAAAGTCAGACCCAAAAGACTTAGCTTTTCTTGTTCTAGTGCTTTTTCCTAAGACGGATGGACCAGGTCATCATCAGTACCTTCAACATCATCTTCACTATCTTACTCGAAGATGGTGATCATACCTCTTGGTCTAGGTATAGACGTAAACCGTTCTTCATCAAATATAGCATCTCTTGACTCTATTATAGAGTTCACCGACACATAATCATTAGGTTATATAACATAAAACCTATAACACATGGAATGCTCAGGATACCCAATGAAAATACAATCTATACCTTTCTCTGATTTTTCATTTTGGGTTGATTAGTCTTACAATGACTCTACAGCCCCAAAAATAAGTCAAATTTGGTACCTTCTTGGTCCAAATTTCATAAGGTGTTTGTTTACTATTTTTGTTTGGAGTTCTATGAAATATAACGGTACATCAACATAGCCTCACCCCAAAACCCTTCACTTAGTCCAGAATAGGATAGCGTGGAATTCACCATTTCCTTTAAAGTCCTATTCTTCCTTTCAGCCACACCATCCTGTTGTAGTGTAAGGAGCCGTGTTTTTGATGTATTATTCAGTTGATTGAAAATAAAGCTGGGTCATAATACTCACCACCTCTATCGATGCATAATACTTTTATCAAATCTTGTCTTTGAAGTTCTACTTCTTGTTTATAAATTTTAAATTTATCTAGAGCTTCATGTTTAGCATGCAATAGATAGACATAACAATATCTAGATACATCATCAATAAAAGTAATGACATACTTATTATGTCCTAGTGAAGGATTGGCATGAAAATCACATAAATCACTATGTATGAGATCTAATAGTTTGCTTTCCCGGTTAACACTCTTAAATGGATGTCTAGTGATCTTTGTTAACATGCAAGTCTTGCAACTTTACGGTGTCATGTCAAAAGAAGGTATTAAACTCATTTTAGACATATCTTTCATTCTCTTGTAATTAACATGTCCTAGTCTAGCATGCCATAATTAGTTTACTTAAACTATTGCTATGACTAGAAGTAATCATACAAGCAGAAGCATTAAACAAAGGATAATTCAAATTTAATCTAATCATTCTATTACATACATAACCAAATCCAACAAATGAACCATGTCTTAACAAGGTATACTTGTCACTTTTCAACACTTGTTTGTAGCCACACTTATTCAACACAATTTCATAAACAAGATTCTTTCGAATCCCGGGTACATACAATACATTATCTAAACATCAAGTTTTTCCAGAAGAGAAAGTTAATAAAAACACGCCCTATTCCTTTGATTGGTTCGTTTACTAGCGTTTCCCATATTTACAAATGATCCATCTTCAATCGATTTACATACTTGAAACAACGAAGATCCTTGCAAACATGACTTGTTGCACCCGAATCAACCCACCAAGCAACTTCATCATCACAGACATAAAAATGCATCAGAAATTACATAAAATAATTTAAAACATTATCAAAATTCTGTACAAAATCAATTATAACCTTGTTGCTTTTTGGTCCCTTAGACCCACTTGGGCAGACGCCATTATTGCCCTTTTAAACAATCCTTACGCATATGACCAGGCTTGTTACATTTCCAAAAGTCAATGCACACCTTCTTGTGTAAATTTATCATCACCACTTTTGAACTTTCTTTTGTTCTTATTATTGTTAAAATTGTTGTTAGAATTTTTGGCTCCATCTCCTTCAACCATGTTAGCAGAAGATCAGGTTCTTTCCTTTAGGATTATTATCAAGTTCGATTTCTTAATCCTTCCTTAATTAAGTAGATGACTACCGAGTTGAACCAAATTTAACTCTTCCTATTTATGTTTCAAACCATGTTTGAATTCTCTAGGAAGAGGCGTTTAGCAATGATAAGCACTGCAGAGTGGCTTCATCCATCATCAAGTTATGTTGGGTATCTTGTCGAATCCTTAACATTTCATGATATTGTTCCATGGCAATTTTGTATCAACCATCTTGTAATTCATAAAATTACTCACGAAACTTCTTTGCAGAAGCATCTTACGCCACCATGTATTTGCGGTTCAGCGTTTTGATAGATATCAAATAGGGAATCGAACATACCGTTAGAATGTGACCACGGCATATGTAGTCGTTCTCCCTTCATCCTCTTCTGGTCGTATCCAAGTTTCATTCTCGTCAATTCGGGTTGGGTGTACTCGAACGTACACAACTTTCGGGTGTTAAAAAGAAAGTGCATCTTCTTTTGCCGTGACGAAATCCTGCCCTTCAAACTTTGCCAACTTATCGAACTTGCTCGTCATATCCTTCACAAATTCTCCGTTCGTCATGATCACATAATACTTCAATTTTTGTAAAAATTGGATCACGATCTCGAGTAGGTGTAAAACTTTTGATTGAAGTATTTCGGTGGTTCTACAGAAATCTTAAATCAGATTAAACTCAGATCTTGAAACGAGAATAGGTTTTTGCCCGTTATGAAACTGAACCAGAATTCGAATATATGACCAAAAGCGGGGGTTGCGCCCCGGACCTACGGACCCCGTCATTTGGGGCTTCGCCCCCGAATGATAATCATAATAACGTCATACAAGTGTGCACTCCGCACAACCCCGACTTGTTGAACATTTATCACAATTACACATTGGTTAACTAAGTCAATCCATTACACTTAAACAATATCGGTGATGCAAAATCACCAACACGGACTTACTGCTCACTTATCTTTTGGGTCACTCATTCTTAAGATCATCGGATTTATCGCTTCCACGAACCAAAAGGTTGCTAGCCTGTGGTAACATCTTTTTTTCTGGTTACCTACCTTGTATTCCCCCATTAGGGACTTCTGCTGTGACAGGTGAAAGCCTAATTACTCATTTGCGAACAGACTTCTGCCATAATTACTCATTTGCGAACAGACTTCTGCCATCTTGGCCTCTGAAGTCTTAATCTTTTTGTCAGCCATTAGTTTATTTTATTCCAATTGGATAAAACTCGCCTTGAGAAAAGAACAAATCCGAACTGTAAGTCAAATAAATGAACACATTCACAATAGTTTAGTCGGCGTCAAGAGGTCTACTAGCTCTCCCAACTATATTTTTCTTCCGTTTATAGAATTGGAGTATTGGATACAATGAAATTACAACTCTGAAGACTATTTATAGATTTTTATTGATGAGAATTCATTCAAGACTTGGATTCCTTATGGTTATTCAATAGTAGCACCCAATAAAATAACTTCAAGACTTATCCATATAATATAATATTCAAGGTTCATACTTCTCCCCTAAAATGAAGGTAATTTATTACTGATGTGGATTTAACCTGTTATAGATGCTAATATGTTATCTTTGTCAATAGATGATTTCCCCGGATTAGATGGCTTCCAAATAGTTGGGGATGCAAAACCAGGAGGTAAACTTTTAGCCTGTCGTTTTCCGGTGCGTGGGACCTCATTATGCATGTTTCAGGTAAAAGAACATTATACATTCCAATTTTCAGCAAAAGTATACTTTAAATTCTAAGAGAGAATGAGAGATTGATATATTATAATTCTGTTTGTCTGTGTCAGTGGGTTCATTTTCTTCAAGACGGAACAAGGGAGTACATTGATGGTAAGTATTTAGAGACTCCTATAGTCCTACAGGCTATATGCCATTTGACAAGTATAGTTTGGCCCATTATCTAATCCCGCTGATCCACCCATTTTTCTACATCAAGTAAAATGGTCGGTTTATAACAGATTGTGGCATTTGATTATTATTTGTGTTTAGAAGGGAGGAAGGCAGGGTATCCTGCAGTCACATCAGTATCTATTTGTTCTTGACCAGCAGTATTCTTGATGACACAGGGGCCACAAATCCTGAATACGTAGTTACAGCGGATGATGTTGATAAACTAATTGCTGTTCAGTGCATACCAATGGATGATCATGGTCGTCAAGGGGAAATAGTTCAACTTTTCGCCAATGAACAGAACAAGATAATGTGTGGTAAGATTAGTCAGCTAACAATTTTAAATTCAGAAGTTAGTAGAAGTGTTGAAAAGCTTGGTACTTTTTACCTTCTTCTTGAACTTGCAAGTGTATTAATAATCTGTTGAAAATTTAACTATCCAATTTTCATATTCTAATTCTTTTATAATATGATATCCGGCAGATCCGAATATGCAACAGGAAATAGACAATTATATGTCAGCTGGTCAAGCATCATTTAGTGTGTTGCTGCTGGTATAGTTTCTTGCACCTTATTTGTTCGCATGCATATTTATAAACATAAATTAAATCAGGTTGTAAAGTAGTACATGGAACTTCTACCAAAGTAAATGCTCTTTATAGGTTTTTTTTTTTTTTTTTTTGGCAAGTTTATTTCTCGAACAAGCTACTTTCAGTTTATTTACTATTAAAACTTGATTTTATTGTTCTTACAGATGGATTCCTCTGAAAATTGGGAGCAAACAACACTCACTTTAGGAAGATCAAAGTACCAAATAAGGATCAATCGGACACAAGTAATTGTCATCGACGAGGAATATTCCAGAGATTTATCGGTACGTCAAAATTAATCTAATTAATTTTATGTAGTATTGGTGAAAATTTAGACTCATTTTTCTATGAATGGAATTATTCGGGCAATGTTTTATCTCTAAAATCCATAAATCTTAAAATTTGCCTCAAAATGGTCAAAAGTCGCTCAATTTGTACTGTTTTAATGCAAACAACCTCCTACATTAATTTATGTAATAAAATTTGATACTCTTTATTGTGTTGACATATTTTACTCGTACTTATCACAAATTTTTTTATTATAACTTTTTATGAAGTTTTGGAAGAAAGTGTTTTGGGGGCAACCCAAACTGACCCGACTGTACAGCTTACCTGTTTTAACCTGTTACCTATCCAGCATTCCCGTCCAATCTGCCCACTGGTGACCTCTATTATATATACACTTAGGATGCTGAAAGCTCATTGCCTTGTATCGTTCTAAATTCACAATATTTTCTTGTTCACATAGTCTAAGGATGTGTGTAAATTACAAAATATAACTGTTTAGAAAGTCAACCATTCTTAACCATCACTTACATGCCTTGAATATCCGTTAACAAAGCCAGAATTCTGTGTGATTAGGTAATTAACTATAACTTAAGTTTTCCAATATTTGAAGAAGTCTTTCTTCTGAATAACTGTCACATCTCTCCTAATTTTATTGCAGATCAAAATCCCTTCGGGGCTTACTACACAATTTGTGTTGATACATCCGAATGGCACTTCACATTCTTTCAATACGGTCCATGATTTCAGGTAATACATTGGTTCACATTCTTGTTAACTTTATATTTGCCATTCTTGGTCCAATGAAAGAGGTACACTCCAGTCTTCAGGTCAAACAAACGACCCTCCAAATTCAAAATATATGTTAACTATTTAATCTTTATAAGGGGCACTGGACATCTACACTAGAATTTATGACAACCTACTGCAAATAACATAATGCCGATGCAATTTTATAATGATTACCTGTCAATGTGAATTTTTAAAGTAGCATGTATGACCTTGATAGTGAAAGTGTACATCTTTTTCACTTCAACTTTAAGATCAACCTAATAATTATCAAGAAATCATAGTTTTTTCTCTTTTTTTATTTATTTATTTTTATTTTTATTCTTATTATTTTTTTGTAGCATGCGTGACACTCTGGTATCTTTCAAGTTCTTTCATTCAGAAAACTGTCCACAATCTTAAACATTTTCATATGAGTTTTTTTAAAAGGTGAAGTTAATTAACATGCTACCATCCTTTTTTCTCAAACAGGCATTCGATGAAAGAAGGAAGACTAAAGCGTGAAACTTTTTATTCTTCAATGTATATTCGATTGTTGTATATACTATATACAACTGGTCGGAGGTACTTATTGAAGCAATATCTCTACTGTCGGGTTTATCCTAGTGGTAGAGTTATGATCTGTTTACATTTCACCTCCCCTTACCCTGCACTCTGACGAGATTTGGGTTTGTTGTTGTTGTTTGTAAAATCGTGGTCTTATATTTTTAAATGGATTTTACCGATGTCTAGAGATTTCTACACAATTCAGGCAAGTATACTCGATCGAATTTTAATATAGCTATGGTAAGTTAGAGTGTCGAACAGAGGTAACGATGTGTAAAATTCAACTGGTTAACTAAAATATTAAATGAATCTAAGAGTAAACTACACTGTTCGTCCTTGTGGTTTGCGTTGACCGACGAGTTTCGTCATTGTATATTCGATTGTTGTATATACTATAGAAGATTAAGAGTAAAATACTAAATGAATCTAAGACTAAAGCGTGAAACTTTTTATTCTTCAATGTATATTCGATTGTTGTTATACTATATACAACTGGCCGGAGGTACTTCTTGAAGCAATATCTCTACTGTCGGGTTTATCCTAGTGGTAGGGTTATGATCTGTTTACATTTCACCTCCCCTTACCCTGCTCTGACGAGATTGGGTTCGTTGTTGTTGTTTGTAAAATCATGGTCTTATATTTTTAAATGGATTTTACCGATGTCTAGAGATTTCTACACAATTCAGGCAAGTATACCCGATCGAATTTTAATATAGCTATGGTAAGTTAGAGTGTCGAACATAGGTAACGATGTGTAAAATTCAACTGGTTAACTAAAATACTAAATGAATGTAAGAGTAAACTACACTGTTCGTCCTTGTGGTTTGCGTTTACCGACGAGTTTCGTCATTTGACCATAAGGACGAATGGTGTATTTTACTCTTAATCTAATGAAAGCAAGTAAAAGGGGGCGTTTTAGTTCCGAGCGAACATTTGTAGACTATTAATTAAACGAAAACATTAAAGAAATAGAAAATTATGAAAAACTACGATTGCTAGGTCAAAAACAAATATATACTACATATAAAAGATACAACACTCTCTCTCCTCAAAATTAATTTTAGTTTTACAACTCTACAAGCTTATTGTACAAAACTTTATAACACTAAATACAACACTTAATTTTAAGTAATACTTGTTATAAAGTATTATGTACAATTATCTTTTGCACAATTACACATAAATTAACCGGTCAATAAATATAATAAATGCAGTTATTTAAAAAAAGGAAAAATTCTCAAAATAGACCGATCGCCCTGCGGCATATCACTTTATACCCACTAAACTTTCAAAAGTCTAAAATAGACTGGGCGAATGGGCATCTTGCACAAGCCCAACCATAATTCAACAAGTGTCCAATTAGTCAAAATTGAAATGACTAAATTACCCCTCAAAACCAAGAAAATCACAAACCCGAAAGAAATCCCAACAAATCTAGAAAAGCAAAATCGAAACTACTATCAACACAATCCCAATAACAAACTATCAACACTAAAGATACAACGTAAAGAACAAAGTTTGTAAGGATAGAAAACTTTCCATTATGTCATAGGAATTCAAGAGAGCATATGCTATAAAGAATAATGAGGAAAACCTCATGCTATTAGTAGATGCTTGTATTAATGCAGAAAGAATTGAGGATGTCCGAAAAGGAATAGAACTTATTGAAGGAGTCCCGATTGAGGCTGGGCCAAAGAAAGAGCTTTTGTTTGCTTTAGCATGCGGTCGACACAGATGCGGAGAATACGAGAACGCCCTTGCCTGTTGACAACGCTTGGATTTTTTTTTTTTTTTTTTTTTTTTTAATTATCGAAGTATATCGGTGTGTAAAATATCGTTTTGAAATTTGGTGTGTTTAATTTCTTTTTTCTGTCATTGTCTTACCTTTAGATTGACGGAGGGTTTTGGAAAGCGGTAGCTCTCCGAGAGATAATTACAATTGCTTTGGCTGCTCGAGTGAGTCGCATGAACCGACTGATATATGGTGCCCTCAGCGCGCTGTTGGGCTTGTTACTGGAGGTGCTGCTTGATTTTGGTCTTCACCAAAACTGAAAATGTTGACGTCTGAGGTGAGAATTTGAAATTGCATGACTAGAAGAATAAAAGATTAAGATTATAAATTTATAATCACATCTTAGGTTGTCCTTGGGTTTTCCACTTCACGCTAAATATTTCATTTTATGTTGCTACTCTTAATTAATGTTGCTAACAAGTCAAATAGTTTTGCCCATTTCAAGCAAATTTATTTTCCTAGTGTTATTCGAATAAAAATCAAATCTACTTTATGTGGCAAATATATTTATTCAACAATGAGCAATCAGCGAAAGCAAGCCATTTTTTACCTAGTTGCCTTATAAGAACAACTCTAATCATCAATAATCATTCAACAATCAACAACAAGCAGAATCATCACGTTTCTAGACGTCTAGATTCAAGCAGTGTCAAAAAGACTTGGCAGAATCAAAGAGTTCAAATAAGCAGTTTGTTTATACCAATTCGAATACCTAGTGTGGATAAAAATGAAATATCTTGTCAGATCTATAGAATACTTACTTGTGTCCGTTACAAGTAAAAGGGATAACAATGCCTATAATTCCATAATTGCCTTTGTCATAACCAAGACGAAGTAGTCCCATCCTAGACTAAATATTTCCATCATACTCATGTGCACATTCTTAGAATGTCTATAAGAATCAAGTTCACTCTTGCACAAAGAACAAGCCATAGTTTTTACTGGATATCACTTTATCAAATCTTTGGACTTGAGTCAAAGTCTGTACATACTTACGCCATCTGACAGTGGACCAAATGATTTAATAAGACAAAAACACTAAAAAACACTACTTCCAAAACTTTTCATGTAATGTCGAAACCTAGTGAATATGACAACATGAAGAACCAAAATATGTCAAGTTAATAAGACCATGTACTTCCTAAACTTTAAAAGGATCTTATTTTACTTATTATCCAAAAACATAATAACTATAAAGTACATGATATATACAGTTTTAGACTCGATAGAAAATCACTATAACATTGAAGGCAAAATGTGGAGCTCAACATTTCTTAGAAAAAGGTTCACGGATTTTATCGAACATTTTGTAGGTATGATTATGCACTTCAATAAACTCCTTTTTTTTACTCACAGTTTAACTAGACTGTTTTACAGATAATGTCTTCGCCCAGCACTGAATTTGCTCACCTCAGAGTTCCCCTAAAAAATATCCTATTTGCCACTAACAACTTCACTGAAGAAAATGTCATTGGAGAAAGTTGATTCAAAGCGATGCTCGGAGGCTAAATAAAAACTTGGAGGAATGGTTTTGGACGGAGATTTCCATGCTTTCTACTCTCAAGCATAAAAATCTGATGACGAATAATGTAGACATATCTTCCTTTTCGTTTATAACATATATAGATTATATTAAGTTTTTTTTTTCATATCTTAGCTGTGATAGTATTGTTTCTCTTCGTAAACTAATAATATTGCTTTTCTTCGTAAACTAAGTTTTATAATTTTTTTTCCTTCTAAAACGACATGTTTGACTCGACACAACTTGATCTGAGACTATTTGGACATCTACCCATTTGACCTGAATTTTTCCTTTGCCTGTTTTGATATGATTATGTCGTTCGGCCCCGAGCTTTTTTGAACCCATTACCCGAACGGATTATTTTGCAACCTCTAATCCTATCCTAGGAATTGATTATCAGACTCGATGAAGAATGGTTATTGGCTAAGGAAATAGGACTGCAAAAACTTGTAATGTGTCAATTGTGCACATAATATCTCCCCAATGAATTGAAATGTCTCGTGTCAAACTAGGTAACCACTATTTATATTATGCTCCAACTCTATCTACAGACGAAAAATTATAGATTAATCTTAATGGATCATTCTTGAGTCTTTGCTATACATCTTTTAAAGGAATGAGTTTCTAGAGAGTTTTCCGATCTTCTTCCATCTTTCAAATTTTCAGGAGTCTTATAGATTGGTGTATAGAGTTATAATCCCAATAAACTTTGTGAATGACCCTTTATCGTGGGTGGCTCTTGACAACCAGATTATAACAAAACGTTAGTGTCAATACCTCTCAATGTTATAGTTACTTATGTTATAGTTCAAAGTTCAAAGTTTAAGTTAAACAAGTATACTCCCCTCCGTTTACAATTGTTGTATTTACTACAACTTTCAATTTGTCAAAAGTCACAAAAACACAATCTTGCCATTTGGCTAGTAATTAATTAATGATTTTTCTAGTTTTGTAATTAGTAATTTTGATTATGGGTGATATAGTCCATATAAACATTTCTGTAATGGTAAAACGTTGTTGTGAGATATCTTAAATCTATGAAACAATTAACAATAAAAAATGGTTGGTATCCTATAAAAAGTCTCTAATTACTTTAATATTTAAAAAGTAAAACGTTTTTGCGTTATGCGATACCTGAAACAAAGGGGAGACTAAATCACATATTGATTATTTTGTATTCGTTTTATAAAAAAGATTTATGTGATAAATAAAATGCAAAGTGTTCTTTTTGTTGAACAATACAATATTAATCAATCTTTTTGTTTATCATATATGTCTTTTTTTTCATCAATTTTTTTTTCACTAAAAAGTAACGTTTAAGTTTCTTTGGAAGTTCGATGGTTTTAGTTAATTATAGATTTGAAAATTTTTGTTGAACAAAAAGCTTGTCATAATAATATAATGATGAACATAGAAGAATTGAACAACATGTACTTTTGGATGTTCTTGACATTTGCGACAGTCGAAAGTATGTGTGAACTAGTTTGGTTATTATTCTTGTGTTATGCACTATCAAGTTTTCCTAGCTAGGTTGGGCCAATTCTTATGTTCCTTCAAGCCCAACCATGCATGTGTTGGAGTCGTAGGCATGTACTTTGCGATACGCAACGTAAATAGTCTAACATGTACTACTATAGTTTTTCATCTGTACAGATAATGTAATAGTTAAGGTCCCATGATGTCATCATGTCAACCAATGCAATGAATCATAGATATGTCATGCGGTTAGATACATGTTCAAATGCATTTAATTTTGTCTCACTCATTTGTTACCATCATGTTGAAACATAAGGATATGGTGTTCGCAATTCGACTTTCATGTCTGGAGAGGTATATACCCAATTTACTCTCTAGCTAATTGAGAGGTTAATAATGGTATCCATTAGCTAGGGTGTTGTATGGACCAGAGTTAAATGACCTATATGCTACATTGGCGTACATGTTTGAATTTGCTACAAGTTAAGCTGATCTATGCCATGCCTAACAAATGTTAGATAAGATGCGTAGCACAACTAACAGCATCATTCTGTTCGTTAATGGGCTGTAAGTTCTTTTTTTCTTTTCTTCTTCTTCTTATTGGTTATGTGATGGTAGGAGCCGCAACACCTTTTTGCAATTTGCCTTTCTACGTTTCAGTTTCCTTGTTGATTATCATCTAAGTTGTTTAGATAATAATAGTTATAAAGATGTTATGCTACATATTTATGGGATTAATAGGAAGTAGTGAGCAGCTATGTGAGCTTTATTTTAACGCTTCATTAAGTAAAACATAACTCTGTTTCGCTATGTATTTGCATATATGGAGTTTTGCTGGGATTTCACTATTTCAGACCCTGCTCTGAGGCTTCATAGGTATAGCAAGTGCATGTGTACTATAGATTACACCCTTAAGCTTGAATATTGCAACGCATTAAGTATCAACTTTCTAATGTCAAATAAAAGTAAATCGTAACCACCCCTTGATTAATATTTCGTTATCTCTGTACACATGCATCACCTAAAACACAAAGACCTGACTTCAATTATTGGCCAAAAAATTCTGTTTAAGGTTGCATGATAACAACTTAGTCCTTAACAACTGTACACAAACAATTTTTTATGCTTCCATGTGATACACGCACAAAGAAAACAAATCTTTGGGTTGACTTTGGGCATTTAAGATCTCAACATTAATAAGTATATACAAACAATATCATGTATTCTAATTGTTTATTTCTAACTCTCTCTATTATTTGTGTCCCCTACTTGATCTCTGAATCTCTGATTATGTTCGATGTTTCAGTAGTGATAAATATGATGTTGTTTTACAGACTCAAAACTGTTTCTGTACTTATGTATGTTATTATTACATTATTAAATACTGATCGAGTAAATAGGAAGCATTGGAACCGCTATATCGTTTGATTTAGTATGTCAAGTAAAACACGATGCTTTCTTCGTGCATATAAAATATTTTACTGAGGCTTCATTGCTTGGATGCTTCATATCTGATCTAATTATCATCTCCTAACGTTGACTATTCAACATGTAAACTCTAAAAAATCTCTATGAATTGAGATATTGTTGTTCCCGTTTACTTGATTATTAACTACTACTTAAGAAGTTTAACAATCAAGTAATATGTTTACTATGATTAATTTACACTTAACAATTTATGTGACGTTTAACACTTTATTGATTGATATATATCAAAGAATTATACTTGTTTGTTTGCGGAATGACAAACGAGATTGAATGAAAATGTATGTTTGAAGATCTCCTAAATAAATTCAAACACAAACCAAAGCTAGTGCTTGAGTAAGAAATATGCTTAACCAATAGATTCTATATCTTGGACTTGGTTCTATTTTAGTGGAATGTGAGCTTTTGAAAATGTTAAAAATTGTTAATACAAGAGATACATATTCATACTTTACAACATCTTATTTACAGGCAAAGGCAATATGAAAACACGAAAGTTAAAAAGTACGTGTCAACATTTGATAAGCAAAAGTACACTTTGTACTTTTGCTTATATTCCTAATATGCTACCAAAATACTTTTGCTTCTATTCAAGAAGTATATCTTGACTTTTGATAAGTACTTTAGACTTATCTTCTCAAGATGTTTCCCGCCTATTTATCAGTGACTTATAAAACTTTTGTATCAAAGCGTCTAAGTCATTAAGATGTCTTCAATATGTTGAGGAGATATATCTTTCAGAGAGTTAGTGAGGTATTATAATCACTCAGTGACTTCATGGGATCTTGGTTCTTGTCTTCACTCTCTGAAATTTACCTAAGGTTATGCTAAGTATATCTTTCAGACTTTGAAAAACTTCTTCAAGATGACTCCCTGAATACTTTCTTACATTCAGAGACTTGTTTATACTTAGGATGTTTTTTATTAAAATCCTATACAAGAGATCATTAGGCACTGAACATCAAACATTAATGAGTTGATTGAGTATAAAAATAGTAGATGAAACAAAATGATTTATAATTAATAGGCCCTGGCCCATTCTAGAGATAGTTGAATAAGTTTTATTTGAAGTGTATTAAAGTTGTATTTTCATGTGTTCCAACTTTGTGTTGGCCACTTGGCCCCATTGTACCAGTTTTTAATTTAATACATATTCCTTTTGCCAAAAAAATATATATATATATATATATATATATATATATATATATATATATATATATATATAGAATTATGAAAAGCAGTTATATCTGGGGTGTGTGTTGGAACATTTCATTATTTTGATATTTATTTGCAAGCCATTTTGTTGATTCATAAACTTGTGGGTGGGTCACAAATGAAAGTAGAGAAATTGAAGTCATTTTGTTTTACTACTTCCGTCTCAAAATTATGGTCCTCGTTTGACTTTTTCAGTCTTTTCTTTTCAACTTTGACCTTAAATATTTTTATATGTGTTATACAATAGTTAATAAGAATTATACCAATGAAAATACATTTAAAAACCCAATCAATTCATATATATTGCATCAAGTATTATATAACACAAAGAAAATTACTCAATGTCAAAGTTGTTAGAAAAGACAAAAAAAAATTAAAAGGGGACTATAATTTTAGAACGGATGGAGTACTTTGGAGTTATCATGCAGGCGTTTGTAAAGTTATGATTTATGTTAATTTACTTTTTCTTTCTTTAGTACCATAAATAAATGGATAAAAATGAAAAAAGAAGAATAGATAAAAAAAAATTTAGAAAACAAAATACAAAGAATTCACTGTTTCACGTCACTTGCGTATAACAACCAATATTATTACTTACATCTTAATTCACGATTACATCATCCGCAACCACTGGCCTAAACTCGAGGCCTTCAACAATGATCCCATCAAGCGTCTCACCCTGGGTTCGAAATAATCTTACCTCGAGTTCCGCACGATTTTCGAAGTGATGTTTTAACAGTGGTTTGGTCAACCTGACCTCCAACCATCCATAATCCCTTTTTTCCACCCAACTCCTTGTTGAGTCCGCATAATGTTTTGATGATCCAGCTTCCTCCTTTGGCTTTAGCGTTGGTGTAGTAATATAATTGCCGCCCAAGTTGCACTCTGCTTCAAAAATAGGCCAATGAACGTGGCGGCGGTCTTTTAATTTGAACACAAGATAGCATGCGTAGTCATAGTGAGGTGAAAACATGAATGACTCAAGTGTACATGTGAACCTGTACTGGTAATTAGTTCCAAGCATTTTCACTTTTTTGAACCTGTTGACATTTAAATTTTGGATGAATTAAGTAGCTAGATGGAATTCTTGAAGCAGAGAAAGTAATTATCTTAGGGTATGTATGATACCAACCTTGATTCAGGTAGAGATAGAGTTGCTAGTCTGTTGTAACTACCGTCCTTGAATAAGACATGTGTAGAGGGTAGTATGGAACAAATCCCGCGGGTCGATTTGCACATTGACAACCACTGTTAACAGGATAATTAAATCAAATTATTAACTAGAAATACAATTAAAGTATCAAGAATTTAGTTCTGATTTTGTCATGAAATGTATCCAATACGAATATATATCTCTCAATAATCATTCTGGTGAACCAGATGAAGAAGATGTAAAGAATTACCAGTTGACCATTGTTAGCAAGGAAACCGTGACAAAAGAGGTGGTAGAGCTCCTTTTTGGTGGTATAGATCAAAGGAATGTCTGACATTTTCATATAATGTTGATACTCATCTGGCAACTTTTTCTCCCAATATTCATCTTCATTCTTGTCGTCATGCTGCATCGTTAAGTTAGAAAGTGCAAACTAGATTATGATTATGATCCACAAATAAGAAAATCACACCATTGATCTTTTCAAACATCAACACTTACATCACTAGTTCTGTGCAAGCGGGTCGTTCCTATTATATTGTGATTAGCTGATCTTTCAGCCTTTAGGTATGATCCATCATGAACCACTGGCCTAAACTCAATGCCTTCCACAATAATCCCCATACTACTCTTGGGTTCCAGTAATTTTACCTCCAGTGACTCATAATTTTCCAACTGATGTAAAGGTTTTGTCAACCTGACCTCCATCCAACCATCATTCCTTTTTTCAACTGAACTATGTTCTAAGTCGATGTCCTTATTTGGCATCTGAATACTTCTTGATGAGTCCGGCGATCCAATATCCCATGTTGGTATATTAGTCATCGAAGTCAAATGAGCAAAGACAGTATTATTGTCACCTAAATTGCACTTTGCTTTATAAAAACAAGCATCATTGGACAGAACTTGGTTCTCTTCATATTTAAACACAAGATAACATGCATAGGTATAGTGAGGTGAACACATGAATGGCACAATTCCACATGAGAAGCTATACTCTTTATCAGTCTCAAGTCTCACCACCTCTTTGAACCTGTTAACATATAGATACATAGATTAGTTGAAATTCTTAAAAATGAAGAAAGATATTATCTTACAAGATAAACTGTTCCTATATGGTTTAGGTATTGAGAACCTTGATTCAGATAGTGATAGAGTTTTTAGATCCTCGTAATGACTTATGCTATGTGTAGCTGGTAGTATCAAACATATCCCGCTTGTTGATTTGCACAATGAAACCCACTGTTAACAAAATAATAATATCAAATGTTAATTAGAATAATATCAACAAATGTATTTTATGAGTTACATGTCTATGGTAGTCATGAAATCTTTGAAAGGCAAATTTGCACAAGAATAAGAAGAAGAAGATGGAATGAATAACCAGTTTGCCATTAAAACCAAGGAAGCCCTGGCAAAGGCTAAGATAGAGCTCCTTTTTTGTGGTGTAGTCTAAAGGCTTGTCTGACATCTCTATATAACGTTGATACTCATCTGGCAGCTTTTTCTCCCAATATTCATCATCATCATCATCATCATCATTATCAACGTCATCTATATCCTCTTCATTCTTTTCATGCTGTGCCATTAAGGTAGAATGCAAAGTAGATTATGTTTATGATTATGATCTACAAACTTAAACACACCCCCATTTTTAGACTTGCAAATATTTTTACTATCAAGTAAACTATATATTAGTAATTAATCTGCTCAAAAGAGAGAAACTTGCCAGTTCTACGGGATCAAATTCAATTCCTTGAATTAAGAGGTCAGACTTATCAGTCTTTTGAAAATATGAAAGTTCCTCTAGCACAACGTTAAAAGTTGCAATCAGCCCGTGATTCATGAAATGCCACATTCTAATCTTATACCAATTTTCTGATATTAGATCTGCATAATGTGTGGAATATACACTTAGCTCTTCCATTTTCCATTTTATCGTTATAAGATTTTTGGGCTTGAGATCCTCAGGGCGTTTCCAGCGATATTTGAACACCAAGCTGGCTGCATACATGGTACCGACTGATAACATGCTAACTTTCAATCGACATTTAGTGCCTTGGAAGTCCCGGTAATTAGGATACCCAGCTACCTCTGAAAACCTGTATATTTATGAATGTTAGTATACATCCTTGTAACTAGATCTATAAGAATACTCTGCGACCTTTGAATTTTTTGAAAGAGTTTAAGAAATCACAGATCTTCTACGAACAAATAGAGAATTGTAGATACCTCATACTACGTTGGAACAACCATTTCTTACAATCCAGAAATTTTCTTGCTGAAAGCATTACACACTTCTTTCCGTCGTCATTTATAGAAAAGAACTGTAATTGATTATATTTATACTAGTGTCAGATTATAAACACAAACTTCCCATGCCAACACTATTATGAAAAGACCATTTCATATGATCTCATTGTAGACAAAAAGCAAAATATGATTTTATTTAGTGAAAATCACCTAAAAATGTCACTAACTTATCATTTTCTTCGGCTTTTTATGCAACCAACTTAATTTTTGCTATTATATACCCAAACTTCTGAATTTCAACCTGTGTGTATTATGTGACAATTTTACCCTTACGTTTTTTAACCACCCTATTAACACCGAGGGGTAAAATGGTCATTGTATATGAACAAAATACACACAATGGTCGAAAATGATCAAATGTGTGGGAATATAATAGCCCCCCCCCCAAAAAAAAAAAAAAATAGAAAGAAAATGAGTTTTCTACACAATACTCAGAAAAATGTAACAATTATCCCATTTTATTATTAACATGGCTGGTATATGATTTCCAAAAGAATATTTTTTTTTATATAAAAAAAGTAAGAAAAATTTAAAAATAAATAAATAAATAAATATTAGGGCAAATGTTTTTAAAAGGTATCATATTTAATTTGCCACCATTAGCTTTTGTGGGTAGCGAACAAATTTATTTGCTTTTGTGAGTTCTTTTCTTTCAAATTCATCTTTTTTAACGTATTATGTGACATTTTTGCCCTTTGGGAAAAAAAAATATATTTCTATTAGCTAAGAGGGGCAAAAATGTCCAGAAATTTCTCAAAATAGCAAAAAAAATAATTATGAATTTGAAATAAAAGTGCCCACAAAAGCAAAAAAATTTGTTCGCTACCCACAAAACCAAATGGTGGCAAGTATGATAATTTTTAAAAACATTTGCCTTAAAAAATAGCATGCATTTTCCATTGATAGAATAAAAGTTAGCTGAAAAGAACTCTACTTTGTTGATGATAGAAAAACGAAGTATACATACAAGAGTTTTACCTGGTTGTCTTGGTCAAAAAGAAGTCCTTTTCGAAGATGAGAGACGAGTTTCTTTTTACTAGTACAGGTATCACTAGGAATATTGAACTTGTTGATTAATACTTCCCAGTCTGTTGGTAGCTTTGTCTCCCAATACTCATCGGAGTCGGAATCTTTTACCACCTGATGCTTCCTTTTCTCTTCCAACTCATGTGCCACCTATGAAAAATACAAATTTAAATGCGTGTTAATGTATGTACTCCACTTGCATTGATAAATTAAATCAAGTATAAATCTTACCTGGACATTTAGCGTTTCTTCAAGCTCTTTCGTGACAATATCCATGGCAGGTCGTTGTTCTCGATCATCATGCAAGCATCTGTATGCGATTTCTGAGAATTTGGTCATGGAGTATGAGCCCATATGTTCCCTTAAACTAGGATCAATCATCTTGACCCAATTTCCCTTGTTATAGTATTCTTTGACTGATTTTCCAGAGAGGATGAAGCCATTATCTGATTCAATGATGCATAACCTTCCGCACAAAACTTCAAATAGCACAATGCCGAAAGAATAGACGTCAGATTTTTTGGTCACGACTCCTGAAGTGTAGTATTCTGGTTCACAATACCCGTGTGTCCCACATCCATTTGAAACAATGACACTCATACCAAAACCTGTTACGCTTAACTTGGACAGTCCAAGGTCAGATATTTTAGCAACCCAGTTCTCATCTATCAAAATGTTTGAACTTTTTATATCCCTGTGGATAATTGTTCGATGCCCTCCAATATGGTTATGGAGGTGGTCCAAACCACGAGCTGCATCCGCACAAATTTTGAGTCTTTCTAACCATGTGAGAGTAGTAGAACTCTCATCACGATTACGCCTTATATATCTATCCAAACTTCCACGCGCTGCATATTCATACACAATAATCTTCTCCTTTCCCTCGTCACAATAACCGAGAAGAGAGATAAGGTTTGGATGTTCTTGACCAGAGAGCAATTGGATCTCTGTCAAAAACTCCTTTAAGCCTTGTCCGAACTGCTCATTCAGCCTCTTTACAGCAACCGTGGTATCTTTTCCATCAATTGAGAGTACTCCTTTGTATACACAACCATATCCACCTCTTCCGATACAAGTTTTGAATTTTTCGGTGGCTATGTCTATCTTTTCAAATGGTATTTTGAGACTTTCCCAATCTTTCATTGACGTCGACATATCTGTTGGTTTACAAAAACCGGCTTATGAATGTAAAGAGAGAAATTTGAGTTTAGTACTTTGTGGTTTGACAATATTGTTTATATACACCCCATGACCATATAAATAGACTTTGCAAATTCATATGACATGACTAAGCTTAATTTTAAAACTTAATTATGTCAAGTAAACTGTTTTTTATTATTAAATTTGCCGGTCAAGGTGCCACTAATTAAGCATCATGCATGTAATGTAACAGCTACACCACCTGCATATATCATTATTTTTTACACAATTATTTTCACAAGACGATGTGTCATAATGACTTGTTATCCATTAAATAATAGAGAAAATGAGAGAATAACTTTAAGTTAAATTTAACCATTATGTAAATATTATGTGATTCTAACTATCGCTCTTATATAAATTAAGCATATGATATGATACATACGTACCTAGTATGATAAATGTGATATAACTAAATTAATAAAATAAGCTTTAAACAAATAAAATTACGCTATTAAACATCAAGAAGTCATTATAGCTTCAAATGTTTTCTCTAAGTATACCATATAAAGTTAGAGAGTTGCCTAAAGTATAGAATAATTATAAATACATTCATATTATTATTATTAATTTAGAACCACATACATCCTATACATTCACATATACAGTAAAACCTCCATAAATTAATAATGTTGGGACCGAGATATTTTATTAATTTAGCGAGATATTATTATATCGATAAATTAATAATTTATTAATTCAAAGAGGTTTTACGCATGACCCTTAAATTTCCAAGTCTAATATATAAGTTACAATATATACTAGTTAGAGATGAAAACTAAATGAGAAAAAACAAGTTCCAATTAACATTTTATGAATTAACATTCACATAATAATTGAATCTGTCAAGTTCAAAAGAGAGATTTAAAGATGAACTCAATATAAATTTGAAGTTCAACAAAAAAGACAAATGACAATAAATTCATTTTTTCCTAAACAATCTTAGATTTTTTAAGTGTATCATATATATACATGGAAGTTTTTAGTAATTATTAATTTATAGTTTTATTGGGACCAATATATATACACTGGGGTTTCAAAAAAATTATTATCTTATTATTTTATCGATTGGAGTCCAAATTTGTACTGGTCCCAAGTTGGGACTGGACAAATTATTAATTTTATCGAGGTTATTAATTTATCGAGTATTAATTTATAGAGGTTTTACTGTACATGATACAATAAACACGGTACTATTAAATGCATGGGTCAGATTTACTCACCATTCGCCAAGTCCTCAGATCTTGACCCGACCTGAGTCCTTTTTACCACTCTGAGCTTCACGCGCTGCTTGTTTCGGTGCGTGTGTCATTTGGAACGGGTCTATGAGGTTCTTCATTTACACTTTGACAACCAGATATAGTGGGTTGAAACTAGGTTAAGATGATGACCCGAGAGTAAAAAAAAAGGTATAATATAATGATTCTAGTTTTGGTTTTTACAATTTAGCCACAAAGTTTTAAGCAGAAAGTTATTTGTTTGCAATTTGATGTTGAGTACTAAAAAATATTGACATTTTATTTATCATTTTAGAAATTGCTACTGGAACTTGTTTAGAAATATTTTTTAGCTACTAGACTTTCAAAGTTTCATCAATTTGAGTCTATTAAAATAAACTTTTATATAATGAAACATAATTTTATTTAGGGTTAAAGCCATCTAATAGAAAAGAACTTTATCAAATGTTCACTTATTAGTCATGGATCCAATAAAATATCATCACACTATTAATTAGTGCATTTGATAATTAGAAATGTGACCAACGGTATTATAGGAAAAATATACGAATATACCCATCAATAAAATATGCACGTGTGGAGACTAACGGGGAAAAATCAGGATCGCTAGGAATTTGGACCTACGGCGAAGCAAAATCAGGATGTTAAGTACTACCGAAGCAATTTTAGCGTATTTTGGACTAAATGTGAGAATCGGGAGTAGTGTGGGACCAAGAGTTTAATTTACTCAAAAAAAAACAAATAATTGAGTCTATACTTGACTCTTCATATGCTAGAAGGACAAGAACTTATACAACTTGTGAAATAAACAAGGATGCAACCGCATGTGCAAACATTCAAAAGTCAACTTTATAATTTAAATTCCCCAACCAAATATATATTATTAGCATTGTTAATTCGTTAATAACATGAAATTATTGATGTATTAATTAATGAGTGTGCAGTTTGAAATTTTCCAAATGATAATGAAATTAGTTGATTGCTGATTTGGGTCCATTGTCTCTGCGCGCAATCTAACTCGCAATAAAATTATATGTTGCTTTGTAAAATTATATGTTGCTTTGTTTATTATTTAGGGTTGTCAAACTATATAATGTATGGGTTGGTTGATTAATGAGATTGACGATTCATTCTATATACAGCGTTTTGCGTCTTACATTACTCGGGTTGGGTTTAGTTCTAGTCGTTGTGATTCGTCATTATTTATTTACAGTCAGGGGTCGGACACTGCTTACTTGTTACTATATGTTGATGATATTGTTCTTACTGCTTCTTCTGAGTTATTACTACGACAGATTATTATGTCTCTACATCAGGAGTTTGCAATGACGGATCTGGGTTCCCTTAATTATTTTTTAGGGATATCTGTTACACGTGATTCTACAAGGATGTTCTTATCTCAACGAAAGTATGCTATTGAGGTCTTGGAGCGTGCTCATATGCTTGATTGTAATTCCAGTCGGACTCCTGTTGATACTGAGTCTAAACTGGGTGCTGATGGTGATCCGGTTTCTGATTCTACTCTATATCGGAGTCTTGCAGGTTCTTTGCAGTATCTTACTTTTACACGACCTGATATTTCGTATGCTGTACAACAGGTTTGTCTCTACATGCATGATCCTCGGGAGCCGCATTTCTTAGCTCTTAAGCGGATTTTGCGATATATTAAGGGTACTTTAGATTATGGATTGCAGTTGTTTTCATCTACTACCTCATCTTTGGTGGCTTATTCAGATGCTGACTGGGCTGGTTGTCCTTCTACTCGGCGATCCACCTCTGGCTATTGTGTTTTTCTTGGTAACAACTTGCTCTCGTGGTCTTCTAAGCGTCAACCAACGCTTTCTCGTTCTAGTGCCGAAGCTGAGTATCGTGGTGTTGCTAATGCTGTTGCAGAGACCTGTTTGTTACGTAATCTTCTTCGTGAACTGCATACACCATTGTCTTCCGCTACGCTTGTGTATTGTGATAATGTTAGTGCAGTATATTTGTCTTCTAATCCGGTTCAACATCAGCGTACGAAGCATATTGAGATTGATATTCATTTTGTTCGGGATTT
The DNA here is from genome assembly GCA_910596185.1 of Chrysanthemum makinoi. NCBI lineage: Eukaryota > Viridiplantae > Streptophyta > Magnoliopsida > Asterales > Asteraceae > Chrysanthemum > Chrysanthemum makinoi. The sequence continues at coordinate 2,962,913 of OU343217.1, read as the reverse complement.
GGTTGCAGCTGGGCAAGTTTGGGTTCTTCATGTTCCATCTCGCTATCTGTATGCTGACATTTTCACTAAGGGTCTACCTTCTGCACTGTTTCAAGAGTTTCGCACCAGTTTGAGTGTTCGGTGTCCTCCCGCTCCAACTGCGGGGGAGTGTTAGTCGTGTAATATTGATAGGCCCGTTTATTATGTTTGGGCTATGGCCCGATGTTATGTTTATTATTTAGGGTTGTCAAACTATATAATGTATGGGTTGGTTGATTAATGAGATTGACTATTCATTCTATAATTCTACACACATTTGATTTGCAAAATAAAAACTGAAGTTCGATTTTGGATTCAAAAACTAAAAGAGTCAGATGAAAAAAGTACGCAATTGGTTTGCAAATCATTAGCGTGATTACTTCCAAATTACCAATTTTAAATATTACTTGGTCAGTTATTATTGTTTAAACAACTAGGTTTAATACACGTGCACGCAAGGAGCTTGAACATAAAATTTCAGCGAAATATTATCTCCGTTATCATGGTCTTAAAGTAGATTTTGTATTCTTTTAAAAGTCCATGGTTGTTGATACCTTGTTTAATTCTTTTACATAAAATCAACAATTTCATTCTTTAGTTTGTTTGTTTCATGCCATTTTGTATGTAAATATAGTTGCATTGATAAAGAATATTAGAAACAAAGTAATTATATATTGAAACTCTCATCACCAACAAAAAAAAACATGCATCTACTATTCCTCTTAATGTTTATATATATATATCTCATATCGGGGGCATTGTACCCGAGTTTAGAAGTTGTTGTCTTGAACCCTTTGTCGATTTAGAATGCAACACTTCCTTCAATCCTCCAAAAGCCTTCTTCTATCAATCTAGTGTTTTCTAATACTCAGGATAAGATACTTACCCCTGCTAGAAGTGGTGGATAGTTTTTATAAGCACGCACGAATAAAAAACACCATAGCTTCCAAATGCTACAATCAAACTGTTGGTGTTATTCTAGAAAATTCCGTTGGGCTTGTGGAGAAGAACTCATCCTTAACGTTTTTATAGGAACTGAACAGACTGATAGCCATTGGGTCCGATTTCACGCTTTTTCTGAAAACTGAACTTGAGCTAAGAGTGTGAATATATGAATCTGAGAAGAGAAATCATTTTTTTTTGGTAAAGGGGAGTAATCGTGCACCCTGGTAAATATATTAACCAAATAAATGTTTAAGTACAATGTATATGAGTGAAATCCCATATATCAGCCCGTTACATAGGCATAGAGCTTACATAACAAGATACTTCCAATTTTCTAAACAAGAAAACAAACCACTACTCAAATGATAACATATGACACAACGAAATAAGCTTATTTCCTAGGACCTTGAAACTTTGTGCCATACATGGCATTAAAGGCATCCAAATTCCCAGGAAGATCACGAACCTATTTCGCATAGTCATCGAAGTCATATTCATCATACTCATCTTCAAACTCTTGGCCACCACCAAATATATTAGCAGACTCATCAAATGGGTTAGCAACAACCTCATCTTCAGAATCAGACACCTCAATCTCTCCCACTTTAGAAAAAGGGTTAGCTCTCTTAGTAGAAGAGGTAGACGGAATAGGTTGACCATCATCATCCACAAGAGTAGATTTCCTATCAATAAGTAGTTTTTCAAGCTTACCAATTTTCTCAACTATGGGAGTAGAACCAACATCCATTGTTCCCATTGAATCACTCACAAGCGGTACATGTGATGTAGAACCAGTCTTAATCAACTCATCCTCATTAACCTCCATTGTACGACCAGTATCCACATCAGTATCAACACGAGAAGAGAAGAGAAATCATTATATATAGGCTTATTGAAGTCTCTAAATCAGCATAGTACTACAATTTCTAATAAAAAAGTTTGCTGATTTTTACGAAGCTCTTTTAGAGTAGCCATGGTAGTCTGTCTACCGGTTCCTTCTTCAGAAAGTTATCAACCTGTCATGTTACACACTTTTTTTTTGCTAGAACAACGACTCAATCACCAAGACATAGTGTAATTAATTCTGTCAATAAAGCGTTTTTTTAATCAAATTTATTCGCGATCAAAGCAAATTATCAAAGACAACTTCCATTGTGATTGAAGGTACAAAAAGCCAATCGATTTAAAGATTCTAATTTCAACATGTTTACTTATAGATAGGCCGACTTGGGTTACACTTAGTTTCTTACAGGTGAAATGGGTACTATGTACACAATTAGCTAAAGAGGAAACATGCAAACGGGTAAATTGTAAATAGTTTAACTTTTTAATATGAATTAAAGGTACTAAATCAATTTATTAAGCACATATGTAATTTTTACATATAGAGTGTTTTGGGTCACTCCAATGTTTTTCGGATCGAAAAAATTACCCATTTCGACCAAAACCTATTTTAAAGATGCTTAGAAAACCTAAAGATTATCTTTTACTGAGAAATAAACATAATGATTAAAACTAATGCATAGAGATTTACAACCACTACTTGGCCAATGATTTTTCAAAAAAGAAATCATACTTGTAGGCTTTTCTTTGCTCGTTACAATTGTTACAAAAGCAGCCACTTCACTTTTCATGCTGCGTTCCACAATAAATGAACTTGTAAAATCACCTTTTTCCGACGAACCCTCGTCCTGTTTTTTGCGTAAGTCATTAGGCACCTGAAAGAAGCTTAGCCAAACACCCTCTATATATAGGATACTGAAAGTGTATTCGAATTAAAAATTAGAATTTGAAGTTCCAATAATCACTTTTTGAGCATATGACCTTCTAATGTTTTAATTATTTATGATCAAAACATTGATATCGAAATAAAATGGTTATGACTTAGGAGTTATGTAAGAAAACTGATGACTTTTAATAGCCTTTTGATCAACAAAAACCATTATATGAACTTATTGTTACCAAAGACAAACATTATTCACGAAGACAAACAACTATACACGGAGCAAATTACCAACAGAACAGTTACGTCATGTTCAACTTTTTCTTAGAAGATTATTGTGGTTTGCTGTGTCTAACATCCATCTCGATTCTATCGATAATCTATCTATTAAGGTATGTAGCATCTATTTCTTTCTCTTAATCCAGGAGGTTCAATCATAACTAGAAACCAATCATGTTTTCTTTTTAGATCTGCTTAATAGTTCTCCTCATCTAGGAGATTTAGGATGTGCATTTGATTATTCATTTAAAACGAACAAATACATGAACAAAGCTTATTAACAAGCATATTCGCCACTATTGGAGCATTTCCCTATTGACATCACTCCCCCACCATGAACGTGTAAAGATGTTAAATTTTGGGGTATTAATCTGTGGCAAACATGTCATTCTATCAATTGCTAATGGCTTTCAAGTTATGTTCAGTGCAGGGTTATTACAGGGGTTAATCATGGACAAAGAATAAAAGGTTTAAAGTTCGAAGATGCTCGTTTCTGCTGAAGCTATTCTCATTTCAGCTGATGAGTCATTTGTAGCCGTTAGAGGGGTCTTAGCGTAACTTAATCTCCTATTTAATAAGTCCCTTAATCTAGGGTTACATACACTTGTGTGTGCAGCCATTGTATCACACTCTTCTATTCTTTCTGATCATTTCATTGATCTTGTCTTGTCTTTGTACTTACATGATTATTGTCTCATTGACATTAATCTAATCTTGTAACATTTTGGATACTACTGTAAACTTAATCTAAGCTGACTATTGTGGCTTAGGTTTGAATAAAGGTTTCTATTGTTCATCTTGTTTTACCTATACTTTAGTACATGGTATCAGAGCATCAGGCTCATTGATTCTCTTCGGCAACAAATTGGTGGTTTGGGGTTATTGCTACTGGCGTAATCACTGGTTATCTTCTACTTACAATTAGCCCTAGACTAAGTAAATCTAGGGTAATTGTGTTTTGTTCTTCCGCTGCATATTTCTCTGTAAGTCCAAGTCTTATCTCTTCTTCAAACATACAATACTTAAGCCTTTGTGGGTGCAAACGGGTAGACTAACATCTTGATCTGCCACCTTTGAGTGGTACGATTACTTGCTCTGGTTTACCCTAGTCTACAGGCTTGGTGCTTGTTGTTTCTTAAATACAAGGTCTTATTTATTTGTCTATTTGCTCTTATTATTATCTATGTCTGTGATTCTTTGTCTGTCTTATTGTTTGCATCATGGCTATTGGTGATGATAATATTGGTGGCTCATCCACTGAGAAAAGCTTATCCTTTGGTGATGCTTTGTATTTACACCCTAACAATACCAATGGTACTCCCATTATTTCTATTAAACTCACTGGAACTGAAAATTATAAAATATGGAATATGGCCATGACCTTTGCTTTAAGGAACCATAATAAGTTAGGGTTTATTGATGGTACTTGCATAAGAAATGATTCGAACCCTAGTCTTGCTAATCAATGAGATACTTGTAACTCTGTTGTGGTTACTTGGATTCTTAACTCTCTCAGCCCAGAACTATTTGCTGGTGCTATCTATGCTAAAACTGCTTATGAAATGTGGAATGATCTTAAAGATACTTATGATAAGGTTGATGGTTCAGCTATTTTTAATTTGCATAAAAATATAAACTCTCTTAGTCAAAGTGGGTCCTCTCTTGCTGATTATTATAAGAACCTTAACTCTTTATGGAAACAATTTGATTGTATGATTAGCTTGCCTCCCTGCACTTGTGAGGCTGCAAAACATTTTGAAAAACACAATCAGCTAATCAAGTTAATGCAATTTCTTATGGGTCTTGATGACTCTTATGTCCCCATCAGAAGCAATATTTTAACCAGAGATCCTTTACCTAATGTCAAAACTGCTTTCTTTGTTGTCTCTGGAGAAGAATCTCACAGAAATATTTCATCTGAGAATACCTCTGCTAAACCCAATGCTACAGCCTTTGCTGCAAAAACTTCTGATGGTGGAAAATTTTTTGATAACAAAAAAGGTTTTAACAAGAAAGGTTCTGGTTTTAATACTGGTAACAGCTCAAATAGCAGAGGACCAAACATGAATCTCAAATGTACTAATTGCAAAAAACCTGGTCACACTGTTGATAGATGTTATGATCTTGTTGGTTATCCTGCTGGATATGTTAAAAGGAATTTTAATGGTATTCAGCAGTAACAATGTTTCTGCTGAAACTAATCATATCACTGATAATAGTGCTAGCAACTCTCCTGTTTCCTTGTCTAATGAACAGCTCTCCAGACTTATGAGTCTTCTTAATGACAACAATGTGTCATCTGCTAATGCCAACTTGGCAGGTAAAAATTTTTCAGGAACCTTCTTTAATGGCAGTGTCAAGTTTAATGTAAACTTCAACAAATTTTTTAACAACAACACAAAATCCTTATCTGGAAACATCAGTCTTGGTTGGATTGTTGACTCTGGTGCAAATCAGCACATGACTGTCTCTGAAAATTTTTTAATCAATGTTATTAACATTTCAAATCTTGGCTTAACTGTTGGACATCCCAACGGTACTCAAGCCTTAATTACTAAAATTGGTGATTTAAAGGTCAATAATGACCTAACTCTTTTGATGTTCTAGTTGTTCCTGAGTACAATGTTAGTCTGCATTCATAAAATTGCTAGAGACAACAAGATGTTTGTTGGGTTTAATGAATCTAATTGCTATATACAGGATTTACATCAAAAAAGGATTGTGGGGATTGGTAAACAATACAATGGGTTATATATGTTTGATATTGATTCTACATGTAAGATTATTTCTAATAACTGCATATCTGTTTGTCATGTCTCTAGAAATCTCTGGCATCAAAGACTTGGTCATCCCTCTGACCAAGTCCTACACATACTTAAACCTACTCTTAAATTTGATAGTACATCTGAAACTGATCATCTCTGTGATACTTGTAATAAAGCTAAACAAACCAGGGAACCATTCCCTCTAAGTGAACATAAATCAACTAAAATTGGTCAACTTGTTCATCTTGATGTATGGGGACCATATAAAGTCACTAGCAGAGATGGTTACAAATATTTTTTAACCATAGTTGATGACTATTCCAGATCAGTGTGGGTTTATATGCTTAAGGGGAAGGATGATGTTTATGTTTCCATTGTTAACTTTACTCATATGCTATCAAATCAATTTGAACACAATGTTAAGATTTTCAGAAGTGATAATGGGACAGAATTTGTCAATAATAAACTTCAACACTTTTTCCATGAAAAAGGAATTTTACATCAAACCTCTTGTGTGTATATACCATAACAAAATGGTATTGCAGAAAGGAAACATAGGCATCTCCTTAATGTAGCTAGATCCCTTATGTTTCAGGGGGAATTACCTCTATATCTTTGGCCTGAATGTGTTCTAACTGCTGCCTATGTCATAAACAGGTTACCCTCTTCAGTTCTGTCTGGCAAGTCCCCCTTCTTCCTTGTGTATGGGCATGACCCTTCACTCTCTCTCCTTAGAGTCTTTGGCTGCTTATGCTATGCCACAATTCTCAACATCTCTGATAAATTTGGTAGTAGGTCTGAAAAAAGTGTCCTTATTGGTTACTCAAATGAAAAAAAAGGCTATAAACTCTTGAGCCTAGAAACAAAAAATATTTTTTACTCCAGAGATGTCAAATTTTATGAAACTGTTTTTCCCTTCAAAATGAAAAATACATTGTCAAAACCTTTTGCTGAAACTTTTGTACCAAAAGATTTAAATCACAAAAATTTCTTTGACTCACAAATAAGTCCCAATGATGAAGGGAGAGTGACATCCTATGATGATGGCACAATGGTAAGTCATCCGACTAGGATTGACGAACCGGTTGCAACATCTATAGATGATAATACACACCCTGAGGGCACCATATCACATGAATCACATCCTGCTAATGCATCTTCTGATTCTACTGATACAACACCGATTTTCTTGAACAAGAAAGAGGCTTGCCAGCCACTACTGCTAGAAGGTCAACCAGAGTTTCTAAGTTGCCCAGTAATCTTAACGACTTTATTGTAGAAGGAAAAGTCAAATATGGTGTTGAAAAGGTTGTTAATTACTCTAATATTAACAAAGATAATTACTGCTTTGCATCTAGTCTTAATAAAAGTATTGAACCTACCTGTTATGAAGAAGCTATCCTTGATAATAATTGGGTTGATGCTATGAACTCTGAAATTGAGGCCTTAAATGAAAACCATGCTTGGGATATAACTGATCTACCTCCTAATAGAACTCCTATTGGCTACAAATGGATCTTTAAAATCAAATATAAAGCCAATGGTGAAGTTGATAGATACAAGGCTAGATTAGTTGTTAAAGGCTATAATCAAAGGGAAGGAATAGACTATGATGAAACTTTTTCTCCTATTGTGAAAATGTCTACTGTTAGATGTCTTATTGCCTTAGGTGTAAAAAACAAATGGCCTCTTTTTCAACTTGATGTTAATAATACTTTCTTGTATGGAGATCTTGATGAGGATATCTATATGACCATCCCCAAGGGGTTCTGTAATGAGAACAATAAGAATAAAGTTTGTAAACTTGTCAAGTCTCTATATGGCCTAAAACAAGCTCCCAGGAAATAGAATGAAAAACTTGTCAGTGTTTTAAAAGAAAATAACTTTGTTCAATCTGTTAATGATCACTCCTTGTTCACCAAAACAGAGAATAACAAGTTTATTGCTCTGCTTGTTTATGTGGATGATATTGTCCTTACTGGAAACTGCATTGATGAGATAAACCTATTCAAAGAGTTTTTAAAATCAAAATTTCATATTAAAGACTTGGGAAAATCCCAAAGAAAATACTGTCTTGAACTCCTCAAAGAATTTGGTCTTCTTGGGTGCAAACCTGTGTCTACTCCTATGGAACCCAACTCTGTCCTTCCATACATTACCACTGCTGATGATCCCCTACTTGTCAACATCACTGGTTATCAGAAGTTACTTGGGAAACTTATCTATCTCACCCATACAAGACCTGACATCTCATACTCAATTCATTGTCTGGCACAATATATGCATTCTCCATTAAAATCTTATCTAGAATGTGCCCTCAATGTTCTGAGATATCTAAAAGGAGCTCCAGGAAAAGGTCTAAGGTACAATTTCAGCAACTCTGAAAATCATCTTGAAGGATATAGTGATGCAGATTGGGCCAAATGCAAGAAAAGCAGAAAATCTGTCACAGGTTATTGTGTTTTCTTTAATGATTGTTTGATCTCATGGAAAAGTAAAAAACAAAACACTCTTTCAAAATCCTCCACAGAAGCAGAGTATAGATCTATGTCTACTGCTGCCTGTGAAATCATTTGGATTCAAAAAATCTTAAAGGATCTAAAAGTTGATATCAATCTTCCTGTTAATCTTTTCTGTGATAACAAATCTGCTTTACAACTTGTTGTCAATCCTGTTTTCCATGAAAGATCAAAACACTTTGAAATTGATGTCCACTTCATCAGGGAAAAAATTGCAAGAGGAGTTATAAGTGCCAAAAAGATTGGCTCTTCAAACAAAACTGCAGACATACTTACTAAAAACCTCCCTGTTTATCAGCATAAATTCTTGTGTGAAAAATTGATATTGTTTGATATGTTTGCTCATCAGATTAAGGGGGAATGTTAAATTTTGGGGTATTAATCTGTGGCAAACATGTCATTCTATCAATTGCTAATGGCTTTCAAGTTATGTTGAGTACAGGGTTATTACAGGGGTTAATCATGGACAAAGAATAAAAGTTTAAAGTTCGAAGATGCTCGTTTCTGCTGAAGCTATTCTCATTTCTGCTGATGAGTCATTTATAGCCGTTAGAGGGGTCTTAGCGTAACTTAATCTCCTATTTAATAAGTCCCTTAATCTAGGGTTACATACACTTGTGTGTGCAGCCATTGTATCACACTCTTCTATTCTTTCTGATCATTTCATTGATCTTGTCTTGTCTTTGTACTTACATGATTATTGTCTCATTGACATTAATCTAATATTGTAACATTTTGGATACTATTGTAAACTTAATCTAAGCTGACTATTTTGTGGCTTAGGTTTGAATAAAGGTTCTATTGTTCATCTTGTGTTGCCTATACTTTCGTACAAAAGAAGATAGGTTCAATCTCGTTTTTGCTAGAGTTTAATTAGGTCCTTGGGGAAAGCAAGTCGGCGCCCAAAAGAAATGCTCTTAATCAAGGTTTTCTCGCTGAACTAAACCTTGAAAAAACCCGGAAATAATAATAATAATAATAACATGTGTTGAATAGTTTAACCAGCATGTACAATAATTTTGGTATCTAGATTATCAATAATTTATTTTGTTACTAATTTCTTTGATACAATAAGTATTTCCTAAATCAATTTTTTTTTATTGGAAGCATCAAACCAATTGCAAAAATGAATGTTATATTCTATTCCCGAATACCAGAAGGAGAAGCAGAATGTCGATGTTGTTGACTTAAACGGTATGTTACCTCTTATTAGTGACACCATCATGAAGTTTTAATCTATCTTTTGCATTTTTATGGACGTACTTACTCAGTCTTAAAACGGCCCAATTTATGTTTTGACCACACGGTCACCATTTTTAACAAATATATAACTTTAGCTTATAATCAAGTGTATCGCATCATAAACTTGTATTAATATATGGTCTGGTCATAAAACAACCTTTTATGCAAATAGAATCGGCCTTCGACTTGTCATGTTAAGAAATGATTACAATCTGGTGCACATACATCGTCACAAATTTGTATGCTAATTGTTGGAATTCCTGAAAATAATCTCTTCGGATCTACTTGCAGAATTAAATCAACTCCAAAAGTTGTCATCATATAATCTTGACGACCAGAAGAAGAAGAATCTTGGTGGTGATGGTAATTTTTTTCTATCTTCTTTTCTTTCTTTTCAATACGTTTTCTTCTTCAATGTATAGTTTTATTTACCTTCTAATGATTGTTAATTTCAAATACCAACTATTGATATATATGATATTAAAAACTGTAGTTCATTTTTGGTTAGTTACAACTGATTTCTATATTTTGCCGTTTTCATGGAAGTGAGCTACAAAATAAGTCTGGAAAGGACCTAGTCTTTTCTCTAACAACGTGTTCACCACTTTATACTATAGTATCAAGGGTGTCAAACACTTATTTTAGTACATCTTTTGGTCTTAAAACAACCCTTTTATGCTAATAGAATTGGCCCTGAACTTAACTTTCTATTGAGAAACAATTAAAAAAAATTATGCTACTTGTAAGAATCCCGAAAATGATTGTTAAGTTGAACTATTGTGTTTTATCTGCAAATCTACTTGCAGAATCAAACCAACTCCACAAGTTGTCACAGTCTAATCATCACGACCAGAAGAAGAATCTCGATGGTTATGGTAAGTTTGATATTATCTCCTTGTCTTTTCTTTTCACTTTTTCAGTAATTTTTTTATTTACCTTCTAATTATTGTTAATTTATGTTATTAGTTTGAAATACCAAATATTAGTATATATTATATTAAATCAAACTTTAGTTGTTTTTGGTTAGTTACAAATGATTTTTTTACCTTTCTGTTGTTGGCATATTGGCTCATCTCTACTAATTTGTCTAGTCGTCGGTTATAATGTTAACTGTTTACAAACTCTTATTTTGTTTTCTCTTCCAAACAAACGCTATATACCCTACCTCTTTTTCTCAACCGCCACCCTTTTCCCTCGCTCTCTTTTTGTTTCTTGTTGTCTGCATGGTTCGGATATATATTGGTGCCGGTTGTGGTTTAGATCTTAATTTGCGGTTTCATGGTCTAGATCTCGAGTTTCAGGTTCGGTTTCAGCGTCAAGATGTTGACATTGTGTGTGTTCAGATATGTGTACTAGGCTGTTGAGGGGGTCCAGGTCGCGCCCACTCAGCCGGATTGTGTAATGGTCTTAGTGGGTATGGTCTGTTGTCCCAACTCTAGATCAATGATATATAGATTGCAAATGTAAAGTATATTGAATAAGTAAAATTGTCTATTAACTTGTAAATGTTACAAATGTGTATGTATATATACAATCTGATCGTTGCTATCCAACCATCATGATGGTTCGGTTTTGTAACCGCCATCCCATAACTGTTTTTCAGTTATTTAGTTTCTACTTTACGAGTTTGGTCCTTCGTCTAATAATAAATACATAAGAAGCATAAAGATAAAGATTATTGGTTCACATTCTCCTCCTTAATCTTGATCGTTGCTTCGTCCTAAGTCTTGAACTCCGAGCATTTGTCGCATAGTCACGAACTTCAATCTTGGTAGAGCCTTTGTTAGAATATCTGCTCTTTGTAGTTCTCCGCTGACATGTTCCACATTGATGTGCCCATTCTCTACGCATTCTCGAATGAAATGGTAGCGAATATCGATGTGCTTGCTTCTTCCATGAAAAACTGGGTTCTTCACAAGTGCTATTGCTGAAATGTTATCGACCTTCAGCGTTATCCTTTTTTCTTCCCATCCAGTTAGTTCACTAAGCAATCGCTTTAGCCATAAGGCTTGACATGCTGCTGCAGTAGCCGCCATGAATTCTGATTCACATGATGATAGCGCCACTGTTGGTTGCTTCTGAGTACACCAGGTAATCGGTGACTCTCCGAAATAAAATACGATCCCAGTAGTTCCTTTTCCTTGATCAGTGTTGACTCCATAACTACTGTCGCTGTAACCTGTAATCTTGCAGCCGCCTTCTTGCTTGTATATAATGCCATGCTCCTTTGTTCCTTTGATATATCGGATTACTTGCTTTACCGCCTTCAGGTGATGATCCTTCGGGTCTTGCATGAATCTACTGAGTAGTCCGACTGAGTAACTAAGATCTGGTCTTGTATGCAGTAAGTACCTGAGACTTCCTATTAAGCTTCTGTAGTAAGTTGCGTCAACTGAGTTTCCTTCTTCCGCCTTGACCAACTTAGTACCGGTATCCATAGGTATCTTCGTATCATTGCTGTCTGCCATACTTGTTTCCTTCAAGATCTTGTTAATATAACCTGTTTGCTTGATTGTAATCTCTCCTCCTGTCTGTGTGACTTCTATCCCAAGATAATAAGCTAACAATCCTAAGTCGCTCATTTCAAATATATCCTTCATCTGGGATTTGAATTCTTCGATTTCTTTCTTTGGAGTGCCTGTGATTATCAGATCATCCACGTAGACTCCAACTATAAGTGTAGAATTCTTGTTCCGCTTTGTATAAACTGCTTGTTCGAGATTACATTTCTTAAAGTCTAAGGACTTTAACGTTTGATCAAGCTTCACATTCCAAGCTCTCGGTGCTTGCCGTAAGCCATATAAAGCTTTAGTAAGCTTATATACTTTTCCTGTATTTCCTTGTTGTATAAATCCTTCAGGTTGTGTAACGTAGACTTCTTCCTTTAAATCTCCATGTAAAAATGCTGATTTTACATCTAAGTGATGTACTTGCCATCCATGATATGCCGCTAATGCTAATATCAACCGAACTGTCTCTATCCGAGCAACCGGTGCAAATACTTCATCGAAGTCTATCCCTTGTTCTTGCACATAACCTTTTGCCACTAACCGTGCTTTATATTTGATGATGTTTCCTTTTTCATCCCTCTTGGTCTTGTAAACCCATTTGAGTCCTATTGCCTTATGATTTTCTGGCAATGTAGTAAGAGTCCATGTTTTGTTCTTGTTGATTGAATCCAATTCAATCTCCATGGCCTCAATCCATTTCTCATCTGTTGATGCTTCCTTGTAATTTCGGGGTTCTTCTTCCGTAAATAACAAGCTTTGAGGTTCAACTCTTCGTGCATGTCTGTATATATCTGACATGTTTCTGTATTCACGTACGGGTGTATCATCAAATTTGTCTCTTGAGTTCTCTACAGAACTAGTAGTAGCTTCTTCTTCCTCATCTGAATGTGGGTCGTACTGATATGCCGGTGGTGTGTTTGGTGAAACTGGATCAGGAATCTGATCTTGTGCATGATACGTGTTATCATCGTTTTCTGTGTTGACTGGTGTAAGGTTTTCGTTGTCAACTCCGTCTACCACAAAACTAGCCCAAAATGTGTCTTGTGTGTCCGTATCTTCTTCATCTTTGTTCCAAACCCACGGCTTTGTTTCCATGAATTTTACGTCCCTACTAACATGTTTCTTCCTGGTTATAGGGTCATATAACCTACATGCTTTTGATCCTTCCTCTACTCCTAAGTAAACCAATGGTATGCTTCTATCGTCCAGCTTCTTTAAGTGAGGTATCGTTATCTTTGCATAAGCTGTGCATCCAAATATCCTTAGGTTTTCCAAGTTTGGTTTTCTATTGTAGAGTGCCTCATATGGAGTTTTATCTATCAGGGCCCTCGTAGGTACCCTATTGAGTATGTATATAGCATGTTTAACTGCTTCCGCCCAAAAAGTTAAAGGTAACTTCATCGCTTTCATCATACTCCTAGTGGTTGATAACACTGTCCTATTCCTTCTCTCCACTACTCCATTCTGCTGTGGGGAGTACGGTGCTGTCAACTGTCGTGCTATTCCGTTTTCCTTACAGTACCTTGTGAATTCATTTGATGTGAATTCACCACCTCTATCCGTTCTTAGCGTCCTTATTTTCAACTTCATTTCCATTTCTATCTTCTGTCTAAATTCCTTGAATTTACTAAACGCCTCATCTTTCGATGTCAGAAAGTAGGCCCACATAAAATGTGTACAATCGTCCACTAACAAGAAAATGAGTTTCTTGCCTGAGTGTGTTGCTGGACTTATAGGACCGCAAAGGTCTCCGTATACTAAGTCCAATGGGTTCTTTGATCTGAATTTAGTTTGGTTTGGAAATGGTGTTCTACTGTGTTTTCCTAATAAACATGCATCACAAATCTGCCCTGCATGATTTATCCTTGGAATTCCATCTACTAGACCTTTCCTAGTCATCTTGTTTATATCGTCAAAGTTTAGATGACCTAATCTAGCATGCCATAACCATGCTTGGTTATCTATATTTGCTAAGAGACATATAGGTGCTTCTATCTGTAATTGTATCTTGTAGAGTCGATTCTTAGATCTTTCTACTTTCATCAACAACTTCTTGTTCTTATCATACAAAGTCAATTTGTTTCCGTCCATAATGACCTTACAACCTATTTCCGTAAGTTGTCCTAGACTAAGTATGTTGCTCTTGAGGTTTGGTATGTAGTATACTTCCGATACTACCTTCTGTTCCTGGTTCTTACAACCTAACAGTATAGATCCTCTACCCATTATCTGTACATACAATCCATCTCCAAAAGGTACTCGTCCTGTTACGCTTTCATCAATATCCCTAAAATGACTTTTTATCCCAGTCATATGGTTACTTGCACCATTATCTAAATACCATATGCTTGTATCCGCTGTAGCATATTTCTTTGGTTGAATTTGTTCTTCATTCAACAACACTTCCTTGTGTTCAGTTTCGTGCATAGTCATTAACAGTGATGGTTCATCGTCTTCTAAGATAAGGTTTGATTGTTCCTGAGTTGCTGGTTTTCCTCTACAGTTTCTTTTAAAGTGTCCCATTTTATGACACCTATAGCATTTTATCTTGCTCACATCCCACTCTCCTTTATTCTTATCCGAACTCTCCTTATAACTAGAGTTCCCTTCCTGTGAGTTGTTTCTATTTTTATTCTGCCAGTTCCCTCGTGAGAAATTTGATTTTCCTCCACGTTTGTAAAAACGTTTCCTATTTCCTGAGTTTTCGCCATGTGCGAATAATAGGTTTTCCTGGCTTTCTACATGTCCTCCCTTCCGGAGTTTTATCCTTTCCTCAAATACCTTGAGTCTTCCAATGATCTCATCTAAAGTGATTTCGTCGAGATCAGTTGTTTGTTCTATGGATGCTACTATCTGAATGAACCTATCTGGTGTGGAGTCTAATAGTTTTCGAACTAAAAGTGATTCATCCAAAGTTTTCCCTAATTCTTCTGCCTTCGTGGCATAGCCGTTTAGTTTAGCCGCAAATGCATCCACCGTCTCATCTTCTTTCATCTGAAGTGAGTTAAACCCAATCATCAATGATTGTAATCGTGCTTTCTGCACTTTATCTTCTCCAACGTGTCTTTTCTTCAATGATTCCCATAAATCTTTTGCCGTCTTACAACCCGCTACTTGTAAGATCACATCTTCCGTCAATGCTTGATATAGGAAGGCAGTCGTTGCCTTTTCTTTCTTATCATCAACTGGTGTATCTAACTTTGGTTCTATTGCTTCCCATAAACCATGTGCCTCTAGTATAACCTTAATTTGTATAGCCCAAACTGTGTAGTTTGTGGTTTTCAACTTAGGGCATTGATATTGTGCAGTAGGTGTTACGGGTTTTGTTACAGTTACAGTGGTTGCTATATCGTCAGTTGTCATTTCGAAAGTGTTTAGAATCTTCACTTTCTAATTCAATGGGATTTGTTCTTCCTAGTGTGGTTTTTCTATAAAGTATGGAAATTTCTAATCTTCCGGGAATCCTAATAATATGGGATCAATAAATAGTTTTCGAGATTTCCTAATAGTATAAATAAGATATTCTATACTATTCTATACTATGTAAAGTAATGAAATCCAGAAAGAGTTTAACTTGTGACCTCGTGTATCCGATGAATACTAGTGTATTCTCCTTTTGTTTTTGTTGGTATTAATCGTTTACCAACGTTGCTATGGTTCCCCTTTCTTTGCCTCGTACCCTTGATGTTTTTGATTCGGTTTCTCCTTTGCCTTCGAATTGCAATACACCAAGTCCCTTTGTCGAGTTATATCTTCTCCAACAAGTTTGAAAACAAGTTGTTTTTCTTTCTTGTTCCTCCACACTACACGTTCTTTTCTTCTTTCCCTTGTACGTTATTGATGTCTATTGTCCGGAATCAATTTCCCACGTACAAAATAATTTTGGTACCGAGAAGGTATCCAAAAATTAACTCCGAAACAAATGTTTCTGATCTTCCTTTTCGTTGTTGTTCTCCTTGTGTCGTTTGACACTTCTCCACACAATTCCTTGAGCGCTCCTTCTTCTTATCACGTACGTATCCTTTTTCACAACAACGTTTCCCGCGTTTTCCTCCCTTTGTGTCTTGTTTAACCCGGTTTCACAAAGTTTTATCCCACTCGTTCCTATTACCAAAAGGTAGTGTCCGAATTCTTCCTTCCCTATGTTGTTGCCAACACAGTTTTTCCCCACCAATCCGTTTGGTGTACCACGTTTGCAATCCCCTACGTAAATGATCGTGCACTATCTTCTACGTAACCTTATTCACTTTTGTTTCTCTTGGAAGTAAAGAGTAAACAAAACTTGTCGAAAACAAAAAATCCTTGCGTATGGAATTTTGTTTACTGCGTATGAAAACAGAAAGTTTTCTGCGCGTGTTCTCCTTGGGTCTTTCTTCTTCTTGCGTATGTTGTAATCAAAAACGAAAGTATAATCCTATGCTCTTGATGCCAATTGCTGTCCCAACTCTAGATCAATGATATATAGATTGCAAATGTAAAGTATATTGAATAAGTAAAATTGTCTATTAACTTGTAAATGTTACAAATGTGTATGTATATATACAATCTGATCGTTGCTATCCAACCATCATGATGGTTCGGTTTTGTAACCGCCATCCCATAACTGTTTTTCAGTTATTTAGTTTCTACTTTACGAGTTTGGTCCTTCGTCTAATAATAAATACATAAGAAGCATAAAGATAAAGATTATTGGTTCACATGGTCAGGTTTGTCGTTTGTATTGTCAAAAGGGTCGCGGTCACGGCTGGTGTAAAGCCCATTTCATGTCTTCCAACGAGTGATTCCCCTTAGTGATAAGGTGTTTGGTGGCCGGGTTTGGAGGCCAATGATTCACCTAAGTCTACTTAATTTTCACACAATGATGTCTTTGTTTGATCATAGCACAGTCGTAGTTTTTAAAGTCGAGTTGTGATATTAAGAAGTAGAATCTCTGGTGCACATATATCGTCACAATTTATTTGTATGATGATGATTGTAGGAATTCCTGAAAATGATTATTTTAATTGAATTTTCTTCAATTCTACCCGCAGAACCAAATTACCTCCAAAAGTCGTCACCGTTAAATCATCACGACCAGAACAAGAAGTATCTTAGTAGTGATGGTAATTTTTATCGACTTTCTTTTCAATACATTTTCTTCTTCAATGTATATTAAATTAAACTGTAATTCATTCTTGGTTAGTTACAATTGTTTTGTTTTACTTTTTTGTTGTTGGCATATTGGTGTTAATAACGTATAAAAATAAGATATATAAACGGGTGAATTGCTTGTAGACTATTTAGAAAGTCATAAAGAAAAAACACGCAAGGCGCGGTCCATATTATTGTCGATGCGAGGTATTTCACCAGCTAATCTTTGGGATGATGGTATGTGACTAATTTTACCTTTTTGTTTAATTTCTTTCGGTATGTTGTTCTATCATGTTATTTATATTAATCTTTTTTGGTTTACGAAATCAGATCAACTATCCGATGAGAAGTTTATGCAATCAATGAAGAAAGTGCGAGAATGGGAGGCATCAAATACATGCATCAATTGTGGGTATTTCAACTGGAAGTGTCGGTGTAAACTAGTGCACATAGAAGAATTGTGGCAGGCTAGGGAGGCTCTCAAAGGTCCATCTACTCCTATTAAGACGCAACCAAAGGAGACCTTGCTAAGCTTCCTCCTTGGTCAATTGTAACGCTCCCCAATTTCTATTTCCAAGAAAATAGTCTGCTTTGTTCTTATTGGCCGCTTCTCTTGACTATTAATAATCAACATGTAACATGAAAAATCATTGATTATAGTTCTCCGTGTTGGACAACTATAATCAATGATTTTTAATT
Source organism: Chrysanthemum makinoi (assembly GCA_910596185.1). NCBI lineage: Eukaryota > Viridiplantae > Streptophyta > Magnoliopsida > Asterales > Asteraceae > Chrysanthemum > Chrysanthemum makinoi. The sequence continues at coordinate 2,945,083 of OU343217.1, read as the reverse complement.
CATAACAAACTAATTCATCTAATTCATGTTTTACTTTTACAACGGTAGTTCCATTGTTATGAAAGTTAAACACAATCGCACTTAATTGATAATTTGGTTGTCCATGTAGCAACTCGAAAAATGAGATCCATCATTTTTTGATAACATTAAAATGAAAAGAGGCTAAATCATCTTTGAAACATATGTAGTCAGTCGTTCTGGGGAGAGAAATTTATACAGTACATGTGTTATTCCAAATATTGTATGTAGGAATACAAACATGCGTTCACCGGCATATAATCACATCATATATTAAGTTACCCAACAGTTCACAAATGAGTTTAAATTCAAGTTTTAATACTTCAATGGACATCTAAAACTTGTAACCAAAACTAAAGTAAAATGATAAGCATAGACGAGTTGAGTTGATGAGCATCATTTAGAGCGAAAACACACAGAAGCAACCCAAATCCAAAACCTACCACGGAAAGGAAATCTGTGCATATCAGTAAATAAAATGATGCAGAAGCGCTACAATATGTTTTATTAAACTAAAACTGAAAATGAACAAATTTGAAAGAAAGAAGATGCCGTCAGCACATCATTAAAACAAGTACAAGATAACATGATCAACAAAATCATGGATTTTGAAAATATTAATCCGTTAAGAAATATGAATGAATAGAATTAAGCAGTTGTTTCCTTCTTATTCTCTTCCTCGAGATGCTGCTCCAGAGCTCTGCTAGTCGTTCAGCCCAGGCTCTATCTCTGAATTTTCTTCTTCCGTATTGCTTCCTGCAACTTAGCCTTATTACGGTTCTTCTTCTCTGCATGGGCAATGAACAAAACCCCCAATTCACATCAATTATCCCATTCTCAACAAACGTAACGATGGTGAAGTGGAAAGAATATCTAACAGATGAGGTGCAAAAAAATAAAAATCCTAATAATGTAGCTTTTCTCTTGGATATAAGAAGATCGTTCATTGCGTTAACATCGCCTCTACGTTGTCGTAGTATCCTATAATGAGTTTATGCTGTGTTTGATTGAAATGTGTGAGTTTCAAAAATTGCATTTACGAGCCCCCTCAACTAGGATCCTTCATACCCGCCACAAGTCTTTCAATGATCTCTTTGATTTAGCTTTCTGATAGCTGATTGTTTTACGAACTGCCAAATTTCTATATCTGATACAAATCAACTTTTTTTACCTATAGAATCTCACAAAACCGCTAGAAACCTAAGGGTGCATTTAGCTGGATAAAATATTTCTTAGTTCTATCTCTAATTTTGTAGAAAAGGGAGAGGGTTTCTAAACGCAATCTATATTTTCCTTTTTTTTTGTACAAAACATTTTGTGGAGCAGAGGGGTGTTTTCTTCCAACTAAGCGTACCCTTAAAACCCACAGATTATTTTTATGTTCCTGAATCCACTAGTTATCAGCTATATATCTAGCTAGGTTTTATCATGTTAGTTGTTATCTGGCTTAGCAAGAGTATGAATCAAGCACACATTTTTTACAAACTAAGAATCTAGGTAATGAAGATTCGCAATGAATTGTTGCTTAGCTAGTTAGTTGAACTTCTTTGTGCGTGACATTTTTAACATAGAACTATAAGTGCTTTATCTCAAACAGGTCAAAGAAAAAAAAGTTAATTTTAGGGAATAGGCCAAATGAGTTTGTAGAATGAAGGGTCAATCGAACCCACATACCAAAAAGATGACCTGTGTTGAGAATCAGTCCCTTCCCCACCCCGAACTCACACCCGCAAACACCAATCAAAACGGCAAGATTGGATTTCTATGCTTTGTATATTAATAAGGAAAGAAACTGAATACTATCATACATATGAAACCTACTTCTATTTATACTAAATAAACAACTAACTACTTACTAGAATGTGACCCACGTATTCCTACTAAACAGGAGTCATCTAAATAAAAGACTATTGTTATGCCCATGTAAAGCAAGTTCCATATTACTCGGTCAATGCAACTACCCAGTCTATTCTCAATGGATCAAACTATCCACTGACCCACTCCATGACCTCAGCCCATCAAGATTATACCCAACATTCACCCCCGTAATCTTGATGCCTATCACGGTCTCGGTCATATACAACTTGTTCGGTCTCTTCGTACTTCAGTTCTCTTCTTGCTTACATAACCACGTACATACAAAGGAACAATCCTTGCTACTTGCTTTCTTGTGATCACCACACGTGATCATCTTTGTGCGGTCTTTCTGTGAATCTTTAGTCTAGACAACCAGCCGGTCACGGTTATCTCTTTCTTTAATCACCACTGGATGCTTGATCTTTCACTCCATCGTTCACTGCTCGTCTGCCCCGTAAATGGATCAACCTACTTCTGAGATCCATAACCACTGAACCATGACCCATGGCCTGCTCCATGGATACAACCTGTTACGGGATCCACTTGCTTAAAGTTCTTGCTAAAATTTCTTCCTAAACTTTTGAGTTCCAAAACGGTATTAATTCCTTGCTAAAATACCCGTCTTGATCTCGTTCTTGCTTCTTGCTTATCGATTCTTGCTTTCTTACGATTGTTTCTTGCTTGCCACTTGCTACAAACCCGAAACTTTCTACTTGCTACGGTTGTCTTGTCTGCTACTTGCTACAGCCTATGCGACAACTTTATTTCTTTCTTGCTTTCTTTCTTTTGATCACCACGTGATCAACCTTGCTGCTTGCTTTGTTTCTTGCTTGCTACCATTCGACAAACTGCTGCTCCTTCTCTTTCTTTTGATCATCATGTGATCAACCTTGCTGCTTACTTTCTTTCTTGTCTGCTACTTGCTACAGACTACTTGCAGCTGCTTTCTTTCTTTCTTTCTCGTTCTTCTTGCTGTGATTTCTTGCTTTCAAGAAAACAGTCCTTGCTATCTTCCTGTTGCGTTCTTCTCGTTCACCCGCCCTTTAATCGAACTCAGCTCTTGATACCATGTTGAGAATCAGTCCCTTCCCCACCCCAAACTCACACCCGCAAACACCAATCAAAACGGCAAGATTGGCTTTCTATGCTTTGTATATTAATAAGGAATGAAACTGAATACTATCATACATATGAAACCTACTTCTATTTATACTAAATAAACAACTAACTACTTACTAGAATGTGACCCACGTATTCCTACTAAACAGGAGTCATCTAAATAAAAGACTATTGTTATGCCCATGTAAAGCAAGTTCCATATTACTCGGTCGATCAATGCAACTACCCAGTCTATTCTCAATGGATCAAACTATCCACTGACCCACTCCATGACCTCAGCCCATCAAGATTATACCCAACAACCTGTTCTTAGAAATTTCCATTTTGTCACCTTTATATATCTACGTAAATGATAACTGTAATGACCAAACTAAAAAGAGACTTTACTTTATAAAGCAGCTCTATATAGCACCGAACGAGTGAGATAATTATGATGCTTCTGGTATATCATAGCACACAAGAGGGAGCGCATGTATGATGTCAGCTTCCATACATCAGAACCTATGACATAAGCATAAGCTCAACAACATTTGGAATATTTAGCCCGGTTCAGCATTTTATATTTAGGCCGAGTTATTGGTTTTATAAAGATATGTAGCAGTATGAAGGCCCGGCGTAGTCTATGCCTTTTTTCTCGTTTCTATGTTTGACACCTCCTTCATTTGGTGGACTTGCAGGTATTATGCTTAATCCACCCATAAAGGCCTGCAATGTCCCAACAAGTCAATATCACATTGCAATTTTCTTATAATAATCTTGGATAACAAAATAGTAACCAAAATCTCCTTTATAAACATGAGTATCATGTTTCAATACGCATTTTAAAAATCATTATAGCGGCGTTAAAGAATCAAAATCAATATCAAATAACTAGTTGCAACAAAGTGATGGAAGTTATTAATGCTTATGCAATTCATATTTTGGACCTAAGGAATCAGATATCCACAATCAGAATCCGATTTTTCAAACATTTTTTTTATCATCGCTAAGCATCCGGCAAAAACGTTGAAATGATCAGCGATGTGCTTAGAAACTCCAATAAAATCAATTAGAGAGACCAAAAAATTGGCTCAATTAAAAAAATATAACCTGAAGGTTTCAAGCTAGCCCTTTTCCTTCGAGGCTTATCTACATGCCTTCTCTTTGGGAAACGGGTATCTGTCAGGCTCTGAAGTGAGCTGAAAAGCGGACTTGGCTCATGGTTGTAAGTTTTCTTAATACGGGTCGGATTATAAATCTTATCGCCCCAGAAACCATGATTGATCGCCGATCAACTCTGTGAGGTATATTAATACATAAATCAGTCAATGCCACATGTATAATGAAAGCAAATAAGAAATGCTAACACCAACAATTTCATTTCAAACAGAGAAGAAAGACAAAAGAAAATACGTAATACTTATTTGGCAATTACAAACACTTCACACATAGATACGAACGAACAAACACACATAACCAATACATTGTTGTGATTAATAAGAGCAATTAACAGAATCAAGTTAATACTTGGTGATCACATGTCTCTTATTCATATTCGTAATGACAAGATAAAAAAGTAAGATTCAGTAACTAGTTGTTATTTCAAGGTACTTCCTTTAGCTATGCAAACCAAACTAAAATTATCAGGCAACACAAACACGAACAAGGCTTGTTCGTGATCGTTCATGTAAGTTTAAGCCAGCATACGTAAGAACACAAAACACTTAATAGAATAAGCTTTTTCGTGCTCCTGCAAGTCCAAATATTTCAAGAATCTATCCTTCTCAGCTACAGATCATTAGGCTCAGTTTCTCAAGTTTGCAGATCAACAAAACCCAAGACATGGCTATATCCGGCCAATACCCGGCTATATCCGGTTAGTCCCGGCTATACCCGGTCAGACACGGCTATATCCAGTCATATCCGGCCAAGACCAGGCTATACCCGCTCATATCCGGTTAAGACCCGGCTATCCAGTTATATCCGGCCAAGACCCGGCTATATCCGATTAGATCCGGCTAAGACCTGGCTTACAAATCCCTAAACCATTCCCCAATTCTGATTCAACTTATCTTATAAGTGCTATAAATAACGCCACTTTAGTAATGGTATAAGGATTCTTCATTATTTCAAAGACATGTCCAAAACACAATTACATTAACGAGTCTTCACAATTTAATAGCTTATGTCAAAATAAACAAACTCAGAATATTTCAAAATAACTATACAGTTGGTATCTCTATTAGCATTCATAAATAAGTACTAATGTTTATTTAAAACTATAACCACTATGAAAGGAAGTATGCATCATCACAACTCCCTTCTATAACAAATAGGTTTCAGGGTTGCCACTGGATTATCCGATTTCGCTCAACCAAAACCGTATCTCCACTAAATAAAAGGCCATTTTTTCTTAAAGACGACTTTGGGTGAAACTTTGAGCAAACCATAGGGACCATCCATGTAATTTACTTTATTATTAAGGATAGTGATTGACACACTCTTACTTTTTATTGAGACAATCATAGTACAAGCAGTTAAAGCTAAAGCAGTTTATAATGAAAGTACAACTGTCTGATGCATAAAGTGGAGTGTCCTAATAAAAATTGAGAGTGTGCCAATCACTTCTCAATTAGTAATGATCTTGCTAATGATTTTGTAAATGACAATGCAGCAAGCTATATGTGTAAAGTCTGATACTTTAAGAGGAGTTTGAATCTTAGGAACCACTGTAAGAGCACAAGGTGCCATAACAAACCAAATCTCTTCTTTCGGAACACACCGGTGCCACATCTGTTGGTTTGTGGGAGTTATAAACACACGTAAATGACTAGAAGTGTGTGAGCCGATGGGGGCACACGCGATAAACACGAGTATACGTGTAGAACGTTTATAATACTTGAATAAACATACCCGTTATTTGACCCGATCATGAATTCAAACCATGGGCTGTCTTGGACTTTAACATGGGATGAATTGAGCTAAGCCTTGGGCCTTGGATGCTTAACTGATCGGGCATAAAGGGGGGGCAGAAAGAGTGCATGGGCTGGCTTGGACTGTTACTTGTTGAACAAGGTTTTGACTCCAACTGGGAGTCGGTTTGTTATAGTATATAAACAAACAACCCCAAGCTAAACCTCACGCATGAAAAACTATCCCTAACATCCCTAAAACTGAATTCAGTTTTTCTTTACTGCTCTTTCTTGATCGATTTATTCATAAGGTCGATTAAGAAGTTTTGGTTTAGATTAAATCTAAATTTGTTTGTTACAAGTGTTTAGAGAATTTAGTGATACTTTGTTTTTCTATCTCCTGGTTGACATGCACAGCAACAACAAAGACGTATTATGGTTTCTGATCATGTTCTTTTTATATTGGACAGAAGCTATAATATATCGGACATATTTTGTCCGATATCGGGTATCGGTTAAAACAGTTTTCCACTGTTTGGACCTCGAATAATAAAAGCAAGCTTGTTTCTTGTGAAGTTTCTTATTCGAATCATTCAAGTAGTCAACTGTTGATTGTGGTATATTATTACGTTCTCGACTAGCCATATATCGAACGTATACGTTATCGGGTTTGTGTGTGATACTCTTCGAGGTGTCTATTTTAGATACTTAAGGTTTCGTATTGGTTTCTTGTTCCGTTAATAGAGATCAATTGCCAAGCAAGGTTAGGTTTTCTTTTAACCCTTTTAATTAATTAATATTGTATTAATTATTTGTTTATTAAATACGTGCTTAACATAATTGCATTAACTAGATCCTATATCCGCTGCGTACTCGTAGAGGTTAATGATTAACTGGTTCTAAAATCCCAACAGTGGCATCACGAGTCAACTCGTTTTTGCGATTATGGGTTACACGTTTCTGATTTAATAAACATGTTTTAAAAGGGCTGCATGAAACCTAGTTTAGTTATTTTATTTTATTTTAATTTTGACAATTACATGCAATACTTGTCAATTTTTAATAAATAATAACTAGTCACACACAAATTAAAATTATATTGATAATTAGAATTAATTTGTTAATTGTAAATTACTTGTTAATTTGAATTTAATTTACATGTGAATTATAATTACCTAGTTAATTAAAATTAAATTGTTAATTAAGAATTACATGTTAAATTATAATTACTTGCTAATTAGAATTAAAAGTTAATTTGTATTTATTAAATTGTTAATTAGAATTATTATGATAATTATAATCACATATTGGTTTATAATACATAATTGCGTTATTACTTGATAATTGGGATTGTCATGCTTTATGTGTTTTTCCGGCCACAAGGCCCACTCAATTGCTTTTCTAAGTGATGTATGGGGCAATCTAGGTATTACATCCTAGTGACGGTCTTATGGTTCTCCGTTTAGGGAAGACTCGCAAGAGAACTCGGAACAATATATGGTTATTTATATTGATGTTTATGCTTGTATGTTTGTGATTCCTATATATGCATTATTACTTGCTTTGACACCTAATTGTATGCAATATGGAATAATACATATCATAACCATAACATTAATATTGGTCTTTATTTACACGCCTAAATACCATGCACATTGTGACCTGCTATTTGATTCGTGGAAAATTGTTTTTGTAAAATAACGTGGCCTAATATATGAAACACGTTTTCAAGAATTTAAAAACTAGACGCTATGGACACTTGGGATGTACGGCTCACCCACTAGAACAAACTAGAAAGGGGGTTTAAAGAAGTGAGCACAGTCTCACTGAAAGGATGTCTAAGGTTATGCTTCAGCGCTTACCTGGTCCTCTGCCTCCCTGTGCGTTCGATTGGAGCTACCGTGAACCATGATGATCACTACAGTGTCATTACCAAAGTTTTTAAAATTAGTGTTACAAAGTTGTTTTGCATGCTTCTTTGTACACGATTTTTACCACATTTATATGTGCATACCTATTTGTTAATATTAAGTCTATGCCACCCAACTATGGACACGTGCACTTGGATTGACTTCTCTGGTCAGACCTAAGGGCCTTTCCAATCCATGGTAATTATTTCTCACTGGTCAGACCTCTGGTTATTTTTACACGTTCATACTTGGTCGACTTATATCGAGTTAACCTGGTCAGACCTCGGACCCGAGGCATAAGATGAGAACTAAACATGCTTTTGACATTATTACTCGATACTAATGCCTTAAACAGTCTCATAAATCTAAGAGTTGCAGTATGCAATTAACGCTCGTCGCTTACCTCTTGTCCCATTTTTTATACACTGGTCAGACCTATGGTAATTAATGGGGTTGCAAGTTGGATCTTAGTCTTATTAGTAATTAATTGGATAGTTAATTCTTTTAAGAATGTAATTATCGAAAATACTAGATTTGAACTTTTTATGTTCGGATTAATTGTGTTATTGCAACATAATTCGTAAACAAATTTGTTTTTCTTTGAAAGACAAACTTAGTCTCTTTTCCTAGTAAGAAGAGTGAGACTTATACCTATCTTTTCTCCTTAGTTGACAAACTAAGATAGGATTACTAATTGGTAAACTCATTAATGATCTTTCATTACCCTTTTGTGGTCTAGAGTTAATTGAAAGATAGAATATTTTGTGTAACTGGAACCATTGTGTTTAGAGCTACCAAAATAAATAACATCATGCACTTGTCACGATGTATGAGTTTAAACCGCAAAGAGTAAAGGAATTACTAGCATATTTGCTAGGTAATATCCTTGAACTCTTATTATTCCTAAAGTGCTAATTACCCTTGGGGCTATGTAGACGATAAAGGAGGAATTGCATGCTAAAGATTCAAGTTAATTGAATAAAAGAATGGCTAGTCCATTGTCTACATAAGTAGAATTTCATATACTCTGCTCAATACCTAAGTACATGTTACTCGTAGGCAATTGAAGAGAATAGGAAAGTATATAAAACTGCTATATGCTTTCTACTGGAAATATAACACTTACAATGTTGACAAATCCAGTGGGAGGTTGCATATTATGACTGAAATATCATTCATGTAATGTTGTCAATTTCAGTGGGAGCTACGGGATTTATTCCTTGATAGTCACCCATATCATTTCAAACTAGCTTTGAAATAATCCATTACTTTCCAAATATGAACAACCATTGCTTAAAGGAAAATTGCATTTTATTTTATAAGATAACACGTTGCCTTCCTGCTGTCGCTTCCTGAACTGTTATCTATAGAATAATAATCCACAATTCCTCATTAGAGGTTATGGTTCTAAACTACTTATGGTATATATGAAATTAATCATATCATTTGAACAATCAATCACGTGTTGTTTGTTTTCATAATATGATGTTGTACCTTTCACAAGTGGGAGAAATCTCAAAGTGTGTGCAAGGAACAACAATATTATTGGTATCTCTTGACCGCAAGGTAAAGGAAACTAATAATTCTACTAGGACTTAAACACGTTAGATGTTTAACGCCCTACTACATGTAAATAAGAGTTCTACTAGGACTTAAACACATGAGATGTTTATTGCCCTACTACATTCTAATAATGATTCTACTAGGACTTGAACACGCTAGATGTTTGTTGTCCTACTACATTCAAATGTCATAATATAGTGTAAAGATACTTCAACATTTGACTACATGTTTTAGTCAACATAATTATGGTTATATGATAATCATCATAATTCTAAAGTATAAAATTAACTTGAAATTACTATAGAACTCAATAGTTTGCGTTCATGATTACTTTTGTTAGTATAATTATGCTTACATGTTAAGACATAATTATGAAGTCCTTGAATTAGTCAATGACTTATAACATAAAGTATATATAGTAAATGTGTTATGTCTTATAGTTAACACATAAACATAAGGCCTTTGAATTATTCAAAGACTTATAATGTATTATTGACATGTTATGTTTTCTTGTAAACACATGAACATATAATACTTGAACAGTTTTGTCTTCTTGTGAACATAAGGTTCTTGTATTATTCAATGAATATACATTATAGCATGCACTTGGTTCGTAAATACTTTATATGCAATTTGGCTTGACCCAATTGACAAGTATTTGGTCCAAAGAGAATTAAGTTATCTATAGAATTCTGATATAGTTTCACAATTCTAATAACTCATAGGATACCACTTCATTATGGTATGTCTAATGTGTTGGATCAAACCTTATTCATAAAGTTTGGTTCCCGATAGCTTTAATTGCTCTACCTCCAAAACATATCAAGGTTAGAAATTGCGTGTGTCATGAATACACTCAATATAATTCAAACCTAGAAGGTATTCAAGACAACCCATAACTGAAAACCCTAATTCATTAGGGATTTGAGGTTTTACTATTCAAACCAATTGAATCATAAACTCTTTTGGATTTTTGATTTTTCTACACTTCCTAGCTTGAAGATTGTAGTTTTGGTGTTCCTCCTAGCTTGACGAAACACAAAACTGTTGCTAGAACTTTTGATTATAGAGTGATACTAAATTAGAGTTTTCTATAAACTCTAATTTGAGTTGATGGAAGGAATTCCATTATGTCTTGATTTAAGTTCTGAATTTGTTAAAACATATGAAGCATTTTATTAACAAATCTTGAAATGAGAACTTAAAATGTATTTTGTAATTCTCCATAAAGATCAATTTATTGTTGCTTAAATACTTAGTATTTAGAGAATTGTCTCTACTTACAAAAGTAAGTGGGAGTATATACATATCTCAAAGTTTTTGAGAACAAAATACTTAAACCTTCTAAAATCCACTTATTAATGTCATACTAAGGTTAAACATGAAAATGTTGACCGAAGTATAATGATTACTCTCATTCATAAATCCGAAAGGATGCCTCATCACTTGTGTGATATTTTATATCAATGCTGAGGGATATAAGTTATGAGATTATTGTAAATCGGCTAACCACTAAAATATATTATCACATCTTGAATCTAATAAATGTTTTAGAACTATGAATGATAAGATGCAGTCCTTAAAAGGCAAATCGAGTTTTGAGCTTGATTGTTATTTCGCCTAACGGTTAACCTATGAGGTTGGAATGAGTTTCTTTTGAAGAAAGACTCACAAGGACAAATTTGTATACATATTAATGTTTGGCATTTAATAAGAAGTTTTTAATCATACTTAAGCAATTGAATGTGATTAATTTTTCTTATATAATACACGCATTACTTATATAAAGATATTTAATTGTCATACACAAGGTTGCAAAAATCGTGAATCGGTAGTTGGGCGGTCGACCCCCCTGTAGCTTGTAATCGGTCATGGCGGGATTAATCGGTGATTAATCGGATTGGCATTTTCGGCAAGTTTTAGGTATTTCTGGTAAGATTTGGGGTATTCTAAACAAGAATTTCCTTGAAAATCATCTTGTAACAGATAAAAACATCAAATATAATTGATTAAAACTTGTTCAAGACAAGTTTTGGGTAATTCCGTTAAGATTTGCAAGTTTCCGACAAGTTTGACCACCGCTAACAGTCGTTGACCGCCATTGACTATTGTTGACCGATTTGTTTGACCCAGTTACACAAATCGGCAAGGTTGGTGGCCCAGTAGCACCTAATCGGTGATTAATCGGCCTTGTAGGCCTTGTTTTGCAACACTGGTCATACATGTGATTTGTAGGTTGAATATGACAATTAGATTTTATAACTCTTTCTTTATGATTTCCTTTTGCGAGAACGGTGTGTAATCAAAAGGGTTATAAATTTATATTATCTTTATGTAGTATACAAAATTTGAGCAATCCATTTTTGGATTGGATTATGCATCTAAGAGCTGAGATCTTGAATTTAATTACAATATGATTCTGATTAAATTAAGACAACTCTTGAGTACATCTGACATTGAGTGGGAGCATTGTGTTTTTCCTTAAAATTTACATGTTGAAGATATCATTCTATTTAAGCTAGATATTGATCCTTAAGCTTGGAATGAAACTTCACTTGAAATTTAGGGAATAAAACAAACAACCTTGGAATAGATGTTTATATGGAATAAACAAATGCGGAAAATAAAGTCTAATACAAATGCAATATATTATTCAAGCAAGTCTTCAATGATATATTTCACTTGGAATAATTTACATGGATGGAAACCTTGTGTTTTTAAAGTAAGGGTTTATCATGTATATATTATATTGTGCATAAGACTAGTTGTTGCTTTTGTACAAGAACAAAATGAGCTGACAACAACAATATCTAATTGAAAGTGTTTAGATTATTTTTTTTTATAAAAGTTTACGAATTATAAAGCATAGTGTTGTATAAATACAAATGATGCTAGAAATTATTAGTACTAGTTGTAGTAGGATTTCATCTTTTATGATAAATCTGCTAACTAGCTATGCTCAACATAGAGCATTGTTGCATTACACATTAATGAATGAGAATACTTTACACTTTTAGAAACTGTAAAGATGACTGTCAGTATGTTGTTGACTTTTACTACCTCATACAAGGTAAGACAACATCTCCATACTATAATTCTTGCGATAGTATGAGCATATGAGATAAGACACTCATCTTATATTTCAGATCACTCACTATATGTGATATTTGAAATAAGTATTCGGAAAGTTTACTTAGATAACTATTTAGTTTTTCTTGTAAAAGAAAGGTTGAGAATGTTGGAAACATTAGGGTTCAACTTACTAAATGAGTTTCATGCATATCTGTTTTAGTATTTGGATAATTGGGATTGATAGACAATTTTTACTTTATGATGAATAAAGATACTTGGTATTTGTTATTCATTCATATAACAATTGTTATCCTATATTTGCATGTTTAATCCTTGAGTAATTTTATTATTCTAAATATGTCCATTGTCGGTTAACAATATGGGAATATTGTTATGATAAGGCAAATGTGAGTGTTGGTTATAATTCTAACGAGAATTCGGATTGTTCCCGCCAAACTCATATGTATTCACTAGAGATGCATATTGGATTCCCCAACTTTCAAACATTTACTTTTGGATCCTTATCATAAGTAAAATATTGAAAATGGTTTGTTATCTTCATCCTTAGACTTGAGATACAAGCAAGTTCTCATATGTGTGGATATCATTTTTTGTAAGTATATGCAAAACGCTATCTGAACAAGGTAGTTATAAAAGCTATATTTCGGAGTGATGTGAAGCAAGCATCCACAACACTTATAGTCAATAAAGGATTTGTTACTCCACTTGATATGTGCAGAAAGATACCATGGCCTCTCCAGATTTAATCAGATAACTGTCTGGGCAGACCCAAAGGGTAATGCAAGATGATTCTTGATTACATTTGGTATGTCTGAATTAAAACCTATAACGAGATTCTAAATGGTTAAACTATATGGAATGATTTGAGATCCATAATCCATGGTTTAACGGTATCTATAACAAAGGATGATTAGAGCAAGACATTGAATGACCATGCTACTGAGAAACTTTTACGAAACTATTCTCTCAGACACTTTTAGTTAAAAAGCGAGTGAGAGCGTTTGCTAGGTGTTTCCGCCGTTAGTTTTGTGTGCCATTCGACACTCTAACTCCCAAGTGGGAGCTGTTGGTTTGTGGGAGTTATAAACACACGTAAATGACTAGAAGTGTGTGAGCCGATGGGGGCACACGCGATAAACACGAGTATACGTGTAGAACGTTTATAATACTTGAATAAACATACCCGTTATTTGACCCGATCATGAATTCAAACCATGGGATGTCTTGGACTTTAACATGGGATGAATTGAGCTAAGCCTTGGGCCTTGGATGCTTAACTGATCGGGCATAAAGGGGGGGCAGAAAGAGTGCATGGGCTGGTTTGGGCTGTTACTTGTTGAACAAGGTTTTGACTCCAACTGGGAGTCGGTTTGTTATAGTATATAAACAAACAACCCCAAGCTAAACCTCACACATGAAAAACTATCCCTAACATCCCTAAAACTGAATTCAGTTTTTCTTTCTGCTTTCTTTCTTGATCGATTTATTCATAAGGTCGATTAAGAAGTTTTGGTTTAGATTAAATCTAAATTTGTTTGTTACAAGTGTTTAGAGAATTTAGTGATACTTTGTTTTTCTATCTCCTGGTTGACATGCACAGCAACAACAAAGACGTATTATGGTTTCTGATCATGTTCTTTTTATATTGTACAGAAGCTATAATATATCAGACATATTTTGTCCGATATCGGGTATCGGTTAAAACAGTTTTCCACTGTTTGGACCTCGAATAATAAAAGCAAGCTTGTTTCTTGTGAAGTTTCTTATTCGAATCATTCAAGTAGTCAACTGTTGATTGTGGTATATTATTACGTTCTCGACTAGCCATATATCGAACGTATACGTTATCGGGTTTGTGTGTGATACTCTTCGAGGTGTCTATTTTAGATACTTAAGGTTTCGTATTGGTTTCTTGTTCCGTTAATAGAGATCAATTGCCAAGCAAGGTTAGGTTTTCTTTTATCCCTTTTAATTAATTAATATTGTATTAATTATTTGTTTATTAAATACGTGCTTAACATAATTGCATTAACTAAATCCTATATCCGCTGCGTACTCGTAGAGGTTAATGGTTAACTGGTTCTAAAATCCCAACAACATCACTATATCAAAAATTTACAACTAACCCTCCCTCCCTCATAACAAACCTCAACTTACTCATTTAGGGCCCACTACTTACATATCACCTTCATCTTCCATATTAAAAAAAAACCCTCGTCGTGCAGACGAAGAGGGATCCTATGGCGAGCCATGACGAGAAGAGGCGGTGTCACGGCGAGCCACGACTAGATGCCACATAGGCACGGCGAGCCACGGCTAGGTGCCACATTGGCACGGCGAGCCACGGCTAGGTGCCACATAGGCACGGCGAGCCACGGCTAGATGCCACACCGGGTGCTCTAATGAGTGTAGTATTTATTAGCTCTCCTAGCATCTTACCATTCTTGAGATACTCCTTTACTTCATCACACACATCCTTTACAACTGTGCTCCAAGCTTTCTTACAAAATTTGGCAGTATATCCATGTGGGCCAGGGTCCTTCTTGTCATCAATGTAAACAATGCATTCCTAATTTCTTCATCATTCACATCTCTTATCATGTGAGAAGCCTCTTCATCACTTACATTCCTAAAAAATGATTGGAAATGAGAAACAAATTGGGATGGAACATTCACACTTTCATATTTGACCCCTTGTTCATCACATATCATGTCAACCCTGTTCCTATGAATTCTCCCTTTAATCACAATGTGAAAGAATATGTTGTTTCTATCACCATCACTAAGCCACTCAATCCTGGCTTTTTGAAATAAAAACTTCTCTTCATCTTGTACTTCACAATTGTATTCTTTCAAAATGAAAGCTTCTTCCATCTTTAGCTCTGCGTTATGGGGATCTTTGTCAACTTTAACTTGAATATTTTCCAGCTTTTCCCTCCACGTTACTACTTGTTAGAATCAACAACCAATAATCAAAGATGAAGAACAAGAGAAGAAGCAAGAATCGACAGATTTGCGGAAGCTTTTCTATTATTCAAAACAAGATTCAAAGGTATAAACTAAATTCGAATATACAAATCAAATTCGAAGGTACAAATCTCTTCCACCCCACATCTCCTTTTATAGGTGTGGGGGAAGCAAACAAACTCCAATTTGGATTTGAAGACGGCTATTCAAATTCATTTTGGACTTCAAGACGCTTAGCAGACGCATAGCTTAGGACTTAAGCAAAAAACCAACCGACCCTTAGGAGTTTTAATCATATTCATAACAATCTCCACCGTGATTGAAACTCCTAAGGAATACCAAATGTTTCTAATAAAATTCAAAATTTCAAATGCTAGAGATACTAGCCTAATTCAAACGAATGATTGATTCCCAAAAAATGATCCAAAACAAACTGAACAAATACAAACGCCGATAATCTTCAAAATGAACAATCGAACGTTAACCGACAAATTCAAAACAGCCAACCGAACAAACCAATCGGCTCAAACGATCTTCACCACTGACAATCAAATTCGGGCAACAAACTTCAAAAAACCCGACGATCTAAATTTTCCAAAGTAACAAATTCCAAATGATCGAACAAATTCCAACGACTTGAACCAAGTCTTCAAACACCAAATCGATCTTCAAATTCCAAATACCAAATTCAAATTCTAATACCCAAAACAAATACCAATCTTCAACCATGATATCAAATACTAATAACCAAATGATCCAAAAATTAATAGCCTTAAAATAACAATAACTAAACAACCCAAAAACACAGTGTCCCAAGCCCATGTCTAAGTGAGCCCAAAACAAAGTTTTAAGACCAAAGTACCTCAAATAAAGATTCTTATCCCAAAATCAACCTTCTGTGATTCTTGAGATCGCACAAAACAGGAATAAACAAATAATATATTCTCCTTTTCTTCTTTTTCTTTTTCTTCTTCATCTTCCCAGCTAAACAAACCTATGATCTTATATTACTTCAAAAAACCAACAAAACTAATATGGATCCCACAGAGATCGACAAGCTCTGATACCACTTGTTAGAATCAACAACCAATAATCAAAGATGAAGAACAAGAGAAGAAGCAAGAATCGACAGATTTGCGGAAGCTTTTCTATTATTCAAAACAAGATTCAAAGGTACAAACTAAATTCGAATATACAAATCAAATTCGAAGGTACAAATCTCTTCCACCCCACATCTCCTTTTATAGGTGTGGGGGAAGCAAGCAAACTCCAATTTGGATTTGAAGACGGCTATTCAAATTCATTTTGGACTTCAAGACGCGTAGCAGACGCGTAGCTTAGGACTTAAGCAAAAAACCAACCGACCTTTAGGAGTTTTAATCATATTCATAACACTACTCTTTTTAAAAGGTTGCCATGCTTCCAATTTAGCTTCTTCATATAGTTAGATTTTTAAAGCTCTATGTTTAGACAAAATTGTTGTAACTTGTACGTAAAACAAAATTTTATTATTCCAAGGGTACTATGATATATGTTTTTGGGAAATTGATTTGTGAGTGTTTTGTTGTTATATACAAGAAGATAATCAAGTGACATATTCGTTGATCCTCCTGTCACGACGGTTGAATTTGTAACTGGCATACTAGAAGCTAATCCGCGCTCTTCACATCCCTACATGGGGCATTATGTTGTGTATAATTTATGCTAGGCGCACATTTACTTGGTGTATGTGCCTCCATGGCAGCTATTGGATTTGTGTTATGCTGTGTTTAATGATGTTGGTCAGCTCAACTTGCCCAGGCCTATCATTTAACTTAAGTTTTGGTTTCAAGTTTTAAATATGTATTTGTAGATGTCCTCTGAAGTATTACAGCTTGCATTTTAACTCATTTGCGAACTGTTGGGTAACTTAATATATGATGTGATTTTATATGCCGGTGAACACCACGTTTGTATTCCTACGTACAATACTTGGAACAACACACATGTATTGTATAAAGTTCTCTCCCCAAAAGGCCAAAACGACTACATATGTCTTAAAGATGATTTCAGCTCTTTTCATTTTAATGTTATCAAGAGATAATGGATCTCATTTTTCGAGTTTACATGGACAACCAAATTATCAATTAAGTGCGATTGTCTTTACTTTTCATAGCATTGGAACTACCGTTGTAAAAGTAAAACATGAATTAGTTTGTTATATTAACAAACTTAGGTCCAACACGGACAACCTAATCAATGATTTTTCACGTTAGATGTTGATTATTAATACTCAAGAGAAGCGGCGAATAAGAACAAAGCAGAATATTTTCTTGGAAATGGAAATTGGGGAGCGTTACAATCGACCAAGGACAAAGCTTAGCAAGGTCTCCTTTGGTTCCGTCTTAACAGGAGTAGATGGACCTTTGAGTGCCTCCCTAGCCTTCCTCAATTCTTCTACGTGCACTAGTTTACACGAACAATTCCAGTTGAAATACCCACAATTGGTGCATGTATTTGATGCCTCCCATTCTCGCACTTTCTTCATTGATTGCATACACTCCTCATCGGATAGTTGATCTGATTTCGTAAACCAAAAAGGATTAATATAAATAACATGATAGAACAACATACTGAAAGAAATTAAACAAAAAGGTAAAATTAATCATACCATCACTCCAACGATTAGCTGGTGAAAAACCTCGCATTGACGATAATATGGACCGCGCCTTGCGTGTTTTTTCCTTCTGACTTTCTAAATAGTCTACAAGCAATTCACCCATTTATACATATTATTTTTATCTATGAGAAAATTAATATATAACGCCAATATGCCAACAACAAAAAAGTAAAACAAATCAGTTGTAACTAACCAAGAATGAACAGCTTGATTTAATATACATTGAAGAAGAAAACGTATTGAAAAGAAAATCGATAAAAATTACCATCACCAGTAAGATACTTGTTCTGGTTGTGATGATTACACGATGGCTTTTGGTGGTAATTTGGTTCTGCATGCAGAATTGAAGAAAATATCAATTTCAATTATTTCAGGAATTCCTACAATGACCATACAAATAATTTGTGACGATATATGTGCACCAGATTGTAATCATTTCTTAAGACTCTCCTTAATATCACAACTCGACTCTAAAAACTACGACTGCCCTATGATCAAACAAAGACATCGTTGTGAGAAAATTCTGTAGACTAAGGGAAATCATTGGCCTCCAAACACATTATCACTAAGGGCACTCACTCATTGGAAGTCATGAAACGAGCTTTAAACCAGCCGCTACCAAGACCCTTTTGACAATGCAAACGACAAACCTGACCATACCCACTAAGACCATTACACAATCCGACTGAGTTGGCGCGACCTAGCCAAAGCCAGCGTTCGGAGGTGGGGGTGGGGGTTGAGAAAAAGAGGTAGGGACTAGGGTATATAGGGTTTGTTTGGAAGAGAGAACAAAATAAGAGTTTGTAAACAGTTAACATTATTACCGACAACTAGACACACTAATAGAGATACGCCAATATGCCAACAGCAAAAAGGTAAAACAATCATATTTTTAACTAACCAAAAACAACTTAAGTTTGATTTAATATCATATATATTAATAGTTGGTATTGCAAACTAATAACATAAATTAACAATAATTAGAAGGTAAATAAAAAAAAGGTACCGAAAAGAAAAGACTAGAAGATAATATCAAACTTACCATAACCATGGAAATTTTTCTTCTGGTCGTGATGATTAGACCATGGCAACTTCTGAAGTTGGTTTGATTCTGCAAGTAGATTTGCATATAAAACACAATAATTCAACTTAACAATCATTTTCGAGATTCTTACAAGTAGCATAAAATTTTATAATTGTTTCTCAATATGGAAGTTGAGTTCAAGGCCAATTCTATTAGCATAAAGGGTTGTTCTAAGATCAAAAGATATACTAAAACAAGTGTTTGACACCCTTGATACTGCAAAATATAGAAATCAACATGGAACAAAAAAGAGGTAACATACCATCAAAGTCAACAGCATTGATGTTCTTCATCTCATATTGAGGGATAGAGGCAACATCCATTTTTCCAATTGGTTTGATTCTATATGCAAGAATTCAAATGAATGGAAATGCTTATTGTATCCAAGAAATTAGTAGCAACGAAATAAATTATTGATAATATAATAGAGATACTAACCACTTATTATCTAAACAAATAGTAAAATCTCAATACAGTGGTAAATTATATTGCAGCTTCGGTAGAAAAGTAATGTAATAAACAATAACAGTAATTTTCAGCTAGTAAATGTGTATTACATTAATTTGCTAAAGCATAAACTTGGGGGTTTCAACTAATGTTTATGGTATATTGGTGATGTGATGATGTATAATATACTAATGTTTTAAATTATAACACAGGCTACAATACTTGTGTATCAAAAGATCACAAAGAACTTGCAGTTTGTTAGCAAACCTTTTATCTTTTATGTGCTTTTGGGACAGCATACAAAACAAACAGTAATTATTAATTAATCTACACACCAATATCATATATAAATAGCACCATACAATGTACTCCGTAAAAATTATTTGGATCTAATTAAATTGATCCACAATCACAGACCTAAGTCTTTTTCAAACCTAACCTAATAGACTTTGAAAATATATAAACAAAAACAATCAATATAAAAAAATTAATCAGAAAAAATAAGGATTACCTTGAAGAAGAAGAAAAAAAAATTTTTTTGCTTGCCAAACGATAGCCCGTGTCCGTTCGGGCTCGAGCGCGTTGGCCCGTGGCCGTTTGGCCCGCGCTAGTTCGGGCTTAAGCCCATTTTGCCCGTTGACCATTCTGGCTTGAATATTTGTATAATGTGCTTTATTGTTTGTATTAGTGACATTTAATGCAGGGTTCTCGCGCGTTGCGACGGCGGGTACCTTTAATTAAAATTTTCTGGTGAATCATGTATTTTAGTTTATTATGTTCTTTTTGATAATGAATTTACAGATTTCAAGAATTTTGTTTAGCTCGTGCCCGTTTGGCTTGCGCCCGTTCGGGCTCAAGCAACCCATTTGGCCCGTTGCCCGTTCGGGCTTGAATATTTGTATAATGTGCTTTAATATTTGTATCAGTGACATTTAATGCAGAATTGTGTTTAATTTGGTTGTACAATATACTTAATAATTTGTATTTCTTATGTAAGAGGTATTTTAGTAACGGTATTAATTGCATTTATTGATTATCATTAATTGACTACATTAAATGATTAGATAGCATTATTTTGGTGTTTTGTTTTTTTAATATGTGTATTAAAGTGGTGTACGCTATGCTTCTTGTCTTGTACATCTGAAAATTATGTGCATTAAAGTGTTGTACACTATGCTTCTTTTCTTGTAAGTCTTAAATTTTGAAGAGAGAGTCATCCTCTATTATATGTAGTATAGAAGATAGCTTCATTGGATTGTAAATTGTGGTTGAATAGTTGTATTTTTTGATGAAAGGGTATTTTTAATAGTGTATTAATTGTATTAAATGAGTAGTAGTTTTTTTAGTTTTATTTGTGTTTTGTTTATTAATAAGTATTATGACTTGTAGGTAAAGTTTACAAGATGAAAGATGGATGTTGGGCTTTCCTCTTTGGGTGGCTGGTTAGGTAGAAGAAAAGGGGGAGGGAAAGTGGTTTTTGAATGTGTAAAGTATGTATATATGTATATAAAAAAGGTGGTGAAAGTATAAGAAAGAAAAAAAAATCAAGATCATATATATACAAAGAGTAAATTACACCCTTGGCCTCTCTCTTTGGAAAACCAAAACATGCCTTTTTTCACCATAAAATAACCTTCAATAACCTAATTTCCGCTCCATTTTAATGAAGTTTTATAAATCTAAACTGATTGTTTGATTTAGAATTCATTTTACACATTTTAGTATAAATTTTAATAATTTTCAACCATTTTCTTGAATGTTATTCAGTGAGTCATGCCTTCTAAACGGTCAAAACGCAGATCTAAAATTCCTGTTCGATATAAAGATTCTGTGTGTGCTCTAAATGATAAAAAGATTGACAGTAGGGTATCTCATTCTGAAGTACAAAAGGATTTGAAAAACAAAGGTGAAGATGAGGTAGTAACAGGAAGTGATAAGAGCTGTAATGAAGGTGTTTGTGAAAATGCTCAATCATGTTTGGCGGATGTGAATAGTAATGTAGGAGAAGGGGATATTCGCTCGATTTTAAATAGTTATAAAGCAACAATAAAAAACATGGAGGGCAATATGACTGGAAAGGAAGATAGTATGGATACTAATACTAACAAGGTTGTTTGTGATGGTACTAAGGCGAATTCTTATCATCAGGTTCACGTTAAGGTTCCTGCTCCTCAGGTTTATCAATCGATGGGTGTGACTCCCAATGGTGGGAAGGATGATATGCAGTCTGATAAAGTGGGTACGGGTACTACTAATGACAATTCAGCGCCAATTTCGTATGTGTTAGCTCTTAATGAAACACCAAACTACAAGAAGGTTAACTTACGTCCCTTAACTGCCACTGAAACTGTTTTGAATGCTGATTTGGTCATCCCATTGGATTCAGTAGAAGAAGTGAGTAAACGATTTGCCAATACCCTCTGTGGGTACTTCATAGGTAAGCGGCTCGCTTTTCCTATAGTCGAAAATTATGTGAAGAATACATGGGCTAAATATGGGATTGAGCGGGTTATGTTGAATAATGGGTTTTTCTTTTTTCAATTCGCTACTCGAAAGGGCAAGGAACAGGTATTGGAGAATAGTCCCTGGCTCATTCGCATGGTGCCTATTATTTTGCATGAATGGACTCCTAACTCTAAACTTAAAAAGGATGAAATTACTAATGCACCTGTATGGGTTAAGATGCACAACGTACCCATGGCTGCCTACACGGAAACGGGTCTTAGTATGATTACTACATTGTTAGGTCATCCCATTATGTTGGACGCTTACACTAGCAACATGTGCCTTAAATCATGGGGAAGAAGTGACTTTGCAAGAGCGCTTATTGAAGTTTCGTCAGAGAAGTGTTTAATGAACAAGCTGGTTGTAGCTATTCCATTTCGCAATGGATCGGGATACTCTATGGAAACTATTGAGGTCGAGTACGAATGGCAACCTCCTCGTTGTGAAACTTGTAAGATTTTCGGGCACAATAATGAACAATGTCCTAAGAAGCCTAAAGACACTATTGTGACACTTGTTCCTGAAGACGGTTTTGTGGAAGTAACGCGCAAAAATAGAAAAGGCAAACAGCCTTCCAAAACTGCTCGTCCTATTGAAGGTATCCAGTTAAACAAGCCTAAACCTAACTTTCAATATTATCGTGTTAAATCCTCTTCTGTTAACAATGAGGTTTCAACTTCTCTGCCTAAGACCACGTCAGGTGATAAGGAAAATAGCATAAATGGGAATGGTAAGTTAAAGTCAGTGGGTAGTGAAAAAAGTAATTCAAAGGATGACCACATTAATAGTGAGAAGTGTATTTCAAAAGATGACCACCTCAATAGTGTATCTCTTAAAAACTCATTTGCTGCGCTCACAGAAGAAAACAATAATGATGAGGCTGGTGTGGAATCGGTGGTGAACACTAGCAAGGTTACAAATAACGAGGAACATTTAAGTGATAACGAAGAGGTAGAAGATATATATGATGAATCAGCCGGGTACATGGCGGGTATAGAAGAACAAAAAAAGGGGGCAAGCACTCCCTATGAAGGTAGGTGATAAGGTTTTAAAATGTACCTTTTTTAGGGGTCATTTAAGCCCTTATTTGATCACTTTTGTATCCGTTATTACTTAATATCGTTCCTTTTCACTTTTTAGGTATCTTGAATGCAAAATGCTGGAATGACACTTATTCGGACGAAAAGGCGCGAATATACGAAGAAAATGGCCAAATTCAAGAATCGAGACACTCAGGCTGCTGGAACTGAACCGTCACATCACTTTTGTGACGGCTCAGTAGCCAAATTGCTTATTTACAAGTGACGGTGTCAGGTTTTAAAAGAGTAGGTCGTCGCAACTCAGACGGCCTAGATTTGATCCAGACGACGTCAGATACTGAAGGGGAAGGCGTCACAAGCATAAGGTGACGCCGTCGAAAGACTAACGTGGCCAAGAGGAAACCCTAATGACGGCTACCCGACGGCGTCACAAATCAAAGGGTGACGCCGTCGCATATGTAATCTTATATATAGAATCCTAATTTTTTAGTTTTCAGTGTGTAGTCTTTTGGAGTAAAAACCTAAACCGAACCAAGGCTGTCTTGTACAGTATTTTAGGGTTCTAAACCCTATCTTACATCAAGATAAGTGTTTTACTTCATTAATTTAATTATGTCTTCAATTACTTGTGTGTATGCTTGTATACATGTCTGGCTAATTTACTTGTGTGTTTGCTTAGGGAATATGAAAATTAATTATTGAATATTAATTGATTGTCTTTTATCTTAATTGTTAATGATCTAGTAATGCGATAGGTCATCCGTTGTGTAGTTAATGCTTGATTAATCTTTGTGAACCTTAGTTTATAATACCTAGAGTTGTTGTAGGCTAAACCATCCGAAGAGTACCTTAGAGTTAAAGTTTATAAATCCTAGAGACTTTGTAGGCGATAACCTTTGGTAGTTTCAAAGATTTAGGGATAAACACATACCCTACGACCTTAGACACACAACGAGATTAAGAATAAGGACGTGACAATTCAACCATCAATAGGAGATAATTAAGGAGTAATAAAACCTAAGTAAACACATCCTTAAACCATCATACGAGCACACAATAATTAGACATATACTACCCTCACCACTAGATTAAATAATTAGATAAATAGAGTAATCGGTAGAAATACCAAAACCCCCAAATCCAAACCCCGAGATTCGTACCTTTTCATTTCCTAAAAAACATAAAAGGATAAAAAATAATCTTCCTCAACCCCAACCTTAGCGTAGTAACTTCTCACTAGCATTCCTATTCCCCTAGAAAACAATATCAATTCCCGTGGCTTACCCTAATACTACACTACAACGATTAGGTTCACTGCCTAGGTTGAAAAACTTGCTCGACGAAAATGAAGTTCCTTTGACCCCGAAAGCGTTGCGTAAGCGTATCAAGTTTTTGGCGCCACTGCCGGGGAATAGAATAGCTAGTTAGGAGTCCACCTCGTTTAGGTTTCTTTGCTTGATTCCTATCAAGTGAACTTTTTTTCCATTTTTAGCTTCCTTGTAGTCTATCCCCCTTCTTTGTGTTTGTGTTCGTAAAACCCTTGTCATTTGTCGCTATGGCAAGTGAAGTTGCACTTGAATCATTAACAAATGAGGAACAATTGAATTTCGCAGATTGGATTGCTTTTTATTGTTCTAATGAATTTGTGAGTGATCTTAGAGATATCCAAAAGGAGACGGTTGTAAGGTTGGATGGATTTGATAAATTTTGTGCTTGTGTGGCTTCTATTCAACAATCATTGTTAGAATCAACTCCTTTTAGTGAGACCCTCTGGAAATTTTTTGAGAAAAGCCTCCTAAGCATAAACCATCAGTTGTTACAACTTGAGGAAATGGATAAGGAGGATTTATCCAACCTTAGGCATCATGATCAAAAAGACCTAGTTTTTAAGAACATGGAACCTAAACCCGAACAAGATTGTGAGATGGTTATAGTTGAACTGCCTAGTTGCATGCGTGGGATAGATTTCACCAAAACATATGACACGCGTGAGGAATCCTTTAGGCAAATAGAACATAGTGATCAAATTTTTGAGAATGATTCTTATGAATCGGACCAAGAATTTGAAATGGCTAAAACAGGATTTGAGATACTTAGGAGTGTATTTGGGTTAGATCATACTAAAACACATGATGATCTTTTAGGAGATCTAGATATAATGGAGAATGAGGTCGAAACTCCAAGCCCACAAGCCCTACCATCATTTGAGGAACACACATCGCCTATAACTTACCCGGGAGAAGTAGAAAGACTATAGGAACCCCGACTGATATAGAACATTTGGACCAAACGCCACTAGAGAATGTAGGTTTAGATGCTTGTTGTCATAACCTCTCTCTTAGTCCTAGGGAAGTTCCTAATTTTGATAAAACGGAGCCTCAACCAAAAACCTTACCCAATTTTCCGTCTTTAGATGTGAATCTTGGAATTGAATTAGGCCACAATCCACCCATCAAAATAAATAATCCGGGTAGTTGCTTGATAAAAGTGGTAGAATCTAGGCCATGTAGAGTGGAAGCTAATATAGGAGTAACCCATGACCTTACACACTTATATCACCCATTCATGGTTGATAACAAGAAACATTATGGGTTTAAACCGGGTTTATTAGGTCAAGATGGATCCTTAACTAAGAATCTTTTGAAGTTGATAGAAGATGATCCATTTTTAGGAGAGAGACTTGATTCACCCGCTACACAAATAGACTTAGGTAACGTTATAATGAATTGAGCACACTCCTTTGAGCATATAAATCACCCATCACCCTCTCCTCACGTAGCAAATTTCCACCCTAAGGGTGTGTATCGCTACTATCACCTACACTTAAGCTTAAGTGTAGGGAAAATACCCCTTTATCCGTTAAATAAGGGTAGAGTCAGGCTCGTGACTCGAACAAAAACAAGCGTTTCTTGGGAGGCAACCCATGTGTATTTGTTTTTCATTTTTATTTGTGTGTCGTATATCTTTTATTGATTGTTTATTCTCATGTTTGAATTTGTAAAAATGCTTTATTTTGTCTTTAACCTCGTCTTAATAACATATAAAGGTATTTTACATAAGGGATAAGTGTAGGGAGGATTACACACGTTTTCAAAAGAAACGTGAACATGAGAATTACAATTATTTAAAAGATATACATGTGTGTTTGTTCGAGTCAAATTCTTGTATCGAGTCATAATGGATGTTATTGCAGGAAATTTTTCCAGATTTTAAAGATATAAATTTTTTAGAATTTTTTTTTAGAAAATCGCAGACCAGTTTCTGTCATGGTAACCTGACGGCGTCAGGGTAGCAACCTGACGGCATCAGGAGGAGTAGAAACTGCTTACTACTTTTTCTCGTTTTCTGTGCTACTTATAAATTTTTGGAATTTTTCAGGTCTTAATTTTCTAGAAAATCTGCAAACATCCATTCCACAAGCATTATATCTTATTTAAGTCTGAAATTACATCTTGTTGTGATTTTTCTTTGTTCGGTTTGATGCATTGGGTTGTTTGTTTTCTTCAAGTGTGCAGGTTTAATTTACCAAGAAGAAGATACATAAGATGAGAAGGAGCTTTTTACGCAAACGTTCTTCTTGAAGAAAAATATAACCACCACTTTACACGGATCCTACCGAGCTAATCAGGAGAGTACTAGTTTCTTTCATCTTTTATTACCTTCCATTATCATAACTTTGATACTTTTGGGGAACATTGGGGACAATGTTCAGTTTAAGTGTAGGGAGGGAAAATAAAACGGGAACTTTGAAACTATGCTTATCCTTGACTATTTGCTTTGTCCAATTGCATTTGTGTAATAAACAATGAGAAAATGTCGGTTAGGGTAATTTTGGCACCAAATTTAAAATTTTTCATGACATATAGGAGTTGGCCATTAGTCTTAATAAAGCGTCTCATAGATATGAAGTTATATGACTAGCACAAAAACCCTTTACCACTTAAATTCCACCCAAAATGTGAGGATCGCCCTTAGATTAGTAGGAATTTAAGCATTCATCTTTAATGCTTAGTGTGTGAACCGGTAGTATTATAGATTCTAGAACTTGTTTTGTGATGCATCTCGAGATCGCTAGTAAGACTACACTTGTGTAGTTAGGAATAACAAAATGATAAGAGGCATTAGGATAACCCTTGTTTGATACCCGTAATATAATTACTTCTTCCACATCGGTTGAGTAATTCCCCCACACCTTTGCGTTGTACTCATCTTTAGTACACGATACCCCTAGTTAACCCCTCAGAGCCTATCCTTTTCGCGGTTCTCGTGATGTTTCGGTTTTCCGGAATATCAATGAAGAGCATTGTTTACACCCCACCCCCAAATGTACACCCAAATCGCCTTAGCCTACCTTGTATGCACTCACTTTTAGTGCATTATTGTTATCACCCTAAAACCCTTAGTTCAATTATCTAGTTGCTTGCATAAGTTGCTAAGTCAAGTCATATCCTTTGTATACAGTTTTGGGACGATTGAGACTCATGGGAAAAGTTAAAGTTTATGAAATGACGGGAAGGGAACGTTAAATTCAAATTCCCTTTATTTGCGTAATAATGTACTCCAAGTGTTTTGATCTTTTCAATTCGGGTCAAATTAGTGTTAGAGTAAAAAAAACTCAAGTGTAGGGATGTGCCTATAAATCTCTATCATTTTGATGTTACCGTAGAGGATGGTAGAGTAAGTGTATAAAAAAAGTAGAAAAAGAGAAAAAGAGAAAAAAATAGAATGTTGAAAAAAAATATATATATATACGGGCTACCATCCTACATCTATCTTTAATTCATGTTTGTTTGTTTTAGTTATCTAGAGTCTAGAGTGTCGAGTCTTGGCTTAGCAACGCCACTCTTCGCATGCTTGTAACATAAAGATTTTTGACTTGCCACCACTAAATAGCCTATCCCACCAAACCCTTTGTTTCCCTACCGTAAGCCTAACATTACATCCCTTTAAAAGACCTCTTTGATAGTCTTTACTAGGTGCTTACGCCAAAGCGATGGAGGTTTGATCTAGTCTCAAGCCTATGGTAATCTATGTACTAGGACCGGTTAATGAGTGTTTATCTTCCATTTCCAACTTGATATATTTCATATACACCCGATAGATGTGAGTATCCAAACACCCTATGTGAGGTGCTAGTATGTAATTTCCGTGCTTGTTATGACTTTTGCGGGGCTTATATGTGTTGTGGATTGTTCTAAACCAATGCTTCATGACCCCTAACTTATAAATTAATTGGCTAAAAGCACATTTGCTTGAGGACAAGCAACTACCAAGTGTAGGGATATTTGATAAGGTTTTAAAATGTACCTTTTTGAGGGGTCATTTAAGCCCTTATTTGATCACTTTTGTATCCGTTATTACTTAATATCGTTCCTTTTCACTTTTTAGGTATCTTGAAGGCAAAATACTTGAATGACACTTATTCGAACGAAAAGGCACGAATATACGAAGAAAATGGCCAAAGTCAAGAATCGAGACACTCAGGCTACTGGAACTGAAGGGGACGGCGTCAGGTGTTATCTGCGACGCCGTCGCATCATTTTTGTGATGGCTCAGTAGCCAAATTGCTTATTTACAAGTGACGGTGTCAGGTTTTGAAAGAGTAGGTCATCGCAACTCAGACGGCCTAGATTTGATCCAGACGACGTCAGAGACTGAAGGGGACGGCGTCACAAGCATAAGGTGACGTTGTCGCAAGACTAACGTGGCCAAGACGAAACCCTAATGACAGCGACCCGACGGCGTCACAAATCAAAGAGTGACGCCGTCGCATATGTAATCTTATATATAGAATCCGAATTTTTAGTTTTCAGTCTTTTGGAGTAAAAAAACCTAAACCGAACCAAGGCTTTCTTGTACAGTATTTTAGGGTTCTAAACCCTATCTTACATCAAGATAAGTGTTTTACTTCATTAATTTAATTATGTCTTCAATTACTTGTGTGTATGCTTGCATGTTCCCATGTCCGGCTAATTTATTTGTGTGTTTGCTTAGGGAATATGAAACTTAATTATTGAATATTGATTGGTTGTCTCTTATCTTAATTGTTAATGATCTAGTAATGCGATAGGTCATCCGTTGTGTAGTTAATGCTTGATTAATCTTTGTGAACCTTAGTTTATAATACCTAGAGTTGTAGTAGGCTAAACCATCCGAAGAGTACCTTAGAGTTAAAGTTTATAAATCCTAGAGACTTTGTAGGCGATAACCTTTGGTAGTTTCAAAGAGTTAGGGATAAACGCATACCCTACGACCTTAGACACACAACGCGATTAAAAATAAGGACATGACAATTCAACCATCAATAGGAGATAATTAAGGAGTAATAAAACCTAAGTAAACACATCTTTAAACCATCATACGAGCACACAATAATTAGACATAGACTACCCTCACTATTAGATTAGATAATTAGATAAATAGAGTAATCGGTAGAAATACCAAAACCCCCAAATCCAAACCCCGAGATTTGTACCTTTCCATTTCCTAAAAAACATAAAAAGATAAAAAATAATCTTCCTCAACCCTAACCTTAGCGTAGTAACTTCTCACTAGCATTCCTATTCCCCTAGAGAACGATATCAATTCCCGTGGCTTACCCTAATACTACACTACAACGATTAGATTCACTGCCTAGGGTGTTGAAAAACTTGCTCGACGAAAAGGAAGTTCCTTTGACCCCGAACGCGCTGCGTAAGCGTATCAGTAGGTCACATGTATAGTGTAGCCTCGTGGAACATTAGGGGTATGAACCAATCCCCGAAACAAAAGGTGGTTCGTCATGTTATCAATGAAAATAAACTTTCAGTTTGCGCGTTCTTGAATCCCATGTTGCTAGTTCTCGTCTTGATGTTCTCTGTTCGAAGGTATTTAGGAATTGGGAGTGGTCTTCTAACGGGGTTGTTTGTGTCAAGGGTTCTCGAATCATTTTAGGATGGAACCCTGAGGATGTCGATCTTACTATTGTTTCCCAAGATGCTCAAGTGATACATTCATGCATTCGTTTTAAAGCTGACAAAAAGGAGCTATTTTGTTCTTTTATATATGCTCACAATCGTTATATACATCATCGTGCTCTTTGGAATAATCTTAATTTGCATAAGTTGTATATTAGCAATCATCCTTGGTGTCTTCTTGGTGATTTTAATGATGCGCTTAACGTGGAAGATAAGCTGGTGGGCTCTTCGGGTATTGACATTGCCATGCGGGAATTTAAGGAGTGTGTGGATGAGATTGAGGTCTTGGATGTTAATCGTTCGGGGCTTCAATTTACTTGGAACCAAAAACCAAAAGGAGGTGACGGGATTCTTAAAAAAAATGATCGAATTATGTCTAATTTGGAGTTCAATGATGTCTTTGTTGGAGCTCATGCTATTTTTCAACCGTATCGAATTTCAGGCCATGCTCCAGCCATTCTTAAGATCCCTACATCTGTTAAGTTTAAACCTAAGCCTTTTAAATTTTCTAATATTCTTGTGCATCATTCTCGTTTCAAAGTGCATGTTCTAGAGTGTTGGAAAATTCCTATTAGTGGGTTTTTTTATGTATAAGGTTGTTAAGAGGCTCAAAATGTTAAAGAAGCCTTTTCGGAAAATGTTTTTCAATGAGGGAAATATTCATGAGAATGTTAAAAAGCTTCGTCATGAGCTTGATACCGTGCAATGAGCGCTTGATTTAGACCTTTTTAATGCTGATATTCGGGAAGAGGAAGCGTTTTATCTTCAAGCGTTTAATGAGGCCACCCTTACTGAGGAACGATTCCTTAAGCAAAAATCCAAAGTTGAATGGTTACGTGTTGGTGATTCGAACACTTCTTACTTTCACAAAGTTGTGAAGAGTCGCAAGGCTAGAAGTCGTATTGAGGTTATGGATAATAACGATGGGGTTCGGTTTGAAAATGATAATGTCGCGATTGCTTTTGTGAATCACTTTACTTCATTTCTTGGTCAAGAGGGTGTGACAGAGCACTTTGATGCGCATGATCTTTTCTGTACTACTCTTGATTCTAATGTAGCTGCGGACATGGTGAGAAATGTTACGTCTCAAGAGGTAAAAGACGCTATTTTTTCCATGGGTGACGATAAATCGCCAGGTCCTGATGGGTATATAGCTGCGTTCTTTAAAGGGGCGTGGAATATTGTGGCAGAGGATGTTACTAAAGCGGTTCAGGAGTTTTTTTCATCAATGGCAAGCTGCTCAAAGAGTTAAATCACACTACTATTGCTCTTCTTCCTAAGGTTACGTCCCCTTCTCGCGTTAATGATTATCGGCCTATCTCGTGTTATAACGTGCTTTTTAAGTGTATTTGTAAAATTATTTCTGATTGGATGAAGGAGTGCATGACCCTTTTGGTTAGTCCGAATCAGTCTGCCTTTGTTCCGGGTAGAAGGATTTCGAATAACATATTGCTTACTCAGGAGCTCATGCACAATTATCATTTGGATCGTGGCCCACCTCGTTGTGCTTTTAAAGTTGATATTCAAAAGGCTTACGATACGGTTGATTGGTGCTTCTTGAGAAATGTTCTTGTTGGATTTGGGTTTCATTCTCGTATGATAGCTTGGATTATGGAATGTGTCACGACGACGTCTTTCTCTATTAGTGTTAATGGCATTTTAAATGGTCATTTTAAGGGTAAACGTGGACTTCGTCAAGGCGATCCTATGTCTTCTTATTTAGTTACTCTTGTGATGGAGGTTCTTACCCTTATGTTACATCGTCGGGTTCGCAACTCTGAGTTATTCACGTTTCATCATCGCTGCTCAGATTTGAATATTATTAATTTATATTTTGATCGGCTCCAAACAGTCAAGTCTAATCACGCAAGTCTGCCACTTGTGAATGACAGACTGTAACAGACTTAAAACTGCTCAAAAACCAATACAATGAAGATCTGAGGAGTATAGGGTCTCCCCGGGTCGTTATGTCCCAGCGAGCTATGCGATGAATTATCAAACGTTTAGTGATCGAGGAGTTTGAACGGAAAAAGGATCAGATTGTGAATTATGATATTAACTACGGAAAAAGCCAACAAATTAAAACGGCTTAAATGCAAATTAAAGGAAATTTAAAAAGATAAAATCTATTAAATAAACGCTATCACTATAATTAAAATGATGTTTTTGTTTTTATGTTTTTATAAAACTGGATTAAAAATCTACGCGACGTACAAATTAAGAAGTGAAACTAAAGCAATATTAATCCTAAAAATATGAAAATGATATTTTTACAAACCTAATAATAAAAGAAACTTTTTAGAAAAAGAAAACTATTTTTACAACTAATTAATTAATTATTATTAATTAAAAACTATTTTAACTATTAAATAATTACCTAGAATACAAGAAAATGTGAAATAAAGCTAGAAAAATAAAATTAAGACTTAGAAAAATCTAAAATATCAAAATAGAATTTTCAAAACTATTTTTGTATTTTTCTGATTATTTCTCTATTTTCTAGGAATTTTAAACTATTAAAAACTAATTAAATTACTAAAAATTACAAAATGAACTATGAAAAATATGGAAAATTACTTTTTCTACTTTTTATATTTATCTAAGCCTAAGAAAAATGAAAACTTATTTTTTTGAACCTTTTTCTAATTTTTTGTATTAAAAGCTATTTAAAAATTATTAAAAACTAATTTAAATTGAGAAAAATAGCAAAACTACTTAGAAAAATCTGAAAATTTCAGGAAAACTTTAAAATAATATTAGGAATATGAAAAAAATGGAAAAACAGGCCCTTATGTGGAGAAATGTGGATCTGCTATGAAAGTGCTTATGGAATTAAGCACTTGATAAGCCAAAAGTCACAATTAAGCACCAATACGAAGAAGCTAAATTATGCTACAATAATCCCAATGCAACTTATCTCAACTATTCCTAACCTCTAAATTGCAACAGCTTATGAATTGAAGGTTTGAGCTTAAAAGTTGAAAACAGTTTCCAACCACCCTTTTGCAGCTTAAGCACAAGCCACAAAATAAGCTGAAACTATAAAACAAAAGTGTGAATCTCAACTAGACCTGGTCAAGAGGTAGTAAACCAAAAACCAGACCTATATAAGCTAAATTGAGCTTGTGACAAGCTATGGAAAAAGCCTGTGCACACACAACTACCTGTGCACAGGACACTTTCAAAAGCTGAGACCAAGTTCACAAGTAATTATAGAGCTTATAGAAAATTTCTAAAAATGAGTAAAAATCATGACAAGTAACTTGACCAGTTTAAGTTTTAAAAACAAGAAGTATCACTTGAATTGACCCAATATTGAACCCAAGAAAATTCACCCAAGATGGCTTAAAATAGCATTTTCCAAGTTTTGACTTTTGGAGAAACAATCACAGTTGACTATTATGAACTTTAATCTTGGTTTAAGGACTGATATAGGTGTATATTGATGAAAGGAAGTTAACAAAAGCTTTGTCTATGGATTTTTAACACAAAACAAGAATTTGAAATGCAAAGGTCTCAACAGTTAACTGTTGAGATGATTTAAGTTGGATTTTGACTTTATGGTGTGCGACCCAAATTCTTGACTCAAATGAACTCAAACCTACTTAATAAACATAAACCATTAGAGCTTAACCAATGAGTAGACCATTAAGACAGTTTGATCACCAAATCCAAACACCCTTGTAACTACTGTTGTGAAGATTAAAAGGCACAAACACTTCCCAAACTTAATAGCAATGATCAAACTAAGTTTAGCTGACTTAATTAGCACTAATTGAACAGGTTTGACAGATTATAACTACAAAAAAAAGATTATGCAATGCTACTTGAAATTGACTTACAATGGATCCTAGCCACTTTGGCTTGAAACTGAATGAAACCAGAACAGTACCACTAGCCTATATAAATCAACCCAACTAACTCAAATCCAACCCAATCCACCTCTGCATCAACCCCTAACCATTTCCATAGCCATATGCTCACCCAGTTGACTTTTGTTGACCCGGATACAAAATGAGTGTAAACTTGAATTGGAGCTTGTAAAAAGCTATGTTAAGCTTATTTAAGCTCAATGGAACTGATAAACAAGTGTTGTGAAGCTTTTGAGTATGGTTTGGAAATGGAAAATTTCAACAGTGACATAAACTGAGGATTATATCATTAAACTGAAAATTGGTACTTGGAATCAGTTTCAATACATTCAAATACTTAAAGTGAATACATTTTAACAAAACATTACAAGTTTTACACTAAGTTGAAAGATTAAATATAAAAACGACATAAGTGAGAAAATGAAAAACTACCAGACTCCTCTTCTTCCTCCTCTTTTGCTTCTTTTATAACCCAAAGTCATTCTCTCTCTTCGAATCTATCCCAGAATCCTCAGCCCTTGGATGGCTCAAAATGATCTAAGCCGTTTAAATGGATTTTTGGCGCCAATTTTGGTATTATCCAATTGGGGTTGAGTGAGGAGGGGGAATGAGCATTTAATGCTATTTGGATGTTAGTTGGAGGTGGGGAGACATGGTGGAGTGGATTTGAGGAGGGGGATGGGAGGCTGGTGAAGTTGCGAAGCTTGAGATGGTGAAGACTTTGGCGCCAAGTGGGTTTTTAACCAGATATAATAATCAAAAAAGGGGGGGTTCACAATGCCAATTGACAGGGGACCAAAGATAGGAAAGGTCCATTTGGTTTGACAAGGGTCCAAGGGTGGATAAAGGGTTTTAACTATCAAGGACCTTGTTGCAATTTCTGAAAATTAAGGGACCTAAGCTGCCAATTCATCAAACTTGTTCCAAGGGCTGAAAATGACAAACTTCAAAAGTATAAGGACCAAAATTGCCATTTTGCAATTTTCCAGGGGCCATTTCTGCCAATTTTGAAACTTGAAGGACCATTTTTGTAATTTTCTCAAACTTTTAATATTTTTCACCAAAGGACTAAATTTGACAACTTATGATTTAAAAAGGACCTTTGGTGACTTTACTTTTGAAATTATGTGCTCAGGGACTTTTTTTTTGACAACTTTTGAAACTTGGGGACTGAAACGCAATTTTGCAAATTTGATATGTTTTTCATCTGATTTTGATCTTTTTGCATTTAAAACACATAAAACACTGATTTGTGATATTTTGATCATTTTGATGTGTTTCGGAGTGTTTTCAGATGATTTTGCAGTTTATTTTGTACAAAAATGATGAGTATTTACACACTCATCAATCCCCCACATTGAGATATTGCTAGTCCCTAGCAATGATTTGAGAAAACATAATGGATTTTAATCTCTTTACCAAAAGCCATTACTTCTGGAGTAGCCAAATGTTTCAGTTCAAGTAAGAACCATGGTACACCGATAACCATGTGATTTTGAGCAAACCACCGGCTTTCAACGGATTTGATTTTGTCTTTACCAGAAGCCGTACCCTTCCGGACTAGCCAACTCTTAGATAAATTATCAACATTATCTTTGGTGAGCTGATTACCAATTATGGTTTTTCCACTGCCTTTACCACAAGCCATAACCTTGCGGGCTAGCCAACTCTTCACTTTTAGGATATGGTGAGTTGAGAACCATACAATTTTGGGCAAATTGCAAGCCATATAAACGGATTTGAGAAATCTTTACCAAGAGCCGTTTGCTCTAGGATTAGCCAATCCTTTTGTCTTACAGACATGGCGGACTGATAACCAAGTGAGTAAGTGTAGAACACTTACTCCAAAAAAAATTTTTGGCCAAAAACGGGGAATTGGTATAATTATATGATAAAATTCGTGAGAATTCCCCCCCACACTTAGAAATGAATATTGCCCTCAATATTCAAAGTACGGGCGGTTATGCCGAAACAAAGAACGTAAAAGGGAAATACTACGGCCATTATTTAGAAAGAAGATTTTTTAGCTTATATACACAACATGTGGGGCAACCCCCCCACACTAGGGTGGTAGAAAATAGAAAGAAGTCGGAAATACGGGTGAAAACCCATATAGTGTGCTACTGTTTTGATTCCCGAGTCGCTAGCTTGACTCGATCCCCGCATTCATTGGTTCATGGGGAAAGTTTGTAAATCCGGGACAACCACAGGGGGAATGTCCTCTCCAAAATAGTGCTTCAATCTATGTCCATTC
This sequence comes from Chrysanthemum makinoi, assembly GCA_910596185.1. Lineage (NCBI taxonomy): Eukaryota > Viridiplantae > Streptophyta > Magnoliopsida > Asterales > Asteraceae > Chrysanthemum > Chrysanthemum makinoi. The sequence goes on along the minus strand of OU343217.1, from coordinate 2,908,848 downwards.
ACTTTGAAGTTTGGCCCGTCTATTTGGGATAATTCGACGGTGCCATAAGGAAACACTTTGGTAATGGTGAATGGACCAGTCCAACGGGTCTTAAGTTTCCCCGAGAAGATCTTTAATCTAGAATTAAAAAGAAGGACTCGGTCACCAACGTTGAAAACGCGGTTCTTAATCTTTGAGTCATGGATCTTCTTTGTCTTTTCTTTGTAGATCAAAGAGTTCTCGTAGGCTTGATCACGGAGTTCATTTAATTCGTTGAGTTGAACTTTCCGATGATCACCCAAAGACTTGAGGTCGAAATTTGCATGCTTCAAGGCCCAATAGGCTTTGTGCTCAAGCTCGATCGGGAGATGACACGCCTTTCCATACACGAGCTTGTAAGGAGTACACCCGATGGGTGTTTTGTAAGCGGTACGGAAGGCCCAAAGTGCATCTTCTAATTTGTCTGACCAAGAGGCACGATTTTCGCCTACGGTCCTCTCCAAGATTCTTTTCAAACCACGGTTCGAAACTTCCACTTGCCCACTAGTTTGTGGGTGATACGCGGTGGAGAGACGGTGGATGACACCGTACTTAAGCATCACTTTTGCGAATTGGTCATTGCAAAAGTGTGTGCCGCGATCACTAATGATAGCACGAGGAGTTCCAAAACGGGCGAAGAGAGACTTTAAAAACTTCACAACTACTCGGGCATCGTTGGTAGGTAGCGCTTTCGCTTCTACCCATTTAGACAAGTAATCGACTGCCACGAGTATATACTTGTTCCCTCGAGAAGACGGGAACGGCCCCATAAAGTCAATGCCCCATACGTCAAATATCTCGCACACTTGAATGGCATTTTGAGGCATTTCATCTCTTTTAGAGATGTTACCATGACGTTGGCAAGAGTCGCAAGATTTGACGAGGTCATGGGCATCTTTGTAAATTGTGGGCCAATAGAAACCGAAGTCAAACACCTTCTTGGCGGTGTAGTTCGGGCCATTATGTCCCCCCGTGGGTCCATGATGACAAGCCTTGAGAATTTCATCGGCTTCTTGGCCGTGAACACACCGTCGGATGACTTGATCCGCACAAACCTTAAACAAGTAGGGGTCGTCCCAGAAGTAATGCTTAACATCTTTAAAGAATTTGTTTTTCTGTTGGGACGACATCCCTTTCACAACAAAGTTACCCGCATGATAGTTTGCAAAGTCGGCAAACCATGGGGTACTAGAATCTCCACGATGAGATACCACATTAAGTGTCTCGAGAGGAAACGTTTCGTTTATCTCCTTTTTCTCGAGCACACTTTGATGAGGATTTTCAAGACGGGAAAGATGGTCAGCCGCTAGGTTCTCCGCTCCTTTTTTATCACGAATGGTGATATCAAATTCTTGTAGGAGGAGAACCCATCGGATCAATCTCGGTTTTGCATCTTGCTTAGCAAGAAGATATTTGAGGGCCGAGTGATCCGTATACACTATGCTTTTGGACAAGATCAAGTATGGCCGAAACTTCTCGAAAGCATACACCACCGCTAGTAATTCTTTCTCCGTAGTGGTGTAATGTGCTTGAGCTTCGTTCAAAGTTTTGCTAGCATAGTGTATAGGCTGGAAATGTTTAGCCTTGCGTTGCCCCAAGACTGCACCTATGGCGAAATCACTTGCGTCGCACATAAGCTCGAATGGTAGGTCCCAATCGGGGGCAACTAGAATTGGTGCTTCTGTGAGCTTCCTCTTAAGAGTTTGGAAAGCTTCAATGCACTCACTAGAGAAGACGAAAGGAGTGTCTTTTTCAAGAAGTCGGGTCATAGGCCGGGATATTTTCGAGAAATCTTGAATGAAACGACGATAGAAACCGGCATGACCAAGGAAACTTCTAACTCCTTTGACAGTTGTGGGAGGAGGTAGCTTTGCAATAACATCAACTTTAGCTCTGTCCACCTCAACCCCTTTCTTAGAGATCTTATGACCAAGGACAATGCCTTCTTTGACCATAAAGTGACATTTCTCCCAATTTAGACAAAGGTTCGTGTTTTCACAACGTTCAAGCATCTTGTCCAAATGGGAGAGACATGTTTGGAAAGAATTCCCAAAGACCGAAAAATCATCCATAAAGACTTCCATAGTCTTTTCGATCATATCATGGAAAATGGCCATCATACACCTTTGGAACGTACCGGGAGCATTGCATAAGCCGAAAGGCATGCGTCGGTAAGCAAATGTTCCATAAGGACATGTGAATGTGGTCTTTTCTTGATCTTGGGGGTCAATGGGTATCTGGAAGTAACCCGAGAAACCATCGAGGAAACAATAGTATTCGTTTCCCGCTAATCTCTCAAGCATTTGATCCATGAAAGGTAAGGGAAAGTGGTCTTTACGGGTGGCTTCATTTAATTTTCGATAGTCAATGCAAACACGCCATCCCGTAACCAATCGAGTAGGAATCAACTCGTTTTCATCATTTTCAACAACGGTTATACCACCCTTTTTGGGTACACAATGAACGGGGCTCACCCAAGGACTATCCGAAATAGGGTAAATCAATCCGGCATCGAGAAGTTTAATGACTTCCGCTTTGATAACCTCATGAATTTTAGGATTCACCCTTCTTTGGTGTTGAACCGCTCGTTTGGAGTCATCTTCCAGGAGAATTTTGTGAGTACAAAATTTCGGGTCAACCCCCTGGATGTCGGAAAGTTTCCAAGCGATGGCTCGCTTGTGTGACTTCAAAACCTTTATGAGAGCGGCTTTGTCATCCTCACTCAAGTCTTTAGCAATAATGACGGGTGATTTATTGTCAGCCTCTAAAAATGCATACTCGAGATGAGGTGGTAAGTCCTTAAGTTCGACCTCGGGAGGATCATCAGATTTTTCAATCGTTTTGATTTCCTCTTTATGAAGTTCTTGAGGAGGGAGTGATGAGGGATCATCATTGAGCAACTTCTCGATGAGAAGAATATCTCCCTCGATGTCAATAGGGGCGTGATCAATTTCCCATGAAACTGAATCACTAGACAAATATGCTTCAATCTCTTCCGAAATAGAGTTACTTCCTTCAAACGGAGTGAGGGATGTGGAAGAGAGAGCAACGATGGGATCAACCGAAGTGGGACTGCCACTCGAGAATCCAAGAAGTTCTTGAGAATATTCCTCCGACACAATGTCAATGACATCAATCATGTTGACGGAAGTGTCTTCATAACTAGGGGAATATCTCGTAACTTGATCGAGGTTGAAGGTAACGGCTTCCTTGTTTGACCTCAAAGTGATTTCCCCCTTATCAACGTCGATTAATGCACGACCCGTTTTCAAGAAGCACCTCCCAAGGATGAGGGGTACTCGGGGATCGGCATCAAATTCAACAACAACAAAGTCGGCGGGGAAATGGAAATCTCCAACTTTTACACAGACGTCCTCAGCTATACCTAACGGATGAGAACTCGTACGGTCGGCAAGCTCAAGGACCATACACGTAGGTGTAAGCGGAGGTAATGAAAGCTTCTTCCACAGGGAGTTTGGCATTAAGTTAATGCTCGCGCCAAGATCGGCCAAAGCGGAGCATTGAACTAATCCTTGAAAATAACATGGGATGAGGAATTTTCCGGGGTCTCCTAGCTTTTAGGGAAGCTTTTTGAGGATAACCGCCGAACAATTCTCATTCAAAGAAGTTTTAGCCAATTCGGAAATCTTTTCTTTGTTAGTCAACAAATTTTTGATTGTCGGACCGAATTTGGGCATAAGAAGAAGAGCGTCCGCTAAACTAATCTCGAAGTGCAAATCTTGAAAGATTTGGATAAGCTTCTCCATTTGTTGATTAGTTTTGTCGCGGGCCTTTTGATCATTAAGCCTTGATGGATAAGGAAGTGAAGGCTTAGGATTGGTCATCGGAACAACGGGTTCCGGAATTGGAGGTAAGTCGACCGAAGGTTGGACTTGTGCGGTACCATTCGGGCTTGAGATATGCACCTCGTCCGTTGTATCCTTGGTAACTTGACTCATTGCCACAGGGGGCATTGGAGTCATAGGTCCATTGTGCGTCTTACCACTACGAGTGGTAATAGCATTCAACTCACCCTTAGGGTTGGGAATGGTGTTACTTGGAAGAGATCCTGAAGTTGAAGCTTGATTGTTTTGACTCATGAGAAGAGCAAGCACGCTATCGATCTTGCTATTTTGCTGATCAATCTTGCTACTAGTTGTTCTAATCTCAGATGTAAAATCATTCCTCATAGAGGTAATCTGATTTTGCATGGACACCATCTTAGCTTCATTGTTTTTGATGTAACTAACAATGTCAATAGAAGCTTGAGGAGGTGGAGCTTGAACAGTTTGTTGTGGAGCGTGGAATCGGTTTTGATTATAGTTCCCTTGATTTTGAGAACCTTGATTTTGAAAATTCGATTCGATTCGATTAAACTGATTATTTCGTTTTGATTGTTCGATTTTGATTAAACCCAGGGGGTCCAAGGTAATTGTTAGAACGATAGCTTAGAAGGCTACGGTCCCCTTGCGGTTGGTAGGAGTTACCCCCCGAATTGTAGGAACCTTGAGCAGCATATACGCTCTCTTGAGTGAAGCCACCGGAGGCTGGACACTCGAAATAAGGGTGTGGACCACCACAAGTCTCACAACTTTTGTTCACGGTATTAACTTGTTGATTAGCATTTGTGTGATTCATTTTAAGCATGGCGGCGGATATTTCTTCCAACTTTTTTGTTGAGAGTGGTGAATTCCGAAGATGGAAGGGTGGTAGATCTCGTTGACTCATTCCTCTCGGCAGAGGAATCCCAATAATTGTGGTGGGCAGTCATGTTTTCGATGAGATCATAGCACTCTTCGGGTCGCCTTTTCATAAAGGTACCACCGGCAGCATTGATTGTGTCACGATGTCTCAGTGTTAACCCGTTATAGAATGTATCTATTTGGGTGACAAGCAACATGTTGTGGTTCGGACATCGGTCAATTGAAAGCTTATAGCGTTCCCATGCCTCGAATAAGGACTCGTCGGAAGTTGCCTAAAATTGCTGATTTCATTCCTTAGTTTCGTCACCATCGACGGTGGAAAATATTTCGCCAAGAACTTGGAGATCATTTCATCGAAACTATGGATTGAGTTCTTGGGAAGACGATCAAACCATGCGGTGGCATGAAGCGTCAAGGAATAAGGAAAGAGGTATAAGCGAAGGGCGTCATCGGAGACCCCATTTTGCTTCATACTTTGGGTGACAGTGAGAAATTTGTCAAGATGCTTGTTGGCATCTTCACCCGGTGATCCGCGAAATTGGCAAAAGCTTTGGACTTGTTGAATCATGTGATGTTTAAGTCCAAATTCCGTGGCTTCGATGTTGACCGGGGCAATTGGACCGCCCCGTCCATTCATCGTGGGTTGGCAAAGCTCCTCCATCGTTCGGAGATCGGGAGCTGGATTTTCGGGTTGGACTTCAGGTCCATCCCCTTGGATTCCAGACATGGTGGGATGCTCAACGGTACGTATCTCGGGTACGTTTTCCTTGTTAAGAATACGTCTACGAGCTTGCGAGCGAGTGCGCATACACTAGACGTAACTCTAAGAGACCTCAGAGTTAAGGAGAGAAATGGGAATTATGAAAATCTTTCAGATGAGAATGAGAATTATGAAGACGTTTTATAAAACTTGGGTGAGAAGAATCTTTATGGGTTTTCTGGTTCTGAAACGTCGATATCACAACAAAATCAATTAACACAAAATCGAGGCAAAACAACAGTGAACTTAACCAATAATCCAAGATGAATGGCTTCTTTAAAAAGGTACACCAATCACAAGGACACAAAGGCAAGTTTTATATCTTTAGTTCGGGAACTTATTATGGTCGCACCCCCAGTTAGGTAGTGCACTGCCTTGGTTTGCGGTGGTAATCTTTTAAGTTGTTATTATTAAAGAAAACGACGGATCTTTTTGTATTTTTATTATTTGATACATATATAGAAACAAAAGAAAAATATTTTTGTGTTTTATACGTTTTTGCTTGTTTTTGGGGTTTTGGATTTTTTAAATAAAAATATGGATATATATATAGATAGATGGATGATATGAACAAATGAGTGAGTATTCAAACAACTAATCTGCTAGACGTAAGACAAATAGCACAGCTCCCCGGCAGCGGCGCCAAAAATTTGATTGGTTCCAAACAGTCAAGTCTAATCACGCAAGTCTGCCACTTGTGAATGACAGACTGTAACAGACTTAAAACTGCTCAAAAACCAATACAATGAAGATCTGAGGAGTATAGGGTCTCCCCGGGTCGTTATGTCCCAGCGAGCTATGCGATGAATTATCAAACGTTTAGTGATCGAGGAGTTTGAACGGAAAAAGGATCAGATTGTGAATTATGATATTAACTACGGAAAAAGCCAACAAATTAAAACGGCTTAAATGCAAATTAAAGGAAATTTAAAAAGATAAAATCTATTAAATAAACGCTATCACTATAATTAAAATGATGTTTTTGTTTTTATGTTTTTATAAAACTGGATTAAAAATCTACGCGACGTACAAATTAAGAAGTGAAACTAAAGCAATATTAATCCTAAAAATATGAAAATGATATTTTTACAAACCTAATAATAAAAGAAACTTTTTAGAAAAAGAAAACTATTTTTACAACTAATTAATTAATTATTATTAATTAAAAACTATTTTTAACTATTAAATAATTACCTAGAATACAAGAAAATGTGAAATAAAGCTAGAAAAATAAAATTAAGACTTATAAAAATCTAAAATATCAAAATAGAATTTTCAAAACTATTTTTGTATTTTTCTGATTATTTCTCTATTTTCTAGGAATTTTAAACTATTAAAAACTAATTAAATTACTAAAAATTACAAAATGAACTATGAAAAATATGGAAAATTACTTTTTCTACTTTTTATATTTATCTAAGCCTAAGAAAAATGAAAACTTATTTTTTTGAACCTTTTTCTAATTTTTTGTATTAAAAGCTATTTAAAAATTATTAAAAACTAATTTAAATTGAGAAAAAATAGCAAAACTACTTAGAAAAATCTGAAAATTTCAGGAAAACTTTAAAATAATATTAGGAATATGAGAAAAATGGAAAAACAGGCCCTTGTGTGGAGAAATGTGGATCTGCTATGAAAGTGCTTATGGAATTAAGCACTTGATAAGCCAAAAGTCACAATTAAGCACCAATACAGAAGCAGAAGCTAAATTATGCTACAATAATCCCAATGCAACTTATCTCAACTATTCCTAACCTCTAAATTGCAACAGCTTATGAATTGAAGGTTTGAGCTTAAAAGTTGAAAACAGTTTCCAACCACCCTTTTGCAGCTTAAGCACAAGCCACAAAATAAGCTGAAACTATAAAACAAAAGTGTGAATCTCAACTAGACCTGGTCAAGAGGTAGTAAACCAAAAACCAGACCTTTATAAGCTAAATTGAGCTTGTGACAAGCTATGGAAAAAGCCTGTGCACACACAACTACCTGTGCACAGGACACTTTCAAAAGCTGAGACCAAGTTCACAAGTAATTATAGAGCTTATAGAAAATTTCTAAAAATGAGTAAAAATCATGACAAGTAACTTGACCAGTTTAAGTTTTAAAAACAAGAAGTATCACTTGAATTGACCCAATATTGAACCCAAGAAAATTCACCCAAGATGGCTTAAAATAGCATTTTCCAAGTTTTGACTTTTGGAGAAACAATCACAGTTGACTATTATGAACTTTAATCTTGGTTTAAGGACTGATATAGGTGTATATTGATGAAAGGAAGTTAACAAAAGCTTTGTCTATGGATTTTTAACACAAAACAAGAATTTGAAATGCAAAGGTCTCAACAGTTAACTGTTGAGATGATTTAAGTTGGATTTTTGACTTTTATGGTGTGCAGACCCAAATTCTTGACTCAAATGAACTCAAACCTACTTAATAAACATAAACCATTAGAGCTTAACCAATGAGTAGACCATTAAGACAGTTTGATCACCAAATCCAAACACCCTTGTAACTACTGTTGTGAAGATTAAAAGGCACAAACACTTCCCAAACTTAAAGCAATGATCAAACTAAGTTTAGCTGACTTAATTAGCACTAATTGAACAGGTTTGACAGATTATAACTACAAAAAAAAGATTATGCAATGCTACTTGAAATTGACTTACAATGGATCCTAGCCACTTTGGCTTGAAACTGAATGAAACCAGAACAGTACCACTAGCCTATATAAATCAACCCAACTAACTCAAATCCAACCCAATCCACCTCTGCATCAACCCCTAACCATTTCCATAGCCATATGCTCACCCAGTTGACTTTTGTTGACCCGGATACAAAATGAGTGTAAACTTGAATTGGAGCTTGTAAAAAGCTATGTTAAGCTTATTTAAGCTCAATGGAACTGATAAACAAGTGTTGTGAAGCTTTTGAGTATGGTTTGGAAATGGAAAATTTCAACATGACATAAACGAGGATTATATCATTAAACTGAAAATTGGTACTTGGAATCAGTTTCAATACATTCAAATACTTAAAGTGAATACATTTTAACAAAACATTACAAGTTTTACACTAAGTTGAAAGATTAAATATAAAAACGACATAAGTGAGAAAATGAAAAACTACCAGACTCCTCTTCTTCCTCCTCTTTTTGCTTCTTTATAACCCAAAGTCATTCTCTCTCTCTGAATCTATCCCAGCAATCCTCAGCCCTTGGATGGCTCAAAATGATCTAAGCCGTTTAAATGGATTTTTGGCGCAATTTTGGTATTATCCAATTGGGGTTGAGTGAGGAGGGGGAATGAGCATTTAATGCTATTTGGATGTTAGTTGGAGGTGGGGAGACATGGTGGAGTGGATTTGAGGAGGGGAGATGGGAGGCCTGGTGAAGTTGCAGAAGCAGTTGAGATGGTGAAGACTTTGGCGCCAAGTGGGTTTTAACGATATAATAATCAAAAAGGGGGGGTTCACAATGCCAATTGACAGGGGTCCAAAGATAGGAAAGGTCCATTTGGTTTGACAAGGGTCCAAGGGTGGATAAAGGGTTTTAACTATCAAGGACCTTGTTGCAATTTCTGAAAATTAAGGGACCTAAGCTGCCAATTCATCAAACTTGTTCCAAGGGCTGAAAATGACAAACTTCAAAAGTATAAGGACCAAAATTGCCATTTTGCAATTTTCAGGGGCCATTTTGCCAATTTTGAAACTTGAAGGACCATTTTTGTAATTTTCTCAAACTTTTAATATTTTTCACCAAAGGACTAAATTTGACAACTTATGATTTAAAAAGGACCTTTGGTGACTTTACTTTTGAAATTATGTGCTCAGGGACTGTTTTTGACAACTTTTGAAACTTGGGGGACTGAAACTGCAATTTTTGCAAATTTGATATGTTTTTCATCTGATTTTGATCTTTTTGCATTTAAAACACATAAAACACTGATTTGTGATATTTTGATCATTTTGATGTGTTTCTGAGTGTTTTCAGATGATTTTGCAGTTTATTTTGTACAAAAATGATGAGTATTTACACACTCATCAATTTTGCTGATGATCTTTTTCTGTTTGCACATGGTAATGTTAACTCGGATCGGGTTATTACGGAGGCCTTGGCTGAGTTTAAACAAGCGTCTGGTCTTGTTCCCAGTTTTCCTAAGAGTACATCGTATTTCTGTAATGTTCTCAATCATACCAAGCTTGCTATTTTACAGATTCTTTCTTTTGTTGAGGGTACTCTTCCAGTTAAGTATTTGGGTGTCCCGTTAGTTACTACGAGGCTTATTTTTAGAGATTGTAAAGAGCTGGTGGAGAAAGTGTCTAATCGGATTAAAGATTGGAAGAATAAATCTCTTTCCTTTGCAGGTTTTGCAGGTAGGTTGCAACTTATTCAGTCTGTTCTCTCTTCTATGCATGTTTATCGGGCCTCGATTTTCATATTACCTTCTCTTATTATGCTTGATCTTGAACAATTGATGAGGGGATTTCTTTGGTGCCATGGGGATATTCATAGTGGTAAATCAAAAGTTGCATGGGAGGTTGTTTGTTTACCTAGGTATGAAGGCGGTCTCGGCTTACGTAGGCTTGTTCTTTTCAATAATGCTCTTATTACGTCTCACATTTGGAGCATTCTTAATGGTAAGGAGTCCCTTTGGGTTAAGTGGATACATGTGTATAAGTTAAGGGGTCGTAGCTTCTGGGACATTACTCTTCAAGGTAATATGTCTTGGGGATGGAGGAAAATCCTCCAAATTTGCCCGCTTATTCGTGAGTTTATATGTTACAAGCTGGGTGATGGTAGCAAGGCTTCGGCTTGGTTCGATAACTTGTGTATGGTTAGTCCTCTTGCGCATACCGTCTCTTCTCGTGATATTTATAGGGCAGGTTTTGATTTGAGGTCTACTGTTAAAGATATTATCGGCATTGATGGCTGGGCGTTGCCTACTGATTGGGGCATGAAGTACTCGTCTCTTGGTTCGATTTCTGTCCCGACTCTTGTTCCTACTATGTCTGATTCTTTAATTTGGAAAACGATGGGGTTGTTAAAACTTTTTCGGTTGCTACAGTCTGGGAACGTTTTAGGCCGCGTAGTACTCAAGTGGAGTGGTTTTATTTAGTCTGGTTCTCTCATTGTATTCCGTGCCATGCGTTCCATTTGTGGTTGGTTATGAAACGGAAGTTGAAGACTCAGGACATGTTGAGACAATGGGATGTTAGTAGTGATACTAACTTAAACCTGTTTCAATCTCCTTTGTGTGAGTTACAACCGAACTCTCATGATCACCTATTCTTTGATCGTATGTTTTCTTCTCAGGTTTGGGATTCATTGAAGATGTTCGCAGGACTTTCTATGATTCCATCCTCCTTAGATGCGATCGTGAATTTTCTCATTCCTAATTCAAGGTCTAGGTCGGCTAGAAGTGTTGTTTCTAAACTTGTATTTGCTGCTGCTACTTATTTCATCTGGCAAGAAAGGAACAACAGGATATTCAAAAAGCAAAAGAGATCTGAAGATCAAGTCATTGATTTGATCAAGTTTACCATTCGTCTCAAGCTTCTTACGTGTAAATTTAAGAAGACGAAGAATGTTGAAGCTCTTTTGCATATTTGGAAGTTACCTCAGCCTCTTATTCGGTCTATCCAATGACGATTTCCTTATTTGAAGTTTAGCTGAAGAACTGGGTATCGGTCATTTGTTCGAGTTATATGGATGTTTTGGTTTGCGTGCCTGGTTGTTCGATGGAGTTCCGATTGAGGGCTGTACACTTTTTTCCTTCTCCAAGGTTTTTCCCTTTGGGTTTTTCTTGGGAAGGTTTTTTAAGGAGGCAGCCTCAATTGGTGCATTATACTCCGAAGAAGCGGCGTATGGATTGTTGTGGTGACTCTTGCTTTTTGAAGTGGTTTTTTCCTATTGGTCATTTAGTTATTGTATGTATCTAGTTTTATATCGCTTTTATGGTTGTCTCTTGCGACTTAGTGGGCTGTTCAAGCTTTGCTTGAGGTTAATGTGGTACTTCGGCCACATTCCATTGTACTCATTGTTTATGTTAGGAATTAGAAATTCCAGGTATTAAAGAGTCGGTCACCTCAAGTATATATATTCGTTAGAAAGCTCGTAGTCGTAGTTATTTTATGTTAAGTAGTATTTAGTTAAGTAACACCGTGGAGGACGGACGGGTCTTTACCCACTGTATGCCTGATCCACAGCCCGTTGTGTGGCGTTTTATTGTAAGACTATAAATACTCTCTACCTTCCAAGGTAGAGAGTTGGAGCTCATAATAAGATTTTTCTTTCTCTCACTAAAGTTCCCAAACCTCTAACTTTCTCTCTCTAAAAACCTCTTGTATGCCTACTTTGTGTTATGGTTTGATGTGTATGTGAAATCCAATATCTAACAATTGGTATCAAGAGCCATGGTTAGATCATCTCTTACATATCTTTGGATTTCTAGTGGTTTTTAGGTGGTTTGTGAGTTTGAAAAAGTTTAGTGGTTTTTGCATCATTTGGGTGATTTCTAGTGTTAAAGTTTGGATTTTGATAGTACTTTTGTGTTTAGAATCATCACAAGTGTTTAGGTTTTGATTTTGAAGGCTTGAATCATCGTGGTTGGGTTGTTTTTGGATTGAAAAGTGGTGTTTTTGTGATTTTCTAGCTAGCGACTTGAGCCACGGATAGTTTATCTTGGTAGCGATTTGCTTTGTTATTTGGTAGCGAGTTATTGTTGAAGGTCTTAGCGAGTTGAGCTAGCGACTTGTCTACTGAGACAAGCCGACAAAAAGTACACTTAGTGGATTCTCCACTACGGGTAGCGACTTGGTGTAAGTTAGCGACTTGTACTTTATATTGTTAGCGACTTGGTGTTAGCGAGTTGGTACCTAGCGAGTTGCTATTTAGCGACTTGACAAATTAGCGACTTGCTGTCAAAATTTTGCTAGCGACTTGGATTGTAGCAAGTTGTTATATAGCGACTTAGGACTATAGCGACTTGGTTCAAGGTTTCCTAGCGACTTGGGTGATATCCTTTGAATACGGTTTTCTCTTGATTTAGTAAAATCTCGTGAAAGAATCTATTTCCCGGTTTAATCATAGAGTTATAAAATCCCGAGTAATTCTTAATCATTTCTGCCACCGTACCTACAATCATCTCCACTATTGCCGAGGATGTTCAAGCAGTTGGTTCAGATACTCGTCCACCCATGCTTGACAGAACTGACTATGATTCTTGGGCTCAACGAATCAGATTGTACTGTCTTGGAAAGGAAAATGGAGTCAACATTCTCAAATCCATTGATGAAGGACCGTATCGGGTTGAGACAACTAGAGACTTAATTAATACAGCTGAAGATGGAACAATGATCTATGGAATTGACAGACCAAAGACATATGATGAGCTCGATGATAAGGAGAAAAAGAGATTCGATGCTGATATCAGGGCTTCTAACATCGTACTTCAAGGTCTTCCAAAAGATATCTACAAGCTGATCAATCATAACACCGAAGCCAAGGCAGTGTGGGATAATGTCAAGATGCTTCTCTCAGGCTCTGAATTAACTTTGGAAGACAGAGAATCACAACTCTATGATGAGTTCGAACACTTCAAGATGAAATTAGATGAGAGTGTCTATGAGTACTATGTGAGATTCCACAAGCTTGTTAATGATATGAGAAACATCAGAATGACTATGCCAAACATTCAGCTGAACTCAAAGTTTGTGAACAACATGAATCCCGAATGGCACAAGTTTGTCACCTCTGTAAAGCTAACCAAAGGATTGAAGAATACAAACTATGAGCAACTCTATGCCTTCCTCTTTCAGAATGAGAGACATCCTATGTTTGAAAAAAGGATTCTTAATCAGTTCAAAACCAACCAGGGAGAGACAAGCTCATCAAATGATTCAACTGCCTTCTACTCAAACATTGGAATCACAACCAAAGCCTCACAAGTCATACCTATGGGTAATGGTAATCACAAACTCATTCCTGATCCTATGTTCAAACAAGGCGATCTTTGATGCACACGTGGGAACCTTCATTAATCAACTAGCTCTCCTGATTAGTCAAAACATGAACTCTCTTCCACACACCAACAACAATCTCAGAACTGCTTCCAATCCACATAATCAAGCCACTGTCAGAGATGGGAAGGTTATGGTGCAGGCCAGTTCAAGAACGACAGTACGAACAAGCAAGAGGTGGAGCTGGTAGAGGTTATGCTGCAAATCGAGAATAGGGAAGGAATGGTAATTAGGGTCAAGCAAAGCCAATCAAATGTTTCAATTGTGGAGGTGAGGGACACATTGCAAGGAACTGCACATTGCCAAAACGCCTCGAATGCCGAGTACTTCGAGGATAAGATGTTGCTTGTGCAAGCTCAGGATAATGGTGCAGCTTTGAATGAAGAGGAGTTGTTGTTCTTGGTGAGGAAATGCTAAGACATAAGATGCAGATGTGGATGAGCAACCAATTCAGGAGATAGGCCATAATCATCAGAATGCCTTTCAAGTAGCTGATTGTGATGCATACGACTCTGATGTTGATGAAGAACCCACTGCACAAACCATCTTGATGGCTAGCATTTCTCCAATGGTCTCTCCTAAAGTCTCTTCATCACCACAAGCTCGTCCATCCAAAGACAAACTCATTTATGAGGTATTAAAATTATACGATCAAGTTGATGAGCAAAAGATACATAACGAAGTACAATCAACTGTATTTATTGAGTCAGATATTGAAAATATGGGTAATATCAATGTTGTCCCATATGATCAATATGTGAAAGAAAGTGAAAGTGAGATTGTACCAAGTGATGCATCTTCTGCAGTCAATAATGATTATGTTTTTGATGAATTCACTGCATGTGCCCCTGATGATTCTGTCATCTCTGAACTGAATGCCTATAAAGAACGTGTTGCTATTTATGAACAACGTGCAAAATTTGAGTTGACCACCCGTGAGTAGGAAATGGATGACCAAATGCGTACAACTATTAGAAAAAGTAGGTTTAGAGAAGAAGTATTAAAACAAGAGTTAAAATCCTTACAAGAAAAGCTTTCTAAAACTGCTAAGCAAAAACAAGAACTTCAAGAAAATGTTAAAATGCTTAAGCAAGAATTCAGTGCTAAGGAATCAAAACTTTTGAATGATTTTTCTAATCTAAAAACCTTGAAAAACAAGCTTGAAAATAAGTTGTACGTACAAGGAAATACCATTCAGACTGCTCACTTAATCACTAAGCATAGAGTTTTAAGCGATAAGCATAGTGTTCCCATTATAGATAAACCCAACCCTGAGTACGGGAAGATTGCAAAAGCAGCTCAAAGTGTAATCTATGATGGCAATGAGATTCTTAAACCTAGACAAAAACCTAGTTGCGTTAAGTGCACAGAGGAAGATAAGAAATCAGATGAAGTCACTAGGGAGAAGATGAACAAGAAACTAGATGATCCTAGATGTAAAGAGAAGAAAATAATTATCACACCCCATGACTACAAAAAGGAGAATTGGATCTCCTTGAACATGTTTAAGCCTCAAACATTGTTGACTCCCGAACAAGTGTTGAAACAAACCCTCCCCTTAGGAAAATGCCTAAAGCGACTGTGTATCCTCCCAATACACCAATGCATCTAGTTCCTAGAACTATTGCCACTAAAAGCAAGACCTTAATCAGTCAATACGTTATCTTTCAACTATTTGTTGATTTTGAAAAAACTTGCAAGAAAAGGATCACACCTTGGTATACTGAAGGGGAAAGGGGTTTTGAGCAAACAAAAGAATGTTATTTAACTGAAGTCATGTCTTTCTTTAAACAACTAAAAGATCATTTTGAAAGTCTTAAAAATAGAATGAATTTAGACATTAAAGAAATGGAAAAGGAATTTGATGCAATGATAGTTGAGGTTAGTGACTATGGCGTGCACTAAAATATAATGATATTGAGAGGAAGAACTTGCATACATTGAATGAGACTCTTATTTCTGAATGTGTTGCTCAAGATGTGTTTTTCACTGCTACAAATTGTTCCATTAATGCTTCTCAATTTCATGAATTATCTGTTGCCCTGAAAGTCTCCCAAGATCGTGTCATTGAGCTTGAAAAGACTAATTCTAAACTAACTGAGAAAATTGAACTGGATGATCACGACAATGTGGTTAAACATTTTTCTAAATTAGAGGTTGAACATTTTTATTTACAACTAAAATATCAACATCTTAAAGAAAATGTAAAAACTTCAAATATCAAGACATCCTCAGATGCTCCAGAGTTTGATGCAGTTTTTCAAATAAACAAACGTGATGAACGGATTCATGCTCATTGTAACACGATCAGAAAATTGAAAGCCCAAATCTCTCAATTAAAGGGTGAAAATAACAATGTGACTGGCTCCCAAATGCCTCCTCCTTTAGATTCTCAGAATTCTCAAATGTTTCATCTTCAAAACTTAGTAAATGCATTACAAAAGGAAAACGAAAGTTTTCTAGAAGAAAATGAAAAGGTTAAACGTCATTTCAATGAGTCATTTGAATCAATAAAGGTCACTCGTAACAAAAACAACGAACAAATAGCTTCATTGCAAAAGGAAATTGAGAATCAAGAGCGGGTAAAAGGGAAAATACCAATGACCAATGGGGAGAATGGTGTATCAAAGGTTCACTCTAGTAACAAATATGCTTTGTCTGTGAAATATGTTCCCCCTCATCTCAGGAATAACAAACTTGCTATTCAAACATATTTCTCATCCCTTAAGGATTGTCTAGAATGTCTACGTGAGATTATTGAAGAGGATAAATTAGAGAAACCACTTGACAATGCAATTGGGCATGCATGCTTATATGCCAAACGATCTCAAGAAATTATAGAATGCTTAATTACAATATGCCCAAAGTCCTTAGGTGAGAGAGTTAATCCTTTGATTCCATGTTCTATGCCTAGTGCCAATTATGATATTCATTCGATGCCCGATGTTTTAAATGTGAACCGGAGTGTGCCTTCAAGTAGTTCAGATTCCAGATCTGTTAATGCTAAGAAAGCGAACTCTAGTGTGCCTTCCAGAAGTACAAATCCTAGCACGTCTAGTGTTAAGAAAGTGAACCTTAGTGTGCCTGCATGTAGTTCAGATCCCAGCACATCTAAACAGGAGAAGCAAAGAGTAGCAAAACCAACTAATGTTCCCATTCCATCTACAGGAGTAATCAATGACATTAAAGCGAGCAGGTCAAAGTCTCAAGACAATACAAGAAATAACAGGACCTCGCAAGCTAAGAATGTGCGTTGGAAGAAAGTAGAAGACCAATCTAGGAACTTTAAGTTTGAGCCGAATAAAATGAATCGTGTTGATTCTAGTATTAGCCATAGGCGTCTTGTAATTAATTTGAATTCGATACTATTTGCAAACCTTGTAATGATATCTGCTTGAATTACATTGCTAATCATGAATGTGGTATGAATACTTTGTCTAATACTGTCAAATCCCCAGTTAATCTTGTCAATAAAAAATATCATGCTAAGAAGGCAAAAAGGCAAAGGCGAAATAAAGTTAGAAAACAATGGAAACCCACAGGAAGAACATTTAGTAAGATAGGCTATCATTGGATACCTGTTGGTCATAAGACTAATCAGACAATGCCCACTAGAAAATGGATACCTCTTGGTAGTACTATTCCCTTAAGAAGTGAGCACACTTTGAATAGGGCAAATCTGACACTAGTAATCTGCATCTATTCATAATGATTCCATTGCCTCAATTTCTGATATGAATGCTTCTATTTCTGATGTGGGTGTTCCAACCATTGTTACTAACCAAATGGAACCCATTCTTGCATGGAGATCCCAATTATCCGAGTTATCCATTCTTCGTGTTCAACGAAGATCGTTCAAATCGTTCGTGGTACGGACTCGCGTTCCAAGCATATGATGGCGACCGTCGCTGCTCATGAACCGTGAACAAATTCATCGGGACAGTTAGATTCGGGAATGATCATTTCGGTGCTATTATGGGTTATGGAGATTATGTTGTTGGTAAAAGTGTTATCTCCAGGGTATATTATGTAGAAGGTCTTGGTCATAACCTGTTCTCTGTTGGTCAATTGCGATTACGATCTAGAAGTAGCCTTCAGAAAATATACTTGTTTCGTTAGAGAACTTGATGGTAAGGAACTTTTAAGAGGTTCACGTGGTTCAAATCTATACACCATCTCTATCGAAGATATGATGAAGTCTTCTCCAATTTGCTTGTTGTCAAAGGCTTCTAAAACAAAGTCTTGGTTATGGCATCGTCGTCTCAATCACTTGAACTTCGGCACCATCAATGATCTCTCCAGAAAGGACTTAGTTGTAGGTTTACCTAGACTTAAGTATGAAAAGGATCATCTTTGTTCAGCATGCCAATTGGGAAAAAGCAAGAAGTATGCCCATAAACCCAAACCTACTAACTCGTCACAGAAGTTCTTCATACAATTCACATGGACTTATGTGGACCCATGAGAGTGCAGAATATCTTTGGGAAGAAATATGTGTTAGTTGTGGTTGATGATTTCTCTAGATTCACCTGGGTAAAGTTCTTAAAGACAAAGGATGAAACTCCGGATATCATCATCAAACTCATCAAACAAAGTGAGGTTCGTCTTAACAAAATGGTCGAGAATCATCCGAACAGACAATGGGCTGAGTTTGTTAACAAAAAACTTAGTGAGTTTTATGAAAGTATTGGAATCAGTCATCAAAGAAGTGTTCCTCGAACTCCTCAACGAGCGGTGTAGTTGAAAGGCGAATCGAACTCTTGTGGAAGCCGCAAGGACAATCTTGATTTACTCAAAAGTTCTAATGTTTCTGGGGTGAAGCCATCGCCCTTTGCATGCTACACCCAAAATCGATCCACGATTCACCTGATCATGGAAAAACTCCATATGAACTTGTCCACAATAGAAAACCTAATCTTTCATTCCTTTGTGTGTTTGGTGCATTGTGTTATCCAACTAATGAGGGACAAGATTTAGGCAAACTTAAAGCTAAAGCTGACATTGGAGTATTTGTAGGTTATGCACCAAACGAAAAAGGATAGAATCTACAACAAGAGAACCCGAAATATCATGGAAACAATTCACGTCACGTTTGATGGTGACGGTCAAATGGCTCTGGACAATCGTTCGGGACCCGCACTTCAAAACAGTCCCATTGGTTCATCCCTTGTACCAAATTCTTCTCAAACAACTCCATATGTACCTCCATCTGAAGATGATTTAAAGAAATTGTTTGATCCTATGTTTGATGAACTCTATGAGCCAAGTGTTATTGAACTGTCAACTCCCACATGGTACGCTCATATCCACGAGAATGAAGTCAATCCTACGATCTCAATATCATTAAGTCAAGCGCCTGCTGTGATCACTCAGTCTCATCAATAAATCATCAATCTTCAAATGTACATCATGGAACTGTTTCTGGCATCAATGATGAAGTTAATCCCTTTGCTACTCCTGAAGATGCTCCATTTGAAAACATATTTGCTAAGTTTGAGAAATTAAGAAATTGACTAAGGAAAGAGATGATTTGTTAGCTAAGTTTGCTGCTTGGGGAGAGTCTGGCTTGTCCCATGTTGCTTATGTTGAAAAACAGAGAAGGGCTTACATTAGAACAGGCTTAGGATTTGGAATGGACTTTAGTAACATAGATGAAAACCAACCTAGTGATCAGGATGATGGTGTTTTTAAGGACATAACCACTAGTGATGATGAACTCATTAACTATATAGATACATCTAGTAATGAGGGATCAATAAGTGAACCACCTCCTGAATATAAGAAAGACAATGGTTATCATGTTGTTCCTCATCCCATTAGTCATCAACCCTTTAGGCCTGATGTTTCTCGTTTTGGAGTAGACAGTCTAGAGTTCAGGAAAAAGCTTGTTGCTCAATCTAGGTCTGAGAAACCCAAAGAAACTATTGAAAATAATGTTCAAAATCAAGCAGTACCTTTAAAACAAAGTCTTTGCTCAACAAGCAAGCATACTTCTGCAAAACCTTTTCAAAACGATCGCTAAACCTTTGGGGATAACGTTGGTCAAAGCAGTTTAATCAGTCCATCAAAGGCAAAATAATTTTGGTCATAGACATAGAAGAAATCACTTTGGTCATATGGGTCAAAAACTGTGTTTTGTGTGTTATAGTCCTAATCACTTAATCAAAGATTGTGATAAACACTCAGAATATCTAAGCAAGTTTCCAAGGAATAAGTCTACAAATCGAAACCTAGAGAGCACAAACCCAGTTTGGACTAATTCAAATAGGATTAATCACGAAACTTCACACGATCACGATACCCACCTCGAGAAGACCTTTTTCAAAACCTTCAGATCTTACAAGACTTTCTAAAGTATCGCCGAAACAAGGTACGATAACACTACTTGGAAAAGGAATTCTAGGAGATCTCACTATCAACCTAGAAGGTATCGCAATTCATATAGGGGATCTAGATCACGGAACCACTGTTAAAACGAATGGGTTAAAAGGGAACGTCTGGCGAGGGACAAACAAGATGCGTTCAACAAAAAGTGAATCAGATGTTTTTGTGATACAAGAAAATGCTAAAAATTTAGTGAAAAGGATTTATGTTGAAAAACCAGAAAGTTTTGAAAATCCACATGTTAAAGATCAAAAGATAATTTTGGATCATCATTTGAAAGATAGTGGGAATTACATACTCAAAGAATTTGAGTTTGTAACTCCACAAGGGGAACACAAGTCAGTAATGGCTTGGGTTCCTAAAAGTTTCTAACTCTTTTCTTTATGTGCAGGGCAACCCAGAATAGGAGCTTAAAGATCATCTTATAGTGGATAGTGGTTGCTCTGGAAGTATGACAGGCGATAAAGAGATCTTGTCTGATTTTAGAAATATTAGTGGAGGAAGAGTTGCATTTGGGAATGATCCCAATGGAAGAAAGATTACTGGCAAAGGAACTATCAAAGCAAGGCTTATTGACTTTGAGAATGTTAGATATGTAAAGGAGCTTAAGTTTAACTTGCTCTCAGTCTCTCAAATTTATGATAAAAAGCATCCTGTGTTATTCACTAACACAGAATGTCTCATCCTTTCTTCTGACTTTAAACCTGTTGATGATGACTTGGTAGTACATAGAGTACCAAGGACAAATGATGTGTATAGTTTAGACATGAAGAGTCTACATTCTTATGGAAGAGCCACATGTTTGGTGGCTAAAGCAACATCTGAAGAGGCACATCAATGGCATAGAAGATTGGGCCATGTTAATTTCAAGAACATCAACAAGAGGTTCACGTGGTTCAAATCTATACACCATCTCTATCGAAGATATGATGAAGTCTTCTCCAATTTGCTTGTTGTCAAAGGCTTCTAAAACAAAGTCTTGGTTATGGCATCGTCGTCTCAATCACTTGAACTTTGGCACCATCAATGATCTCTCCAGAAAGGACTTAGTTGTAGGTTTACCTAGACTTAAGTATGAAAAGGATCATCTTTGTTCAGCATGCCAATTGGGAAAAAGCAAAAAAGTATGCCCATAAACCCAAACCTACTAACTCATCCACGAAGGTTCTTCATACAATTCACATGGACTTATGTGGACCCATGAGAGTGCGAATATCTTTGGGAAGAAATATGTGTTAGTTGTTGTTGATGATTTCTCTAGATTCACCTGGGTAAAGTTCTTAAAGACAAAGGATGAAACTCAGATATCATCATCAAACTCATCAAACAAATTGCAGTTCGTCTTAACAAAACGGTCAGAATCATCCGAGCAGACAATGGAACTGAGTTTGTTAACAAACAACTTAGTGAGTTTTATGAAAGTATTGGAATCAGTCATCAAAGAAGTGTTCCTCGAACTCCTCAACGAAGCGGTGTAGTTGAAAGAGCAAATCGAACTCTTGTGGAAGCCGCAAGGACAATCTGATTTACTCAAAAGTTCCAATGTTCCTCTGGGGTGAAGCCATCGCCACTGCATGCTACACCCAAAATCGATCCCTGATTCACACTGATCATGGAAAAACTCCATATGAACTTGTCCACAACAGAAAACCTAATCTTTCATTCCTTTGTGTGTTCGGTGCATTGTGTTATCCAACTAATGAGGGACAAGATTTAGGCAAACTTAAAGCTAAAGCTGACATTGGAGTATTTGTAGGTTATGCACCAAACAGAAAAGGATACCGAATCTACAACAAGAGAACCCGAAATATCATGGAAACAATTCACGTCACGTTTGATGAGTTGACCGGTCAAATGGCTCTGGACAATCCAGGTTAGACCGCACTTCTAAACAGTCCCATTGGTTCATCCCTTGTACCAAATTCTTCTCCATCAACTCCATATGTACCTCCATCTGAAGATGATTTAAAGAAATTGTTTGATCCTATGTTTGATGAACTCTATGAGCCAAGTGTTATTGAACTGTCCAACTCCCACAATGAGAGGTCGCTCATATCCCGAGAATGAAGTCAATCCTACAGATCTCAATATCATTAAGTCAAGAAGCTGCTGATCACTCGATCTCATCAACAAATCATCATTCTTCAAATGTACATCATGGAACTGTTTCTGGCATCAATGATGAAGTTAATCCCTTTGCTACTCCTGAAGATGCTCCATTTGAAAACATATTTGCTAAGTTTGAGAAATTAAGAAATTGACTAAGGAAAGAGATGATTTGTTAGCTAAGTTTGCTGCTTGGGGAGAGTCTGGCTTGTCCCATGTTGCTTATGTTGAAAAACAAAGAAGGGCTTACATTAGAACAGGCTTAGGATTTGGAATGGACTTTAGTAACATAGATGAAAACCAACCTAGTGATCAGGATGATGGTGTTTTTAAGGACATAACCACTAGTGATGATGAACTCATTAACTATATAGATACATCTAGTAATGAGGGATCAATAAGTGAACCACCTCCTGAATATAAGAAAGACAATGGTTATCATGCTGTTCCTCATCCCATTAGTCATCAACCCTTTAGGCCTGATGTTTCTCGTTTTGGAGTAGACAGTCTAGAGTTCAGGAAAAAGCTTGTTGCTCAATCTAGGTCTGAGAAACCCAAAGAAACTATTGAAAATAATGTTCAAAATCAAGCAGTACCTTTAAAACAAAGTACTGCTCAACAAGCAGTACCTTCTGCAAAACCTTTTCAAAACAGTACTGCTAAACCTTTTGGGGATAACGTTGGTCAAAACAGATTTAATCAGTCATCAAAAAGGCAAAATAATTTTGGACATAGACATAGAAGAAATCACTTTGGTCATATGGGTCAAAAACTGTGTTTTGTGTGTTATAGTCCTAATCACTTAATCAAAGATTGTGATAAACACTCAGAATATCTAAGCAAGTTTCCAAGGAATAAGTCTACAAATCAGAAACCTGATCAGTTTCGGCACCACGGATCTTGGGCCGGAGTGCATGCCACATGCCCCTTCGTGCACTTCTCTTATCATGTAATTGGCCTGTAGTGGGCCCACACACCTCAACATTGGACCTAAATACGACTTCTTGAACAGCACCCCGTCCTCCATTGTATAATGGGGTATCTTCATTCGCAGGGTTCTTGCTTTATTTTCATCGTTCAGCCACTTTCCTTCGGTAATGCATCGGATAATTGGAGACATCCAGTTTTCCTCCTCTTCTTCCACTATTGCTCCAATGACCTTCTCTTCCGTTGATGGTGTTTCCAATACTTCTACAAGTATTTCCTTGGTCAAATGGTCAAATGCGACAGATGCTAACTTGCTCAACACATCGGCCTTCGGTTCGTGCTCAGGGATGTTTTGTATTACAACCGCTTGAAACATCCAATATATTATTTTGCCTTAGCTAAATATCTTGCCATGCTTTCCTTGTAGGTGGTAAACTCTCCGTTGATTTGGCTTGACACTAGGTTGGAGTCTACTTTAGCACTTAGCACTTGGATCTTCATGTCCTTGGCTATCCTTAGTCCGCCGACAATGCTTCATACTCCTTCGTTATTTGTCTTTGGGGAAATTTAGCCGAAGAGCATAAGTGTATTCTGTTTGGTCCGGGCTTATCAACACCAAACCTACTCCGGAGCCTTTCTTGTTAGACGCTCCGTCTGTGAACAGTGTCCATTCCTCCTCTGTGGTTGAGATGATGCATACTTCTTTGCCTTTCCATTCTTTCCCTACTTTGCTGACCGGTATCTCATTTATGAAATCTGCCAAGACCTGTCCCTTGACGGCGTTCCTGGGGATGTAAGTAATTCTGTATGCTCCCAATTCTACTGCATACTTCATCAACTTCCCCGAAGATTCAGGCTTGTTCAAAACGTCCCGGATGGGCTGGTCCGTGATCACCTTAATGTGGTGAGCTTCGAAATATCTTCGGAGTCTCCTGGAGCAGTGTCGTAGAGCCAAAGCCAATTTTTCCAGAGGGGCATAGTTTTGCTTGGCATCGTGGAGTGTTCTGCTAACATAGTGCACCGGCATTTGTTTGCCCTTCCTTTCTACCATCAGCACAACGCTTATGGCCTCTTCGGCTGCCGCTAGGTACACGAAAAGATCTTCCCCTGCAACCGGGGCTGTTAAATTGGGCAACTCTAGGATCACGCTCTTCATCTTCTGGAATGCATCCTCGGCCTGCTCACTCCATCGGTATTCCTTTTGGTTGTCTTTCGTGATGCTCTTTAAAATGTTGAAGAAGGGCAAAGCTTTTTCAGCCGATCGAGATAGGAATCTGTTCAAGGCTGCCAACTTCCTGCTGAGGCTCTGCATCTCCTTGAGTGTTCGGGGCGATTGCATGTCGGCTATCGCCTTTGTTTTTTTTTGATTGGGCCTTATTCCTTCGGATGTTGCCATATATCCGAGGAAATTTCCTTCTTCAACTCCAAAGGAGCACTTTTTTGGGTTGAGCTTTATGTTGATCATTCGGAGGTTATCAAACGTTTCTGCCATATCTGCCAACAATTCTACTTCGCTTCTGCTTTTGATCACCATATCGTCGACGTACACCTCTAAGTTCCTGCCAATTTGCCCCTAAAAACTTGAGTCTACCAGTCTTTGATAAGTCGCCCTGGCGTTCCTTAAGCCGAAGGGCATCTTGGTGTAACAAAAAGTTCCATGTTCCGTATAGAAGGCTATCTTCTCTTCGTCTTCCTTGGCCATCTGGACTTGGTGGTACCCCTTGTATGCATCAACAAAACACTTGTACTTGTAACCCATCACGGACTCTATTTTCCAGTCGATCTCCGGGACTGGGTAGTAGTCCTTCGGGCACGAAGCATTGATGCTCTTGAAATCCATGCACATTCTCTATGTTCCGTCCGGTTTCTTTACTAAAACCGGGTTGGAAATCCACGTTGGATATTTCACTGCCCGGACTATTCCCGCTTTCAGCCACTCTTCTACCTCGGTGTTGATTGCCTGGTTCTTTTCAGCCGAGAAGGTTATCTTTTTCTGGGCTATTGGCCTGTCATTCGCATTGACATTCAGTTTGTGTTCTATGATTCGCCGGGGGACTCCTGTCATGTCTGCCGGTTGCCATGCGAATACATCCTTGTTGTTTTTCAGTAGTTCTACCAGCTGTCTTTTGCATTCTTTGGAAAAATTGCTCCCGATGGTAATCATTTGTTCAGGAAATTGGGGGTTTATCATTACTTCTTCTGTTTTCTTGCTAGACTCTTCTGCCTCCGAAGGGTATTCTTCACTCTTGCTTTCCGACCCTTTCGCCATGAAATGTCTTTCTAACCTTCTACATTCCGAGATGATAACTGATCTGGTAACCAGGGTTGCCACTCCCCTCGGTGTTGGGAATTTTATCATGGAGTGGATGGTTGAGGGGATCGCCCTTAATTCTATAATGCCTGATAGTCCCAGAATAATGTTATATGGAGAGGGGGATCTTATCACTGCAAACGTCATTATGGCTCGGCGATATAGGCCCTCATTTCCGAAACAAACGTTTAGGTCTATCTTTCCGAGGGGTTTTATTGCTTCGCCTGAGAATCCCACCAGCAGCGTGTTCGTTTCTCTTAGCTTCGCTTTGATTTCTGGGCATAGGTTTTGAAAACAGTGTTCGTACATTACTTCCACAGCTGCCCCTGGGTCAACGTAAACCCTCCTCACGGTGTGCCCTTCCACATTTGCTTCGATTATCAGCGGCTCTTCAGAAACGTCCCCGGGTAGAATGGGGGGGGGGAAGCTATAGGGACGCTCATCCAATCCTCCTCTCGGCTGTTGGTTTTCCTTTTCCTGTCCTTTCCTCCGTAATATACCATATTTATCACCCTTCCTCTGCCGGGCTGATTATCTCTGGGGGTTTCTTCCCTTTGCCTCACTTCCTTTAGTAAATGATCCAACTTGCCAGTCTCCAAAGCTACTTTTAGTTATTCCTTGAGTTGGTAGCAGTCATTGGTGAGATGGCCTTTCTCACCATGATAATCGCAGAACTTATCTAAATTTTCTCTCCTTGGAGCCCCTCTCAAGGGTGGAGGCGGTGGCAGCTTTAGTTGGAGCTCCGTTGCTAGAATTTCCGTAGGTGCTTTTGAGAGGAGGTTCAAATCCATGGGGCGGATATCGT
The DNA here is from genome assembly GCA_910596185.1 of Chrysanthemum makinoi. NCBI lineage: Eukaryota > Viridiplantae > Streptophyta > Magnoliopsida > Asterales > Asteraceae > Chrysanthemum > Chrysanthemum makinoi. Next base: position 2,882,818 of record OU343217.1, on the reverse strand, counting down.
TTCTGTAATGGTTTCTCCTGTAGTCGCTTCGGTGGCCGCCTCTGTAGTTATCGGTCCTTGTTGGGTAGTAGGGGTTGTACTGGCTACGGGATTTTTGTTATGTTCTTTGGTCTCCTCTCCGTTTGTCGGTGAGATTCGCTGTTCGGGAGGTTCGAACGGGCTGACTGCATGCGTATGACTTACGGTTCCATTCCCCTTTAGGGAGTTCCGTGGTGTTGTAGGCTTCCTCCGAACGTACAAAATCGTCTACCCTTTTCATCATTTCCGTGACTGTCTTGGGAACTCTGTCTGATAATCGCTTCACCAATTCCAGGCATTTGCTTCCGTTGGTGAATGAGGATATCTGCATTACTTCTGGTACACCGGGGATGTAGCTAGCCTCATCGGTCCATCTTTCCTTGAATTCTAGCAGGGTTTCATGAGCTTTCCGCACGATCTTTGTGAGTTCCATCGGATCTTTAAGACACTTCCTCCTGAGCGCGAACCTTTCCAGGAAACTCTCTCTAAGCTCCTCCCAGCTATCAATACTACCGTTGGGTAATCGCTCGAACCACCCGCTTGCCGGACCGTCCAAAGTTTGCTGGAACATCCAGCACCATACCGGCATTGGCCAGCCGCCATGATTTGCTGAACCGGAGAAGCGAGTGACGTGATCGTCTGGGTCCGAGGATCCGTTGTAAAGTTTTATGTTCTTAGGTAGTTCATGTCTTGGTCCAGCGAACTCTACTATCGGTCGCGTGAATGGAGATCTGGGGGCATCTTTGTATGGTTTGTGCAGGTCCTCCACGACCTGCTTTCCTTTCGGATCTTTTTCCTTTTCTACTCGGGTGGGTCCTTCGACTTCGTCTCTGAAGTTGATCCGTATGGGTTGCAACGGGCTTTTTCCTTGGGTGTTATGTTGTTGTATTAGGGCCTTTAGCGATGATATGTGGTTTAGTATTTGTTCTTCTAAGTTAGGTGGGTTGTTTCCGGGTGGTGTTTCAGTGGATGGGCCTGTTTCAGTGGTGGGGCCGGCCATTTTCTAGCTTTGGTAGTTAGAATAGCGGTCCCACGGATGGCGCCAATTTGTTGAGGTAAAAATCTGTAATTACCCTAACAAGCTAATCCTTCGGCTGAGCTCTCCGGATTAAGTCACTTCGGATCTGTAACACAAAGATAACACGTGTTAGCCTCGTCCAGGGTTTTATCCCTAGACCAAGCTCCGACGTGAGAATGAGTATGGTTATATGTCAGAGTAATATACAATGAAATGGGGTAAGAATTAGTTAACCTTGAATGCTGTAGCTTAACTCCTTATATAGATGGGAAGTTTTGGCCTCACCAAGGTCACGTTATATTGACGTTTCAGGGAGTTGACTTTACTCGCTTTGGATTCCGCCGGAAAGGGTTGAGTTCTGATCAAGATTTATTTCCTTTTATATATGGTGATGTCAGGTGTCCGTTATGCCGGGGGTTATGTCTAACCCTCCGGTATATGTAGCCTGGGTCTGCTTGGTCTAAATTGGCTTGTAAGCTTTTATCCGGAAGATTGCATATTGTGCCGGGCGGTTTTGCTGTACGCCCGGAGAGTTAGGTTCTTCGGCGTTTTACTAATATGCCGGGGAGTTGTATGTCGGGACATACGCCAACATTGGCACCAATCGTCTCATTCGTCACATGGATTGATTCGGCACAACCGGGACAACCACAAAATACATAAAACATGAGATATGCATTAAGATCAAATCAACATCAAAGTGTTCACAACTCTAAAATCGTGCAAACAAACAAAACATTGAAGTACAAAAGATCAAACCCTAATCCTGGTTGTGATCGTGAGATGTTTAGCTGGACATGTTGATAAGAAGTGCAACACATGTCATGTATGGAGTCATCTTCTTGTATTCGGATCTAAAACAATTAATGATGGTGAATGGAGGTATAGGTTTTTGATATGGAGATGATGGAAAAGTCTTCTCCAATTTGCTTGTTGTCAAAGGCTTCTAAAATAAAGTCTTGGTTATGGCATCGTCGTCTCAATCACTTGAACTTCGGCACCATCAATGATCTCTCCAGAAAGGACTTAGTTGTAGGTTTACCTAGACTTAAGTATGAAAAGGATCATCTTTGTTCAGCATGCCAATTGGGAAAAAGCAAGAAGTATGCCCATAAACCCAAACCTACTAACTCTGTCACAGAAGTTCTTCATACAATTCACATGGACTTATGTGGACCCATGAGAGTGAGAATATCTTTGGGAAGAAATATGTGTTAGTTGTGGTTGATGATTTCTCTAGATTCACCTGGTAAAGTTCTTAAAGACAAAGGATGAAACTCCAGATATCATCATCAAACTCATCAAACAAATGCGCAGGTTCGTCTTAACAAAACGGTCAGAATCATCCGAACAGACAATGGAACCGAGTTTGTTAACAAATAACTTAGTGAGTTTTATGAAAGTATTGGAATCAGTCATCAAAGAAGTGTTCCTCGAACTCCTCAACGGAACGGTGTAGTTGAAAGACGAAATCGAACTCTTGTGGAAGCCGCAAGGACAATGCTGATTTACTCAAAAGTTCCAATGTTTCTCTGGGTGAAGCCATCGCCACTGCATGCTACACCCAAAATCGATCCACGATTCACACCGATCATGGAAAAACTCCATATGAACTTTTCCACAAGAAAACCTAATCTTTCATTCCTTATGTGTTCGTGCATTGTGTTATCCAACTAATGAGGGACAAGATTTAGGCAAACTTAAAGCTAAAGCAGACATTGGAGTATTTGTAGGTTATGCACCAAACAAAAAGGGATACCGAATCTACAACAAGAGAACCCGAAATATCATGGAAACAATTCACGCCACGTTTGATGAGTGACGGTCAAATGGCTCTGGACAATCCATTCGCCAGACCCGCACTTCTAAACAGTCCCATTGGTTCATCCCTTGTACCAAATTCTTCTCCTGCAACTCCATATGTACCTCCATCTGAAGATGATTTAAAGAAATTGTTTGATCCTATGTTTGATGAACTCTATGAGCCAAGTGTTATTGAACTGTCAACTCCCACAACAGAGGCTGCTCATATCCCTGAGAATGAAGTCAATCCTACAGTCTCAATATCATTAAGTCAAGAAGCGCCGCCGATCACTCGCCTCATCAATAAATCATCAATCTTCGAATGTACATCATGGAACTGCTTCTGGCATCAATGATGAAGTTAATCCCTTTGCTACTCCCGAAGATGCTCCATTTGAAAACATATTTGCTCCCGAATCATCATCAGAACCATCTTCTTCGAGGAGACATCGACTCGCTACCTCAGCCCTCAACTACTGCCACATGAACACCTTAGAAAATGGACTCACGATCATCCATTAGACAACATCATTGGAAATCCCTCTCGTCCAGTATCAACATGGAAACAACTTGCAACCGATGCCTTATGTTGCTTCTTCAACTCCGTACTCTCTAAGATCGAACCAAAAGATGTTAAAACTGCCATGAATGAAGACAGCTAGTTCAATGCCATGCAAGAAGAAATTCATGAGTTTGATCGACTTGATGTATGAGAGTTAGTACGTGCTCCAGATTGTGCTATGATTATTGCTCTAAAATGAATCTTCAAAGTGAAACTTGATGAGCATGGTGATGTGTTGAAGAACAAGGCTCGATTAGTTGCTAAAGGATACCATCAAGAGGAAGGTATTGACTTTGAAGAATCTTTTGCTCCAGTTGCTCGAATCGAGGCAATCAGAATCTTTTTGGCTAATGCTGCTTGTAAGAACATGGTAGTCTAACAGATGGATGTAAAGATGGCTTTTCTGAACGACGTTCTTAAAGAAGTCGTCTACGTCAGCCAACCGGAAGGATTTGTGAATCAAGAGCATCCTACTCACATTTATCGTTTGAAGAAGGCTCTTTATGGTTTAAAGCAAGCTCCAAGGGCATGGTATGATACGCTATCAAAGTTTCTTCTATCTACCGGATTTAGTAAAGGAGCAGTTGATCCAACATTGTTCACCAGGAAGTCAGGCAAACATTTAATTCATGTTCAAATTTATGTTGATGATATCATCTTTGCCTCGACTGACCCCAATGAGTGTGACCTTTTTTCAAATGAAATGGGTTCTAAATTTCAAATGTCAATGATGGGACAAATGTCATTTTTCTTAGGACTACAAATTTCACAAAGTCCCGGAGGCATTTTCATAAATCAATCTAAATATGCAAATGAGATTTTAAAGAAATTTGAATTTGATTCAAGTGACCCTGTTGACACTCCCATGATTGAACGTACGAAACTAGATGAGGACCACTCAGGGATCATGGTAAACCAAACAAAATATCGTAGTATGATTGGATCCCTGATGTACCTCACAGCTAGTAGACCGACATCTTGTTTGTTGTTTGCATGTGTGCTAGATACCAGGCTAAGCCTACTAAAAATCACCTTGAAGCGGTTAAACGGGTCTTTCGTTATCTCCAAGGAACCATCAATATGGGACTTTGGTACCAGAAGGACACCGGTATGTCACTAATGCCTATGCAGATGTGATCATGCAGATGTCAAGATACTCGTCCGGCACGCCCGGAGGTGCACAATTTTTGGGTGATAAGATTGTGACCTGGTCTTCAAAGAAGCAAATGAGTACTTCTATTTCCTCTACAGAGGCTGAATACATAGCCATGTCATCTTGTTGTGCTCAAATCCTATGGATGAGATCCCAATTATATTACTATGGCTTTGAATTTAACAAAATCCTCTGCATCGTGATAATAAAAGTATCATTGCTCTCTCATGCAACAACGTACAACACTCAAGAGCAAAGCACATCGACATTCGACATCATTTCATCAGGGAACAAGTGGAAAACGGTGTGGTGGAACTTTACTTTGTGAGGACTGAATACCAATTAGCAGACATCTTCACCAAAGCTCTTCCTAGAGAACTTTTTGAGTTTATTCTTCCACGACTTGGCCTTAAAAGCCTTCAACCAGAAACACTCAAACGTCTTCAAGAGGAAGAAGAGGAGTAAAAGGTTTCCTTCATCTATCTCTTGTATATATCTATTCGAAAAACAAAATAAAAAATATATAAAACTTTCAAAATCCATAAAAATTTGAAAAATTCAAAAAATCCTCAAAAAATATTGTCATTTTGTCATGTTTTTCTCGATTCGATAATATCTACGGTCTTGATGTTGTCATTCAAAGAATGATACAGGACTTTAGATGTTGTTCGAATTAAAAAAAATTCAAAAGAATCAAAAATTAGTTTTGGGAGAAAGAGAAACTAATGGTTTATTGTCATTTCAGGAAATAACCCGCTTTTTATAGGAAGAACAGAGCCATGCTTTATCTTGTTTTTCAAATCTCATGCTCTGATTCTATAAACATTTATCTGCTGAGAACTAATTGCTTTGTACAATAACTCGGACTCAAGTTTTGAAAATCATCCGGACTTATTTGTCACAATATCTATCTCTCAATCAACAACCTATGTCATTGATTGAGGGGGAGAATGATTTCAATTAATTCAAAAAGTTAGTTGTCATACAATTGTTTTCAAAAGATAATCATGCATGTTTAACTAATGGAGTTTAAAGTCTTAAAATCAGATCCTTATCAGTTAAAACGCTTTCATAATCTAGTTACAATTCTCCTTAAAAGCTTTCAAAATCAATTTAAATCTACAGAGATCACAAATCTCAATGATTTGATAATTGTGATCGGGGGAGAATTTGTGATTTAAATTGGATTTAAACTGATGATTCGGCAAATGGTTTGCAAATGGTTTTATAAGGATGTACAAGTTATCCTCCCCGCATGTGACAAACGATTTCAAATTTTCCATGCACATATTGAGGGGGAGCATCTATCTTAAAACACAAAGATTTGAAACGTGATCAATGTGCAGGTTCCCTCTTGTATGTGCAATAACTCTTTCAAACCTCGAGGCACATATTGAGGGGGAGAAAACTTGTGAAAACCTCATCCTTCCAAAGCAAACTTGTGAAAACCTCATCCTTCCAAAATGCTTTATCTACTTGATTTGATAAGGGAAGTGATGTTGATATCTTTTAGAAAATAGAAATCACAGAAGGTAATTCTTCCTCTTGCCTCCGTGTGCTAAACAATTTCAAATACATGATGCACATGTTGAGGGGGAGCTCTCTTTCTAAAAATATCAAAAACAATTCAGGTGCAAAATTCTTTGATAAAATATCACAAGCATCTGGATTGATTTTTCAAATGGTTTTCAATTGGTTCCAATGGCAGATGAACAATACCAAATAGACCGACCAACTTTACTTTATGTATGGTGATATAAAGATGATAAGGTTAGGTATTTATTCCCATGATCCGCCAGAACCGAAGGGATCTACCCAGGGACTATTCACTAGTTAGTGTAGAGTTCTTAGGTATGATGATAAAAGGAGAAAAATGAGATATGGGAAGAGTGTGGACTGATACTAAGCTAGTACTGGAATAAACCCAATAAGGTTCTAGTTATGAAGTCTTGGTAAGCACTGAAGGGGTTGAAGAATGAAAAAGAATTGAATGTGAAAAAGGGTGAAAACAAATAGCCCTCCATTTATTCAACCTTAGGGCAGAAACCGGGTTCAATTCATATACTACTGATGTCAACATCAGTATTGAAGACAAGACGTCATGGACCCAGTGACGCGCTACACTTAACTTCCCAAACTACTCAAGTTCCTCTTAAAAGGACTTGTTTCATTCTCACGGGGAACCGACATTATCTATCGACTTTCTCTTAGAGATTGTTGATATTAAAGAAGGAGACCCTCTCCCTAGTCTCCGTTATAGGATCCAAATATGCACAAATTGAGTCTAAAGCCACGAGATCATCAATAAAATCTCATTAGGACACTTACAATGAAGACTCTCCGTTTCACACAATGTGGAAAGAGAGATTATATCTTGAGTCCTACGCATTATCTTTGTGGTATTGCCAGAACATCCGAGTGATATGCAAACATATTCACAATGAAGATGGAAAGCCTTCTGGAGCCAACATCAAACAAGCTCCGGTTGGGTGGCATGTGAGGTCTACTCTATAGATCAACCATGTGACAACCGAACGAAACAATGGGGTGATTCAATCGTTTGAATCAATCCTGGTTCAGGTTATGGATTGACGGATACCTTTGAAAAACCGGTCGTTATGCTCAAAAACTCTTTTCTCTAGCACATCGACCGTGTCAATATTTCAAATTAAAAGGTGTTTATGACTGATAATTGATTTTTATTAAAACCTTCGTTGTATTGCAAAAACGATTTCTATTGAGCGATACTCGATTGTTTCTCAAATATATTTTCATCAATCAGTGAATCTCTATTCGCCGTTCACTCACTCGTCTTGTCTTCTTTGAGACGCTCGGTTTGAGAACAGCTAGAGCAGTGCGAAACCCTCCAAGGAAATTCTTCGAATTATACGATCACAGTAGACTTGTATCGATCAACGGGGAACCATGGGTCGTGTACCTCAATTCAACGAAAGTGGTCAAAGACACTCTCGTGCGCTTTATTGCTAACTTTGTATGCAGTACGCCCGACGCTTTGTACCGATCGAATGGAGCGGTAAATCCATGGGCCGCATGCTCACACATCACATTCATGTCCAAAGAAATCATGATTAGTGCATCAATGACTCTGATAGTATCACTCCATGCTTCGCTACTGGCCGCTAATATCATGAATCAACTAAAGCTTCCGCTACTCGATAAGAAAAATCATGACCCAGAATGTGAGCATGTCGGTCCAAATGTCACAACATCACATAACATCAACACCACAAAGGAAGAGTTAGAGATTTAATGTGGCTGATGATCTCAAAGCTGGCTCAAATCTCATTATCACGTGGATCAGTAAAAGACCTCCACTTGGATTAACCAAACATGCAATATGAAGAATCAATGACTACGAGCTACATAGCAAAGTACTACATCAAGAGTGCAAGAACAATTTATAATGTAATATCTGTTTGTATTTAATGTAAGTTTAATGTGTGTTTGAGGTGACCTCCCTTAGGGGGAGATTGTTAGGAATTAGAAATTCCAGGTATTAAAGAGTCGGTCACCTCAAGTATATATATTCGTTAGAAAGCTCGTAGTCGTAGTTATTTTATGTTAAGTAGTATTTAGTTAAGTAACACCGTGGAGGACGGACGGGTCTTTACCCACTGTATGCCTGATCCACAGCCCGTTGTGTGGCATTTTATTGTAAGACTATAAATACTCTCTACCTTCCAAGGTAGAGAGTTGGAGCTCATAATAAGATTTTTCTTTCTCTCACTAAAGTTCCCAAACCTCTAACTTTCTCTCTTTAAAAACCTCTTGTACGTCTACTTTGTGTTATGGTTTGATGTGTATGTGAAATCCTATATCTAACAATTTATGTGATTTATATATTTTACCAGGGTGAATCCCTTTTACCCAAAAAAAGGTGGTGAAAGTATGGGTTAGGTTGTGCATGCATGCATGTACGTTTAAAACATTTAGAATGCAAATTATGTAAACAATGAATGTGAATGCATACGATCATTAGAAATGATTATTAGCATGCCATGTACTTGCTTACAGTAGACTAAACATAATCTAGTGACGGAATACGTTCAAACATGTTTCTCGTTATACGCGGGATAACCTAACGGTTATACACAAAGTTTATAGTTTACGTGTTTAACATAAAACATTCAAGTTAAATGAATAAGTGTTAACTTGAAAATGTCAGTTGTCATAATAAAAACTCAAAGGAACTAAAAATACAATGTGTGGTCATGTGTTATGCTTCTTGCTTTAGAGGGTAAAAACAAAATTGGATTTATTAATGGCACTTGTTTAAGATCTAACACTGATGATATTCTAGGTAAACAATGGAGTAGAGTCGATGCGATTGTTCTTAGATGGAATTTAAACTCAACATCTGAGGAATGTTTTCAGGGTCAAGTGTTTTTCTTTTCAAAAAGGGCTTCTGATATCTGATATGAATTAAAAGAGACTTTTGATAGATCATACATATAAAAGGCAAGAAGACCATAACAAAAACAACCCAAAATTCTCTCGAAACATCTCATTAACCGGAGCATATAAAACAGTGGTGAAGAAAACAAGAGTAGTCAAAAGCATCTGAGTAGCAAGAATCCCATAAACTTTATGAATGAAACACCAACGAAACACGTTTTCTCCATGGCTGATTTCTGGGTATAACGTTGTTGTTCCTTGTTCCAGGTCGATGTCTTGGTCTGATTTTGTGCTTATGCGGGTGAATTCAAACATTTTGATGTTTTGGGTTTGATGAAATGTGTGTGTGTGATGAGATGAGATTTTTGAGGTAAGGTAAGTTGTCGGTTGGGTGTATCTTTTAGTCGGTTATGGGTTCGTTTTGTTAAATGATTTAGGAGGTGTTCGACTTAAATTTTTTAATTGATCTTTTACGATGAATAAGTATTTTAGGCTAACACTGTATTCTCAAGTATTACTTAAAAAAGAAAATGAAAAGAAACAGAAAAAACTTGTGTTCTTGAGTAGCACTTAAGGTGGAAAAAGAAAAATAAAAAATAAAAGAAATGAAAAATGGTGTGATTTGGTTGATTTCTAAAGTAAAGTGTATAATCTCAAAAGTGGGCTGAAAATGTTGCTTCCATTTACTTTATTTTTTTTTACTAAAAAAACTAAACAACACAGTATAAGTATAACTGTAATGGTTGGTCGGCCGCCCACCACCGATGCGTCGTCGCATTACAACACCCGACATGGGACGTGTCCTTAGGGGACGAAATGGAGGAGAAGGTATCAAAAGCAGCCGATCCAAATGCATACAAAACCAACCCCAACGATTATATATGACCATTTGGGGTATTTTATTATCATTTATTTATTTAAAAAGTTACCATTTTAACACTATAATACCCCATTCACTTAACCCAACATGCAACAACGGAAGATGTTGCGGATTAAGTAAAGAATAAAAGAGAAATATAAATTTTATTATTAATTTAAGTTTTTAATTTTATTTGAATTGTTATGTATTATTTTTAATTATTAATAAAATTTTAAAATTTTTATTTAAAAAAAATAAATAAACAATACATCAAGTGGATCATAAAGTAAAGAAAGCACATGTATGTAGCTAGCAGCCATGTTTGAATAATTGAATCAGTATTACATATGTAGCAGCCATGATTGTCTCTTGATGAATACCATATTCTAATATATCCTGTTTAACATTATTTCAATAACCCACTTGTTTCTCTCACTTAAAAAAGCTCCTTCCAACCCAATCCTTGCCAAATGCTGCTGCTGCTATCACGTTAGAAAACTTTTGCTTCAGTTTCGTCTTCTTTTACCAGGTAAAAATGGTTCTTTGGGTGGTTAATTATTATTATTATTATTATGTATCCTATTTATTTATCTTATTAGATAGATTAGCACATATGGTTTTTTAGTTTTTGTTTGCTCTAATTTTTGCATGATGGTGAAAATTTGTTGGTCAATTTGGGTAAAGATCTGTTTTCTAATAATTAACTTTGAGATTTGCAATTAATAATGTTTGTTTTATTGGCTAAGAGCATATACTATGGTTGTTTAAGAATAGGTGTAAGAAATTTGGGAGAGGTTCAAAAAATTTGTTTATCATAGTAGTGAGGAACTATTTTAAGTCTAGCTGGCATGAAAAGGTACGTGATCTAGCATTTTGAAAAGGTTTATAAATTAATGAAATTTCATGAGGAGACAATTTTATAAATCTACTAAAGACTTTATCTATAGTGAGAATATGTTTATAATATGAACAAGTTTGTAAATTAATGGCATTGCACGAGGTGATAATTTTATAAACCTTTTAATAGGTTCATCATGGTGGATGTCCTAATGTTTTTTTAACGGAGGGTCTTTATTGGTTATAAGATGTAAATTACAAAAATATCCTTAATTGTAATGAATAGTAAATTTTGGTTGGTTAATGTATAGGGTTAAGTCTATTGATAGACAACTAACTTTCCAATTTTTCCACATCTAGGTAACGGACTTTAGAATATCCCATTACCATCATTATAATTTATTGAAATTGTTAAATATAAGCAATATGACCGGTTATGTTTCCACCTCATTAAATAATTTCCACTATGTCCTTATTATTTTATTTCCACCTAGATAATATTGACCCGGCTTTGACCCGATTGTGTCGGTCTTCCAACACCTTTATCCTAAACTATCAAAATAAACAACTAAAACCCGTTACAAAACAATAAGCCAATGTGTGTTTAGATGCATGTGGGTTTTCGATACATTCATATGCAAAATAATTGCACCAATGTGAAACGTAGATGTCTGTATTTTGAATTTGAGGTTTTGTGTTGTTGAAGCATTTTTCCGTCGGGATGATCGTGACCGCTCTCTCGTGCCATTCTTCGATGTCCCGAGCTTTGTAGTATGCTGTCATACATGAAAGAACCCGTTAGAAGGGGTCCCGAGGCCGAAGCCCCGGGGACCACCCTCCGACGGTCAAGTCAGAACCTCAATATGCAGAGGATTTAGCATATATGTATATGTATGTGTGTGTAATATGAGATGGGCCTAATAAATGAAATAGGAAGTAGTATATATATAGAGAGAAAAGAGGTAGGTGTCAGTGGGCCACCTCAATACCGCTGTCAGTCTATGCACTAGGTGTCAGGTCACATGGAGACACAATCCCGTAATATCCGGGTTAGGTGGCATAGTCCCGCCTTCCGCAATGACCTCGGCGTAATGGAGATCCCGGTCCGAACGCGTGTCGTCCGGACACATACGCCAACATGTCCCCAAAGATTGTATTATCGGTTGAAGACCGATGATGCAATACTTCAAGAATATCTATGCCTCGGTCTCGTCGCTCGGACGAGTGTTGTATCCGCCTCTCGACGCGTGTCCTTCCGAGACACATACGCCAACATGTCCCCAAGATTGCATTATTAGTAAAGGCTAATGATGTAATACTTAAATCAAACCTGTTTGGCTTTTTCGCTTTGTGCCTTTCAACACAAATATATCGCCTTCCCTCCAAGCGTGTGTCCTTCAACCGATATCAACATGTCCCCCCCGATTGCATTATTAGTAAAGTAATCGATGATGTAATACTTAAAGAATACCTTATGACCTTTCGGTCTTTATCATTCGGACATGCCTTTCGTCCAGTGACCATCTTAGAGTGGTTTACCAAGTGGCCCCTAAGCCGGTGCTTCAGACGGTGAGTTGGGTCTTATTAGACCACATACGCCGTCATGGCCCCCCGGTATAGAATTGTTGACCTATGGTCAATGATGCTATACTTAAACATCGTTAGATCCGAAAGCGAGACATGTCTTTTCCATCATCCCTTTGTTTCGTACACAAATAAAACATAGCTTTTCTACCATAATCATTATTTTGTGATATGCCGTTATATATCATTTATTTATTAATCACAAACCGATACCAGATACTTGTGTTTTATTACAATTGTTACTCATATAGCTCCGGAGGTACAAGTTTATATGTTTGAGACGCTTACACCAAGGTCTTCCGGAGTAGACATCGACACACCGGCCGCTTTAGTTTATCTAATGAGTAGACATCACACACCGGCCGCTTTTAGTTTATCTACGGTTCCCAAGATCATTTTGTATTACGGCTTCGAGATCATTTTGTACCGGGCATCCGAAATGGTTTTACATTCGCATCCGAAAAGGTGTTGCAATCGGGCATCCGAAGATGTTGCATTCGGGCATATGGCCGTTCGTGAATAGCACCCGGCCTTCCCAAGTTCATTTTGTGCTTGGGCTTCCGAGATCATTTTGTACTCGGGCATCCGAAATGGTTTTACATTCGGGCATCCGAAAGATGTTGCACTCGGGCATCCAAAGTTGTTATACTGGCATCCCGGGCGGTGGCCAACCAACCGGGGTATCACACCAATGTTATGTTCAGGATTGTACTTATTACGAACGTGGGAATTCACAGTGTTTCAGATGTATTAATACAATAACCGGTCACAACCGATCGTCAACCTAACCGGTGGAGGTACCATACCCCCATGGTCATTAGTGTCGTTGAGCTAAAATAAAACAATGTATTAGATAACACAATAAACGATTAATAACTGTGTTAGCCATGAGTGTTAGATATCAAACATGTGATGTTTATTGCCCTCCACGATCATTCTTTGATTCCCACAAGGCCATTATCTCATGCTTGCTAACTCTGCCAAATAAAACATGAAAGCTCTTGCTTTCTCTCGTTAACTATGAAAAATACAATATTTCACCTGTATTAATACAAAAATGGGTCGCAACGGAACCGTGACGGAGCCAACGGGAGGTGTCATACCACTATATTCCCCCAGTTCAGCGGTGCTAAAACCCATTAGCACCGTTGAACTCAAATAACACATTATTGATAAATAACAATAATGCTTACCCATGGATGTCACAATATTTTAAGACATTGTTGTCTTATATTTAGAGTTAATGTTGTAAGTCCGTCGTTGATTATATTCTATAGTATGATATCAACCATTGAGATAAAGATCTTTTAATTTTTCCCACGCTTCTCTTCCGGTACATTTTTGCATAAAGACATGTACCTTGTGCTTTCAAACGTGGACTCTTCCAAACTATGTTTCAGTGTTTGTGTTTTTCTTTGAAAGAGTTTAAAACGCCAAGCCATTGTTATTGTAGTGTGATATGTAGTGTAAGGATTTACTCTCGAGTAACATAACCATACAGATGCATGTACGCCTTTATGTCGTGTTGTGCTATTTTTCGAATAAGGCTTCTACTATTTTTAGCGCGTGAAATATGTAAGTTGAAAAAATTGGTCAATGGATTCTACATGAAATGAACTAACAACCGATCTTTCATAGGCCATGATCGTTAATAAATTCTAAAAATCCATCCGTATGACCTTCTGGAGATGGCGCCATTGAGTCAAGTGCATTCCCAATGTGATGTAAAACTTTCTTTTTATATTTTATCAATAAGTAAAAATTATCACTGGCTTAGGGGCTGTTTCTTTTTTATGTTAACAAGTCTTAATGGGGAGATAATGGTGGGGCCACGCATATAATATGTTTCTTTTTCTGTTAAATGATCTATATGGAGAGAGAAAGCAAAGGGTGCTCCTCCCCATTAAGACTCATTAACAGGATAGGGCCCACCCACTTAATCCAGAAATAAAAAGAAACAAGCCCTTAATGTAATATGCTTTTCCTTTCATTTTATGACTATTACTCTTTGATATATAGAATTCTTCAAAAAATGCATCCTCACTTGCATCCCTGAATATATTTCTTTTTAGAGTGAACGGGTGTTTATTTGTAGATTTGCTACTTGTCACTCCAATCTCCTAACGCATATACATTCGTAAATCATAAATAGATCATGCAATTCTCGAAAAGGGAAACCATGATATCCGGCCAAAAATTAGAAATAGCGATGACACGTTCACTTGGCATCATAGTTTGTAAATCGTATAGATGCTTTAAGCTAACAAGAATTTCTAGAGATAAAAAGATAAAACATCTACATGCTTATGTCTTGCATTTCTTTTCCTTTTGCAAAATATTGTAGATCGTAGGTTATAGATATAGACACCTTTTTCGGACCAAGTATTTTGACAAGATATAAATCTGACAAGATATAACCTTTATGAAAAATTGGCAAAGTCATAAACTTTGCTCTATTCAAAAAAGTCTTAAATTTTGACAAAAAGTGTATACTCCTATCTCTTTAGTCTATATGGATTATTATTAATTTTCAAAAACTTTTCTTTTATCTTTAGTGTATACGCGCGTGCAAGCGAATTCAACTTTGAATATGTCCAGCAATTTTTGGCTTATGAATTACAAAAGTCATACCTACGCAACCACTAACATTAATGTTGATGTCTATTTTATTCAACTCTGCCATCACTATCACATCACATGATTTCTTTAGGATACATGAAGATTTTATATACTACGTATTTGTTAAACTATTGAGTCCTCTAAAGCCCTATTGACTAGGTAGTAGGTACCCCTTAGAAAACTTACATGAAACGCAACCACTAACACTATTTTTTATTATTTTATATATTTTATTATACATGCATTCTCCTGACAAGAGTCTCCCTAGCTTATGAATTACAAGCAGGTGCTTCATGCATACGAGCTTCATGCATGTTTCAAGCAGGTGCTTCATGCAACTCATAACTTAGAAATACGCTCTATAATATACCTAGGTTTCATACATACGAGCTTGGGTTCCATGGAGTTATGACAAACATACCGAATGAGAGAGCATGAAGGTGAAATTCGAGCACTTACAGGGTAGTAGATGTGAAATGTAACGGCAAACTAACGAACGCATACCGGAAATCATACCGGACGTCCATCGTTTTGTTCTGGGATCCCGCGGATGAAACCCGTCACAAGTATAACCGAACGAGGCAGTACCTCTGAATAACATAACATCTCAAAGTGGCAGTCTTTTCAGACAACTCGTCCGAAGGATCCGTACCGGATGGCGCTTAGTCAGTCAGTACCGTCGTCTCCATCCGATGTTCATACCGGACGTTTTATACCGAACGTCGGTACCGAAACAAACAACAATGATAAAACAATACATACATGTCCATACTAACATCTTTCTCGTATGGTGGAAGGACCACCTTCGAAATAACGGTAGATGAACCACTGCCGGAAGGATAGCAGATGAACCGCCTTCGTTGTAATCCATCTTCTGGAAGGAGAGTAGACGATCCTATTCCGAAAGGACATACCGGACGGAGGATGGAGGTCCGGGAAAATCAAATAAAGTATTGAACTCTTGGTCCAACGGTTAGATCGCCTCATCTCAGCTCGAAGGGTAGATGGATGGCAAAATACCAAAGGAGATAACACCAAACGACCCCGTACATGTCATCCTTACCGGTCCTTATATGATGGAGGAACCACCTCCGGTTGGAGTCATCCCGGCGGAAGATGGAGGACGTACCACCTCCGGACGGTGGGCAAACCACCTTCGAAGCAGTAAGTTTGAAACGAGACCTATCATTTTTAGCTCCAGTAGAGTGAATGACGGGTCCCACGGATGGCGCCAAATGTTGAAGCATTTTTCCGTCGGGATGATCGTGACCGCTCTCTCGTGCCATTCTTCGATGTCCCGAGCTTTGTAGTATGTTGTCATACATGAAAGAACCCGTTAGAAGGGGTCCCGAGGCCGAAGCCCCGGGGACCACCCTCCGACGGTCAAGTCAGAACCTCAATATGCAGAGGATTTAGCATATATGTATATGTATGTGTGTGTAATATGAGATGGGCCTAATAAATGAAATAGGAAGTAGTATATATAGAGAGAGAAAGAGGTAGGTGTCAAGTGGGCCACCTCAATACCTGTCAAGTCTATGCACTAGGTGTCAGGTCACGTGGAGACACAATCCTGTAATATCCGGGTTAGGTGGCATAGTCCCGTCCTTCCGGCAATGACCTCCGGCGTAATGGAGATCCTTCGGTCCGGCACGTGTCGTCCGGACACATACGTCAACATGTGTAAAGCACACAATTAGAGGGCATCATGTCTTTTAGGGGAAGTAGACAAAATGGGTGGAAATTGGTAACTTTGGAACAAATTCAAAAGTTCTAATGGTGGTAAGAGGATATTCCCGAGTCCATTACCTAGATGTGGAAAAATTGGAAAGTTCGTTGTCTATCTATGGACTTAACCCTAATGTATAATATACGGAGTAGTAAAGTAATACTACGTATTACTATTGTGAAAGTGTGAAACCAAAAAGAGACTATTTCTCTCTTTACATTCATGAGCCCTTTCTTGTAAACCAACAGATATATATAATGTCAATGAAAGATTGGGAACGTCTCAAAATACCATTTGAAAAGATAGACGTAGCCACCGAAAAATTCAAAACTTGTATCGGAAGAGGTGGGTATGGTTGGGTATACAAAGGAGTACTCTCAATCGATGGAAAAGATACCACGATTGCTGTAAAGAGGTTGAATGAGCAGTTCGGACAAGGCTTAAAGGAGTTTTTGACTGAGATTCAGTTGCTCTCTGGTCAACAACATCCAAACCTCATCTCTCTTCTCGGTTATTGTGACGAGGGAAAGGAGAAAATTATTGTCTATGAATATGCAATGCGTGGAAGTTTGGATAGATATATAAGGTGGCATAATCGTGATGAGAGTAGTTCTACTACTCTCACGTGGTTAGAAAGACTCAAAATTTGTGCGGATGCAGCTCGTGGTTTGGATCACCTTCATAACCATATTGGAGGCCATCGAACGATTATCCACAGGGATATAAAAAGTTCAAACATTTTGATAGATGAGAACTGGGTTGCTAAAATATCCGACCTTGGACTGTCCAAGTTAAGTGTAACGGGTTTTGGTATGAGTCTCATTGTTTCAAATGGATGTGGGACACACGGGTATTGTGAACCAGAATACTACACTTCAGGAGTGGTGACCAAAAAATCGGACGTCTATTCTTTTGGCATTGTGCTATTCGAAGTTCTGTGTGGAAGGTTGTGCATCATTGAATCTGATAATGGCTTCATCCTCTCTGGAAAATCAGTCAAAGAATACTATAACAAGGGAAGTTTGGTCAAGATTATTGATCCTAGTTTAAGGGAACATATGGGCTCATACTCCATGACCAAATTCTCAGATATCGCATACAGATGCTTGCATGATGATCGAGAACAACGACCTGCCATGGATATTGTCGCGAAAGAGCTTGAAGAAACGCTAAATGTCCAGGTAAGATTTATACATGATTTAATCTATTAATGCAAGTGGAGTACATACATTTTTATGCATTTAAACTTCTATATTTCATAGGTGGCACATGAGTTGGCAGAGAAAAGGAAGCATCAGGTGGTAATAGATTCCGACTCCGATGAGTATTGGGAGACAAAGCTACCAACAAACTGGGAAGTATTAATCAACATGTTCAATATTCCTAGTGATACCTGTTCTAGTAAAAAGAAACTCGTCTCTCATCTTCGAAAAGGACTTCTTTTTGACCAAAACAACCAGGTAAAACTCTTGTATGTATACTGCGTTTTTCTATCATCATCGAAGTATAGAGTTCTTTTCAGCTTTACTTTATTCTATCAATGGAAAAGGCATACTTTTTTTTATTTTTTTTTTATTTTTTTGTTTTAATAAAACAAGCTATCGTCTTTATAACAAAACTTGCCATTTTTTCGAGTATTGTGCAACCAACTTTTTTTAGCTATTATATACCCAGACTTTTGAATTTCGACCTTTGCGCGTATTTTGTTCATAGGCGGAGGTAGGGAGGGGGCATGGGGGCAGGTGCCCCCCTCCCAAAAAATTGTGTGTAATTATTTATTTATTTATTTATTTTTTATTATTTTTATTATTATTATTATTTTTTTAATTTTAGGGCTATTTTTGTAAATTGCCCCTCAAATTTTTTTAGGGGTATTTGCATAAATTGCCCCCCAGAAATTATTTTATGGCTCCGCCCCTGATTTTGTTCATGTATAATGACCATTTTACCCCTCAAAATTAATAGTGGTTAAAAATCATAGGGGTAAAATGGTCACATATTACACACAAAGGTTGAAATTCAAAAGTTTAGGTATATAATAGCAAAAAAATAAGTTGGCTGCATTTAACTCGAAAAAATGACAAGTTAGTTACATTTTTAGGTGATTAACCCTAATAAAATCATATTTTGCTTTATTGTTGATATCTTATGAAACGGTCTTCTAACAGTCTTGGCATGTGAAGTTTGTGTTTTTCTAACGCTAGTATAAATTATAATCAATTACAGTTCTTTTCTATAAATGAAGACGGAAAGAAGTGTGTAATGCTCTCAGCAAGAAAATTTCTAGATTGTAAGAAATGGTTGTTCCAACGTAGCAGGTATCTTCAATGCTTTATTTGTTCGTCTAAGATCCGTGATTTGTTAAATTCCTTCAAAAAAATCAAAGGTAGCAGAGTATTCTTACCGATCTAGTTACCAGAATGTTTACTAACATTCATAAATATTCAGGTTTTCAGAGGTAGCTGGGTATCCTAATTACCGGGACTTCCAAGGCACTAAATGTCGAATGAAAGTTAGCATGTTATCAGTCGGTACCATGTATGCAGCTAGCTTGGTGTTCAAATATCTCTGGAAAAGCGATGAGGATCTCATGCCCAAAAAACTTGTAACGATAAAATGGAAAATGGAAGAGCTAAATGTATATTCCACACATTATGCAGAACTAATATCAGAAAATTGGTATAAGATTAGAATGTGGCATTTCATGAATCACGGGCTGATTGCAACTTTCGACGTTGTGCTAGAGGAACTTTCATTTTTTCAAAAGACTGATAAGTCTGACCTCTTGATTCAAGGAATTGAATTTGAGCCCGTAGAAATGGCAAGTTTCTCACTTTTGAGCAGATTAATTACTGATATATAGTTTATTTGATAGTAACATTATTTGCATGTCTAAAATGGGCGTGTGCTTAAGTCTGTATATCTTAATCATAATCATAACGTACTTTGCATTCTACCTAAATGGCACAGAATGAAAAGAAAGAAGAGGATATAGATGACGCTGATGATGAATATTGGGAGAAAAAGTTGCCAGATGAGTATCAACGTTATATAGAGATGTCAGACAAGCCTTTCGACTACACCACCAAAAAAGGAGCTCTATCTTAGCCTTTGTGAGGGTTTCCTTGGTTGTAATGGCCAAATGGTAATTCATCCCGTCTTCTTCTTCTTCTTATTCTTGTGCTAAAACATTATAAAGAAATATGAGTATTTTGCCTTTCAAAGATTTCATGACTAATATATAAGTACTTGTTAATATTATTCTAATTAACATGTTATTTTATTATTTTGTTAACAGTGGTTTTCATTGTGCAAATCAACAAGCGGGATATGTTTGATGCTACCAGCTACACATATCTTAAGTCATTACGAGGATCTCAAAACTCTATCACTATCTGAATCAAGGTTCTCAATGCCTAAACCAAATAGGAACCTTTTATCTTGTAAGATAATTTATATCCTCATTTTTAAGAATTTCAACTAATCTATATCTATATGTCAACAGGTTCAAAGAGGTGGTAAGACTTGATACTCGTTATATGCATCGCTTCTTATGTGGACTTGGGTCATTCATGTTTTCGCCTCACTATACCTATGCATGTTATCTTGTGTTTAAATTTGAAGACAACCAAGTTCTGTCCAATGATGCTCTTTATAAAGCAAAGTTCAATTTGGGTGACAATAATATGATTCAAGGTATTGTCTTTGCTCATTTGACTTCGGTGAATATACCAGCAGCAGGGCCAAAAGAGGGTATTGGATCGTCTGACTCGTCAAAAAGTATTCAGATGCCAAATAAGGACATGGACTTAGCACATAGTTTTGTGGAAAAAAGGCATGATGGTTGGATGGAGGTCAGGCTGACACAACCTTTACATCAGTTGGAAAATCATGAGTCACTGGAGGTAGAATTACTGGAACCCAATAGTAGTATGGGGATTATTGTTGAAGGCATGGAGTTTAGGCCAGTGGTTCATGATGGATCATATCTAAAGGCTGAAAGATCAGCTAATCGCAATATAATAGAAATGACCCACCTGCACGGAACTAGCGATGTAAGTGTTGATTTTCTTATTTGTGGATCATAATCATAATCTATTTTTCACTTTTTAACTTAACGATGCAGCATGGCGACAAGAATGAAGATGAATATTGGGAGAAAAAGTTGCCAGATGAGTATCAACGTTATATAAAAATGTCAGACATTCCTTTGAACTACAACACCAAAAAGGAGCTGTACCTCCTCTTTTGTCATGGTTTCCTTGCTTATCACGGTGGTCATCTGGTAAATTTCATGACAAAAGCAGAATTAAATTATATTCTTCTTGATACTTTAACTGTGTTTCTAGTTAATATATATGTTGATTTTATTATCTGGTTAACAGTGGTTTTCAACGTGCAAATCGACCCGTGGGATTTGTACCATACTACCCTCTATACGTGTATTGGAGAATACAATTTTCAACAAACTAGATACTCTATCTGTACCTGAATCAAGGTTCGTATCATATATACTGCAAGACAATTTCATTATTAGCTCCAAGAATTTCAGCTAATTACTCTATATATATATATATATATATATATGTCAACAGGTTCAAAAGGGTGATGAAATTTGGAGGTGATCATTATCATAGAGTCACATGCAGACTTGAGTCATACATGTTTTCACCTCACTATAACTATGCATGCTATCTTGTGTTCAAATTCAAAGACGGCCAGTCGAATGATGGGCCTATTTTTAGAGCAAAGTACAACTTGGGCGGCGACGATATTACTATACTACACTAAAGCCAAAGGAGGAAACTGGATCATTAAACAGTATCGACAGAGGACCTGGGATGTCAAAGCATTACGTGGACTCAACAAGGAGTTGGGTGGAAAAAAGGGATGATGGTTGGTTGGAGGCCAGGTTGACCAAACCACTGTTAAAACATCACTTGGAAAATCATACACTACTGGGGGTACATTTATATATAATCGAGGGTAGGCTCCTTAATGGGATCATTGTTGAAGGCGTCGAGTTTAGGCCAGTGGTTGTGGATAATGGATGGATCATATCTAGTTGAAAAACCAACTGATTTGAAATCGCGCGTGAATTATTTGTCTTTTGTTTTCTTTAATTTGTACTATCTTTTCACAAGAGAATAGTTCATTTAGAGATACCGGGATAAATCTCAGCAATTCATTTTACGGGATTGGAGGATGAGAGTCTTAGGGGGTGTTAGGCATTGCTTATTTAAAACAGATTATGCGTTTTGAAAACGCATATTAGATAATCAACAGCTGTTACAAAACGTGGTTTTGTGATTTAGTGTTTGGATTTGATTCTGTTTTGCAATATATGAATCTTAACAAGGAAAGTATCCGGGGTAGTTCTGTAAAATAGCCACATGGGGTGAATTACGTTTTGAAAAAGCATGTAAGCACATGCTTTTTCAAAATGGCGTTTTGTTGGATTCATAACGCAGATAAGTGATTTTTTCCACTTTTTCCATCCAAACACCAATCAGCTAAATATTTAAAAAAATAAAACTAAAAGCTAAAAACATAAAATTGAATATTTTTGGGTTTTTTGAATAACTAAAAGACGATAAAAACAACTAATCAAACAAAAACTAAGCGTTAAGCGCAATAACTCCCTGCAACGGCGCCAAAATTTGATCGAGATCATTGACTCTACAAAAGATAAACTTAATTAACCTACTTTAGAATAGGACAAATAAAGGATCATATCCACGAGGAGCTTATGGTTAACACTCTAATTCCTATTTGATTAGACGAAAAACAATAAATTCTTTTGATTGAGATAGATTGATTTTAACTATTACTTAAAACTAACAAAAACTAGAATAATTAAAACTACGACAATGGAATTAAAACAAGCAAAAAAATTAAGATTTTAGAACTTATGAATTAAAGACACAGTCACTTCCGGTTTCAGGTTTGATCACAATATATCTTATGTATTTGTTTTAATAGAGATTGCGGTTGCTCTAATTTCATAGACCAAAACTAGTACTAATTTATGGACACAGAATATGTGTATTGGCACCAATCGTCTCATACGTCACATGGATTCGGCACAACCGGGACAACCACAGTATTATACCGTCTTACAACAAACTACTAAATTAGTTTTATAATACAAAGATAGAAAACATGAGATATGCATTAAGATCAAATCAACATTAAAGTGTTCACAACTCTAAAATCGTGCAAACAAATAAAACATTGAAGTACAAAAGATCAAACCCTAATCTTGGTTGTGATCGCGAGATGTTTAGCCGGACATGGTGATAAGAAGTGCAACGTAGGTCATGTATGGAGTCATCTTCTTGTATCCGGATCTAAAACATGTTACGGGTCATATTGGAAAGGCAACAACAAAGTCAACGAATAGCCAATTCCACCTCGTCTAACTTCCCGCCCAAATGATCTTTAAATACTTGTTATAGTTTTCCATTTCATTTTAGCTAATTTTGTGAAAACACTTTCTTCTCTGTAATTCTCTTATTCCAGTTACGGTGTGTTCTTGAGTTCAAAATCGGGAGGAAAAGAAAAGATCCGGGAAGAACTAATAATGATGTTGTGTTCTTGAGTTTTTAAGTGGGAGGAAAAGAAAAGATCCGGGAAGAAGATGGGAGGAAGATCTAGTGTTTTTTGGAGAAGAAATGTTCCGCCCAATTTTGGGAAGAAAAGGAAAGAAGAGAAGTGATTGTAACTTCTCTTCTTTTCTTTTATGAAATTACTGGCGAACACAGTGTTATTGTAACTGATCACTGTAACAAATCACCACCATTAATAATACAACTCTGTTTTGACGATCTATTTCTGTTCTTGATTGTCCAACACGTTGTAATCCATTAACGGATCTTAAGTGATCCCTATTGGTGCTTATCAATTGGTATCAGAGCCCTTTCCTGGCTCATATCATTTTTTCCGACTAGTCAGTTATCTTTCCGGCGAGTTCGTTATTCCGGGTTAAATTCTTGGTCGATTTTTGTTTAGTTTGGGTCAAGAAACAGTTACTTTAGTCAAGATTCTTGTTGGGTTGTGAAATCAGTTGTTCAACCATATCGCACAGTTTCGGTCAATTGGTTACATTTACGATTATTTTGGGTTTGGATCAAGATGGTTACAAGTATGATGAACACGGTTTTAGATGATCAGATGAAGCAGATGATCCAGGAAGCTATATGTTCAGCGTTTCAACAGGTTGAGATTAAATTGGACAGAATATCAAAAGAGCTTATGAAGCTTTCAAGGCCCATTAATGGGGTTTCTAACGACTTCTTTGGTGGTGAAATACACAATTTGAATGAAGGTAAAGTAAATTCTGAAAAAAGAAGTAGAACAAAAGGAAGTCTTAGTGATAATAAAAGTGATGCACATAAGGTGCTTGATGAAATGTCAGTGACTGGATTTCTCGAAAAATATGGCACAATTAAAGAGTATTATGATTCATTTAATTCTCGGTTTAGTAATACGCTTTTGGTGCAAAGGTGTGTAGTTGAGATTTTCATTTGTGGGTTGCCATGGGAACTTAGAAACAGTGTTAGATTGTGGAAACCCAAAAGCCTTTCGGATGCATACTGTTTGGCTTTGTTACAAGAAGCCACTTTCAATTTCATAAAAAAAGGTTCAACTCCAACATTGCTTAATTCTTCAAAATCTAATGACTCAAAAGAATATGTGAAGAATAAGGGGGAATTGAAGGATCTTGATGTTAGTTGGAAAGATGTTGTTGAATGTGGAGAAATTGAATTGAGGGTAAGTGAAAGGGATGAAAACGGTAAGTGTGTGGGCATTTTTGATGAACTTGGTAAAGATGAGGTTAAAAGTAGTGAAACTGAATTGAAGGTAAGTGTAGCCATTTGTGATATGACTGTTAAAGAAGAAGATGAATTTGAGAAGAGTGAGGAAAGAACAGATTTAGGAAGTTTGGCTTATGGTGATGAGGGTATGAAGGTAAACACAAGTGAGAGTGTAGATAGCGAGAGTGTACATTCAGAGTTTATAGTTATGGAGGTCGATGAATTTCAGGATTGTGTTAATGGAGGTGAAAGGGATAACGGGAAATGTGATGACTACACAAAAGTAGATAATGTTTATGTTGCAAATGTTAATGGGTGGAAGTATCTTGAAGGTCGGAAAGTTAAGAATAAAAGTGATCATGTTGTTCCTGCTTGTGATGTAGCTGTGATAAAAAATTTCTTGTGTAGAAGTGATGATGACAAAAGAAGAGGAGAAATTGAAGAAGGGTATATTAGGAAGCGTGATGACACCAGGAATGAAGATAAAGATCAGGATAAAGGTTGTGATATAGCTGCTTATGATTTTGATGCTCAAAATTCTTTCAGTAAGGTTGGTACTTCATCATTTCAGCATAATATTGAACTTCATAAGTTCATGGACTATACAATGGAGAGTAGAGTTATAGGAAAAGCAAATGATTTGGGTATGGAAAATGATTTAAGTGATGCTAGTTTGGTGGAAACTACAACGATGGTTCGAACGATTGAAGCTTTTGTTAAAACAACTGAGGCAGATGAAGGTGATGACGTATTGGAAAATCAAGATAAGAAGAAAGATAATGGGGTCAAGAAGATCAGGAAAAGACATTATAGGGATACTTTGGTTATGGGTGATGGAGATAAGGGAGAAAAATCTAGTAGTGATGCTCAGGATTTCCTAACAAGTGATGGCGACATGTTAGACATTAACAAGGAATTGAGTGATCGGAAACAAGATGGAAGCAAGGGAGAAAGTGTTGTATGTGATCTGGTACAGTCTAAAGATTATCCTGCTGATGAGTGTCTAAATACTCATCATTTTTGTACGATATAAACTGCAAAATCATCTGAAAACACTCAGAAACACATCAAAATGATCAAAAATATCACAAATCAGTGTTTTATGTGTTTTAAATACAAAAATATCAAAATCAGATGAAAAACATTTCAAATTTGCAAAATTGCGTTTCATTCCCCAAGTTTCTAAAATTGTCAAAATAGTCCCCGAATCAAAATTTCAAAAGAAAAATCATCAAAGGTCCTTTTTAAATCATAACTTGTCAAAATTTGGTCCTTTGGTGAAAAATGTAAAAAGTTTTGAGAAAATTACAAATTGGTCCTTCAACTTTCAAAATTGGCAGAATTGGTCCCTGGAAAATGTGAAAGTGGCAACTTTGGTCCTTGAACTATTGTTACTTGTCAATTTCAGCCCTTGCATCAACTTTGCAGATTTGGCAGCTCTAGTCCCTACAGCTTTGAAATGACAACTTGCCCTCGAGTATTAAACCCTTCATACACCTTTGGCCCTTGTCAATTCTAATTTTGACCCTGCCAATACCTTTGTGACCCTGTCATTACAACATTTTAGACCCCCTCTTTTTATATTACCAGTCAAACTGGGTTTGACTCACCCATTCCCTCTCTCCCTCACGGACTACCCAAACCACCATCATTCCCACCCCTGCTTACCACCTGCAAACACTCCATCTCTACCATAATCATTCCTACTCCCCCCCTCCAAACACTAGAAGCCAAGGGAGCATTAAATGTCTCTAAACCTAACACTCAACCTCACAAGCTGTTAAACCAATTTTGGCGCCAAAATACTTTAAACGGCCAGGATTGCTTCTACACATCCTATGGCCTCAATTGTTGGTGGGATCTTTTCAGAAAGGAGAGAGAAGGAGACTTGGGTGTATAAAAGGCCAAGAAAAGCAAGAAGAACTTAGTTAGTTTTTAGTTTCTTTTAAATATATGTCGTTTTTAGCTTGTTATGCTTTAAAATAGCTTTCAGTTGTAATTTTTCAAGTCTTTTGTATCAAAGTAACTTGTGTAAGCTTATTGCAACTCTGTTTAATCATTAATTCCAAGTTTAGTTCAAATTCCATTTTATGTGTCAACTGTTGAAATTTCCACTCTTGAAATCCTTTGTCAACAATCTTAGTCACTTGTGTTTAAGCTCAGGCAAGCTCATTCAAACTTGTTTAAGCTTTCCATAAGCTCACATTGTAATTTCACTTATTTTTGCACCTTGGTCAACAAAAGTCAATACGGGTACAAAAATGATGCAGCATGGATTTGGGTTGATTCAGACAATGGAAAGGGTTGATATGGGCATGGACATGGGTTGAGATCTGAGTTGGATTGGAATAGGTTAGGGGTTGTTAGGTTAGTGGTTCTAGTTTCTTCACTTGGCAAGCCATAGTGGCTAAGGAAGTTTTGTAAGTTCAAATCTGTTTCTGATCATTATGTTTGTATTTGAATCTGTTCATTAGAGTTGATTGTTACTGTTTGATCTAGGTTTCATGTTTGTTTAGCTTGATTTGATCATTTGCTGCTTGTTAGTTCTATAATCAATAGCTTTAGGAGTGTTTGGAAGAGCTTAATAATCTGAGATAAAGAGTAGCTGTGATAGTAGTAGTTGGTTATTGTTTAGGTAGTATTTGGATAGTCATTTGAGGTCTTTGTTTGAGCAGTTTTCTCAAAATAGTCAAAATCAACTTGTATTTGATCTAGCTTCTGAATCTGCCAAGATCAGTAGCTCATAAATTGCAAAGTGTTTTGAAATTGGTAGATCTAGCTTAGATTTATCATAATTAGTGTTAAATCTTCATAATCAGTCTAAAATTGTGGATCAAATCTCAGTTTGGTCAAAGTTTAGCATTGATCTTCAAAAGTCAAAAATCTGTCAAAGTAGTTTTTCACAAAACTTTGTGAGTTGAATTTCTAATTCAAATCTGAGTTTCAGTTTGTGAAAATTTGGATATTAAAAGTTCACTTGGTCTAAATTTGATAATCACTTTTTGTCAACTCTGGTTCAATCCTTTTAAGCTCCATATAAGCTTTTCTTTTGGGGTGCATAATCCCCTGCACCACAGATCTCAGCTGACACTAAAATTTCTCAGCACTTGCAGCAGGTGTACAGAGCTTATAAGAGCTCATCATAATCTGATTTTTGGTCTAAATACTCTCAACCAGGTCTAATTTAGGTTGCAATTGGTAGTTTTCCATTTGAGCTTATTTTCAAGCTTGTGCATGTGCCCAAACTTAGCACTCAGATTCTGTTTTGGACTTAAAGCTCACAACATCAAATCTGTGGAGCTTGTTGTTTCTGTGGTTATAGCTTGTTGAATTTAGTTGCAATTGGTCACTTTTAGTAGTATAGAACTCCTGTAATCAGTAGGTAGCTTGTTTGTTTGATTTGGCTTATTTTAGTGCTTAATAATAAGCACTTGTTAAAGCAGTTCTTAAATTCTCCAAACAAGTGCCTGTTTTTCCAATTTTCTCATATTCCTAGTATTAATTTAGACTTTTCCTAAAATTTTCATTTTTCCCAAATTGCTTTGCTATTTTTCTTAATTTTAATTAGTTTTTAGCACTTTTTAATTAGCCTTTAATACAAAAAATTCAGAAAAGATCCAAAAAAATAAGTTTTCATTTTTCTTAGGCTTAGATAAATATAAAAAGTGAAAAAAGTAATTTTCCAGATTTTTCATAGTTTATTTGGTAATTTTTAGTAATTTAATTAGTTTTAAATAGTTTAAAATTCATAAAAAATAGAAAAATAATCAGAAAAATACAAAAATAGTTTTGAAAATTATAGTTTGATATTTTAGACTTTTCCATTTCATAATTTTATTTTTCTAGCTTTATTTCCTAATTTCTTGTATTTTGGTTAATTATTAAATAATTAAAAATAGTTTTTAATTAATATTAATTAGATAATTAGTGATAAAAATAGTTTTCTTTTTCTAAAAAGTTTCTCTTATCATTAGGATTGTAGAAACATCATTTTCATATTTTTAGGGTTAATATTGCTTTAGTTTCAGTTTTTAATTTGTACGTCGCGTAGATTTTTAATTCGGTTTTATAAAAACATAAAAACAAAAACATCATTGTAAAAATAGTGATAGCGTTTATTTAATAGATTTTATCTTTTTAACTTTCTTTAATTTTCATTTAAGCCGTTGTTATTTGTTGGCTTATTCCGTAGTTATAATCATAACCAAATCCTTTTTCCGTTCAAACTCCTCGATCACTGTACGTTTGATAAATCATTGCATAGCTCGCTGGGACATAACGACCCGGGGAAACATTGTACTCCTCAGATCTTCATTGATTTCGTGCTTAAGCTGTCTTAAGTTTTCTTACGCTTGCGTGAGAGAACTTGACGGTTTTGCGCGCATCAAAATTTTGGCGCCGCTGCCGGGGAGCTGTGCTATTTGTCTTACGTCTAGCAGATTAGTTGTTTGAATCCTCACTCATTTGTTTATATCATCCATATCCATCTATATATATATCCATATTTTCTTATAAAAAATCCAAAAACCCAAAAACAGCCAAAAACGTATAAAACACAAAAATATTTTTCTTTTGTTTCTATATATGTATCAAATAATAAAAATACAAAAAGATTCGTCTGCTTTTCTTAATAATAAACAACTTAAAAAATTACCACCGCAAACCAAGGCAGTGCACTACCTAACTGGGGTGCGACCATAATAAGTTCCCGAACTAAAGATTTAAAACTTGCCTTTGTGTCCTTGTGATTGGTGTACCTTTTCCAAAGAAGCCATTCATCTTGGATTATTGGTTAAGTTCACTGTTGTTTTGCCTCGATTTTGTGTTAATTGATTTTGTTGTGATATCGACGTTTGAGAACCGTAAAACCCATAAAGATTCTCCTCACCCCATTTTATAAAACGTCTTCATAATTCTCATTCTCATCCAAAGATTTTCATAATTCCCATTTCTCTTCTTAACTCTGAGATCCCTTAGAGTTATCTCTAGTGCATGCGCACTCGTTCTTCTAGATCATTGAGTCCTTTGCGTGATCTAGCAGAATTCCAAGAAGACGTTTGTAGACGCGTCGCCCAAATAGTCGAACCGAGATTCGCATATTTCTAACAACACCATGGCAGACGAACGCATTTATGGCGGAAATGCTCCAAGCACCCACCGAGGGTTATGGAGATGCCATCGTTTTACCTTATCAACTCGATCACTTCAATTGAAGACACATTTGATCACACTTGTGTCTACGAATCAATTCCGCGGATCTGATCGAGAAGACCCGTATGCACACATCCGTTGGTTTAACAAGTTGACTTCAACTATCAATTTCAAGGATGTGCCACAAAAAGTCATCAAGTTGATGCTTTTTCCATTCTCACTGAGGGACAGCCCGGATTTGGTGGAAAAAGAACCCCCTTGATCCATCGAAACTTGGGAGGATCTTGTTCAAAAGTTTGTGAATTACTTCTTTCCTCCATCAAAGACGACTAATCTTAAAATGAAATTTCTGATTTCACAAAATTTCGAAGAAAACTTTGGAGAGGCATGGGAGAGATTCAAAGATCTCCTCAGGAAATGCCCCATCATGAATTCACGGAGCTTCAACAAGTTAATATCTTTTATAATGGGTTGAACGGTAATGATCAAGATTCTTTGAACGCATCCGCGGGTGGCAATATCTTGAATCCTAGACCTAAAGATGTGCTTGAAATTTGCGAGAGTAAATCAAAAGTTCCTATTTCTCAACAAAGTCAATGTTCAACACTCGCTTTTCATCCGGTAACTCTTCCGAGTTAGCCGCCTCTAGCCGCTCTAACGGACATCATCCATTGTATGATAAAAGAGGTTAAGGAAATCAAAAGCGAAATTCATAAGCCCGAGCCACCAAAGCCATAAACAATGTGTGTGAAATTTGTAGTGGTCCACACGCGTATTATGATTGTCAAGCAACCGATGCTTCTTTTACCAAGCTCCGTAGCTTCGGTAAACCACAATCAATACCGACCACAGTCGATCCTCACTACCGTGCACCTAGCGGTATGACACCACCGGTTTTCCTCCAGGCAAAACCATGGCAATCAAAACCATGGCAATCAAAATCGCTTTGTTCCGAATCAAGGGCAAAATTTCAATAACCCTCCAAATTTCAATCAAAACCGGAACAATTTCAACCAACCTTATCAAGCTCCTAATCATCAAAGTTATCAACCACCTCCTCAAGCTCCCATGCCAAATGACTTCATGAAAATGACTGAGTCAAACATGCGTTCAATGCAAACTCGATCAATAACATGAGGGTTAGCTAAAAAGGGAAATTGATACCACATTGTCTCGGCAGACAAATGAGTTAAAGAATATGATGAGCAGCTTCATGAACATGAATATGAACAAAGCTTCATCATCTTCGGAGGACTCCCCGTGCAATACTATTCCTAATCCCAATGCCGAGTTGAAAGCCGCCACCACTCGTAGTGGTAAGACGACAATGGACCCACGACTCCAATGCCCCCTCCTCCTGTGGCATTTAGTCAAGTTACCAAGGAGACAAAGGACAAGGTGCATTATTCAAGCCCACGGTATCGCGACACGTCCCACCTTCGGTAGTCCAAGCTTTAAGTCCGGAACCCGATGTTCCGAGGAAAAATCTGAGCCGTAAAAACACTTCCATCCCGGCTCAAAAGTCTAGTCAACTTCCTTACCCATCAAGAATGAATGATGAGAAGCTCAAAGACAAAAACAAAGAGCAAATGGAAAAATTTTTCCAAATCTTCAATGAGCTTCACTTTGATATAAGCTTCGTTGATGCTCTCGCTCTAATGCCTAAATTTGCATCCACGCTTAAAGGCTTACTCACCAACAAAGACAAGCTATCAGAGATGGCTAAAACTCCTCTAAATGAGCAATGCTCAGCAGCCATTCTTAATAAGCTTCCCGAAAAGCTTGAAGACCCTGGCCGGTTCTTAATCCCGTGTGATTTCTTGGGATGTTTCAATGCTCCCTTGGCCGATCTTGGCTAGCATTAACCTCATGCCACTCTCGGTATGGAAGAAACTGCTCTTCCGAACTTTCATCCACTCGTATGACACTCGAGCGAGCGGACTGTACCATAACTCGTCCACTTGGGATAGCCGAGGATGTCGTGATGAAAGTGGGAAAATTTCACTTTCATGCTGACTTTGTTGTAGTAGACTTCGATGCAGATCCTAGAGTTCCCCTTATCTTAGGGAGAGCTTTCTTAAGAATCGAGTCGTGCTCGATTGATGTGTTTGGTAAGAGTTGACCATACGGGTTGACAACGAAGAGCTCACATTGAATATCAACCAGAACTCTAAACCTCTATACAAACAGAGTGTTGCCACAATTGATCAAAAATCTGAAAGAATCAATGCAAAACTCTCAAATTTCACGGTTAAGAGGAGTTTTCAAAACGTCGAGCTCAAAGCTTTGAAAATTACCCCGGTTCAAACAAATGGTTTGAAAGTCGTACTGTGGGAAGTCAAGAGTGTTCTTGATGATGACGATGATCTAGAATCGGAGACTTCATCGAAAGTGGTGGAAACTGCTAGCTCTAAGAGCACACCACTTGTCCCACCTCCGCATCGCTTTGTCGATCGAGATTGTTAAGTCGTGGATGAAACCAAACTCTCTTCGGCTTCATCCGAAGTTGGATGATGATGTGTGTGATCCAATGGGAGACATTCTTCCCATTGATGAATTGCTCAAAAATGATCCATCATCTTCTAGTCTTATTCCCGACTCTTCCATCCCTTCTCTCACCCTCGATGAGGAAGATGACAACTTTTGGAATGAAGTCGATGCGTTTCTTAGTGATGAGTCAATTCCAACGGGAATTGATAACACTTACTTTGATCCGGAGGGAGACATCCTTTTTCTGAAAAGTTTGTTGATTGAAGAACCGTTTCCCACCCTCCCTCCCGGACATCTTCTTGACAATCACCATCTAAGCTCCAAGTTTACGCTTAAAGATGTCAAAACTGGTGATTTGCTTCTCTCCGAGGAATGGACATGCATTCTCATGTACGTCCTTATTCCATTCTTCACAGATGGTGTGGTTGCTCTTTCCCTTTTCTCTTCTGGGAATGAGGACACCATCTTTGACCCCGGTATCATCCCTTATAGTTTCTACTATTAACAATACCGAGGTTATATCTCGTGTGGAACTTTCGATGTTCATATGTTTATTAACATTGTGAACGAAAGTCCGATCGAGATTGGTTTTCCACGCACTTTCCCCATGAACAAATGAATACGGGGATCGAGTCAAGCTAGCGACTCGGTAATCAAAAACAGTAGCATGCAATATGGGTTTTCACCCATATTTCTGTCTTCTTACCTCTTTCTACCACCCTAGTGTGGGGGGGTTGCCCACATGTCATTCAAAAAAAAAAAAAAAAAAAAAATCTTCTTCTAAATAAATGGCCGTAATATTTCCCTTTTACGTTCTTTGTTTCGGCATAACCGCCGGTACTTTGAATATTGAGGGTAATATTCATTTCTAAGTGTGGGGGGAATTCTCACGAATTTCATATATTATCTACTTAATTCCCCGCTTTTGGCCAAAATTTTTTGGAGTAAGTGTTTTACACTTACTCATTTGGTTATCAGTCCGCCATGTCTGTAAGACAAAAGGATTGGCTAATCCAGGAGCAAACGGCTCTTGGTAAAGATATCTCAAATCCGTTTATATGGCTTGCAATTTGCCCAAAATTGTATGGTATTCAACTCCCCATCATCCTCAAAAGATAATGAGTTGGCTAGCCCGCAAGGTTATGGCTTGTGGTAAAGGCAGTGGAAAAACCATAATTGGTAATCGACTCACCAAAGATAATATTGATAATTTATCTAAGAGTTGGCTAGTCCAAGGGTACGGCTTCGGTAAAGACAAAATCAAATCCGTTGGAATCTGGTGGTTTGCTCAAAATCACATGGTTATCAGTGTACCATGGTTCTTACTTGAACTGAAACATTTGGCTACCTTAAGTAATGGCTTTGGGTAAAGAGATTAAAATCCATTATGTTTTCTCAAATCATTGCTAGGGACTAGCAATATCTCGTATGTGGGGATTGATGAGTGTCTAAATACTCATCATTTTTGTACGATATAAACTGCAAAATCATCTGAAAACACTCAAAAATGCATCAAAATGATGA
The DNA here is from genome assembly GCA_910596185.1 of Chrysanthemum makinoi. Classification (NCBI taxonomy): domain Eukaryota; kingdom Viridiplantae; phylum Streptophyta; class Magnoliopsida; order Asterales; family Asteraceae; genus Chrysanthemum; species Chrysanthemum makinoi. Next base: position 2,849,238 of record OU343217.1, on the reverse strand, counting down.
AAATATCACAAATCAGTGTTTTATGTGTTTTAAATACAAAATATCAAAATCGATGAAAAACATTTCAAATTTGCAAAATTGCGTTCAAATTCCCCAAGTTTCTAAAATTGTCAAAAATAGTCCCTGAATCAAAATTTCAAAAGAAAAATCATCAAAGGTCCTTTTTAAATCATAACTTGTCAAAATTTGGTCCTTTGGTGAAAAATGTAAAAAGTTTTGAGAAAATTACAAATTGGTCCTTCAACTTTCAAAATTGGCAGAATTGGTCCCTGGAAAATGTGAAAGTGGCAACTTTGGTCCTTGAACTATTGTTACTTGTCAATTTCAGCCCTTGCATCAACTTTGCAGATTTGGCAGCTCTAGTCCCTACAGTTTCAGAAATGACAACTTAAGCCCTTGAGTATTAAACCCTTCATACACCTTTGGCCCTTGTCAATTCTAATTTTGACCCTGCCAATACCTTTGTGACCCTGTCATTACAACATTTTAGACCCCCTCTTTTTATATTACCAGTCAAACTGGGTTTGACTCACCCATTCCCTCTCCTCACTCGGACTACCCAAACCACCATCATTCCCACCCCTGCTTACCACCTGCAAACACTCCATCTCTACCATAATCATTCCTACTCCCCCCCTCCAAACACTAGAAGCCAAGGGAGCATTAAATGTCTCTAAACCTAACACTCAACCTCACAAGCTGTTAAACCAATTTTGGCCAAAAATACTTTAAACGGCCAGATTGCTTCTACACATCCTATGGCCTCAATTGTTGGTGGGATCTTTCTAAAGGAGAGAGAGGAGACTCGTGCAAAGGCCAAGAAAAGCAAGAAGAACTTAGTTAGTTTTTAGTTTCTTTTAAATATATGTCGTTTTTAGCTTGTTATGCTTTAAAATAGCTTTCAGTTGTAATTTTTCAAGTCTTTTGTATCAAAGTAACTTGTGTAAGCTTATTGCAACTCTGTTTAATCATTAATTCCAAGTTTAGTTCAAATTCCATTTTATGTGTCAACTGTTGAAATTTCCACTCTTGAAATCCTTTGTCAACAATCTTAGTCACTTGTGTTTAAGCTCGTGCAAGCTCATTCAAACTTGTTTAAGCTTTCCATAAGCTCACATTGTAATTTCACTTATTTTTGCACCTTGGTCAACAAAAAGTCAATAATGGTACAAAAATGATGCAGCATGGATTTGGGTTGATTCAGACAATGGAAAGGGTTGATATGGGCATGGACATGGGTTGAGATCTGAGTTGGATTGGAATAGGTTAGGGGTTGTTAGGTTAGTGGTTCTAGTTTCTTCACTTGGCAAGCCATAGTGGCTAAGGAAGTTTTGTAAGTTCAAATCTGTTTCTGATCATTATGTTTGTATTTGAATCTGTTCATTAGAGTTGATTGTTACTGTTTGATCTAGGTTTCATGTTTGTTTAGCTTGATTTGATCATTTGCTGCTTGTTAGTTCTATAATCAGTAGCTTTAGGAGTGTTTGGAAGAGCTTAATAATCTGAGATAAAGAGTAGCTAAGCTGATAGTAGTAGTTGGTTATTGTTTAGGTAGTATTTGGATAGTCATTTGAGGTCTTTGTTTGAGCAGTTTTCTCAAAATAGTCAAAATCAACTTGTATTTGATCTAGCTTCTGAATCTGCCAAGATCAGTAGCTCATAAATTGCAAAGTGTTTTGAAATTGGTAGATCTAGCTTAGATTTATCATAATTAGTGTTAAATCTTCATAATCAGTCTAAAATTGTGGATCAAATCTCAGTTTGGTCAAAGTTTAGCATTGATCTTCAAAAGTCAAAAATCTGTCAAAGTAGTTTTTCACAAAACTTTGTGAGTTGATTTTCTTATTCAAATCCGAGTTTCAGTTTGTGAAAATTTGGATATTAAAAGTTCACTTGGTCTAAATTTGATAATCACTTTTTGTCAACTCTGGTTCAATCCTTTTAAGCTCCATATAAGCTTTTCTTTTGGGGTGCATAATCCCCGCACTCACTGCATCTCACTGACACTAAAATTTCTCAAGACTTCAAGTAGCAGTGTGTGAGCTTATAAGAGCTCATCATAATCTGATTTTTGGTCTAAATACTCTCAACCAGGTCTAATTTAGGTTGCAATTGGTAGTTTTCCATTTGAGCTTATTTTCAAGCTTGTGCATGTGCCCAAACTTAGCACCTTTCTGTTTTGGACTTAAAGCTCACAACATCAAATCTGTGGAGCTTGTTGTTTCTGTGGTTATAGCTTGTTGAATTTAGTTGCAATTGGTCACTTTTAGTAGTATAGAACTCCTGTAATCAGTAGGTAGCTTGTTTGTTTGATTTGGCTTATTTTAGTGCTTAATAATAAGCACTTGTTAAAGCAGTTCTTAAATTCTCCAAACAAGTGCCTGTTTTTCCAATTTTCTCATATTCCTAGTATTAATTTAGACTTTTCCTGAAATTTTCAGATTTTTCCCAGCTGTTTTGCTATTTTTCTTAATTTTAATTAGTTTTTAGCACTTTTTAATTAGCCTTTAATACAAAAAATTCAGAAAAGATCCAAAAAAATAAGTTTTCATTTTTCTTAGGCTTAGATAAATATAAAAAGTGAAAAAAGTAATTTTCCAGATTTTTCATAGTTTATTTGGTAATTTTTAGTAATTTAATTAGTTTTAAATAGTTTAAAATTCATAAAAAATAGAAAAATAATCAAAAAATATAAAAATAGTTTTGAAAATTCTAGTTTGATATTTTAGACTTTTCCATTTCATAATTTTATTTTTCTAGCTTTATTTCCTAATTTCTTGTATTTTGGTTAATTATTAAATAATTAAAAATAGTTTTTAATTAATATTAATTAGATAATTAGTGATAAAAATAGTTTTCTTTTTCTAAAAAGTTTCTCTTATCATTAGGATTGTAGAAACATCATTTTCATATTTTTAGGGTTAATATTGCTTTAGTTTCAGCTTTTTAATTGTACGTCGCGTAGATTTTAATTCGGTTTTATAAAACATAAAAACAAAAACATCATTTTAAAATAGTGATAGCGTTTATTTAATAGATTTTATCTTTTTAACTTTCTTTAATTTTCATTTAAGCCGTTGTTATTTGTTGGCTTATTCCGTAGTTATAATCATAACCAAATCCTTTTTCCGTTCAAACCTCGATCATCAGACGTTTGATAAATCATTGCATAGCTCGCTGGGACATAACGACTGGGAAACATTGTACTCCTCAGATCTTCATTGATTTCAACTTAAGTGTTTTAAGTTTTCTTTACGCTTATGGAGAGAACTTGACTCGTTTTATACAAGCGCGCATCACCCGCAAGAATCTCTCGTGGGAATTGAAGCTGGAACAAGAAAGGAGTGGGTCATTATTGCCTACACTTGGTTTGAATGGTATAAGAGATAGTGGTGAGATTTTTGAGTGTGAACTTCCAGACTTGAACCAAATATTGCAGCAGTTGACTCCAAATTCAAATATGATGACTAATTCTGGTGGAACAACTACATACTCTTTTGAACAGTCTCTTACATAGGGTACGGAGTTTGAAAGCATAATGAGCGAATTGGATGAAAAATCTTTATTTGAGCATTTAGAAGCTGCAAAAGTGAATGGTGTTTATTTTAGTCATTTGATATTTGACATATGGAAGTCGCCTATGAGGAAAAAAGCATGTCACACAAACTGCAAATTTCAGCACGGGAAGTGGAAGTTTGATATATGGAAATGGCCTAATAGGAAAAAAGAAACTCACTAACAAGCTTGCTCACTTGTCCTTGCTCATGAATGACAAATGGTGTTCCTTGGTTGGTGTTTCTGATTGCTAATGTTGCTGTGTTGATTGCTAATGGTCAAGACAACAGCCCCTTGGTTAGTTTCCTTGCTCGAAAATTATGCATACAACTCGCAAGTTCATGGGTCAGATTTATATTCATGTTATTAATTGGTTCAGATGGCTTCTGTTGTGTTTTTTTATCTGTATCGTTGCAAGCACCAACGAGATGGGGAATCCATTTGAAATGACACTACTGACGAGCCTATTGAAGACAAGATTTTTTCAAAAGGGGTGTTTGGTAAAAGATTCCAACTAACATTAGGAGTGTTTGTTTTCATTGTTCGAAGATTGGATCAGCAGTGTTGAGACTCGGAAATGTTCACTTTGATTGCTGATCTTGAGGAAAAGATCAATTTTAAGGGGAATAGATTGTTACGGGTCATATTGGAAAGTCAACAACAAAGTCAACGAATAGCCAATTCTACCTCATCTAACTTCCCGCCCAAATGATCTTTAAATACTTGTTATAGTTTTCCATTTCATTTTAGCTAATTTTGTGAAAGCACTTTTTTCTCTGTAATTCTCTTATTCCAGTTATTGTAACTGATCACTGTAACAAATCACCACCATTGATAATACAACTCTGTTTTGACGATCTATTTCTGTTCTTGATTGTCCAACACGTTGTAATCCATTAACGGATCTTAAGTGATCCCTATTGGTGCTTATCAAAACAATTAATGATAGTGAATGGAGGTATAGGTTTTTGATGATATATAGGTGGTGATGATATAGATGATGGAAGGGTATTATGGTGGCTAGGGTTTTTTATGGAGTTGGAAAATGGTTAATTAATTGGAGGAGGAGGGATCTATTTATAAGGAGAAGAGTAGGGTTATAGAAGTGATTGCCTGTGAATCAATTATGGTCGTGGGTTATTATAGGCTTAAGTTTAGGGCGTGACTTTTATGGATCTATGTGAAAAATAAATGATAATTGCCTGGATAGATGTTGTGGTTTTGATAAGCATCTAGGTAGAACCTAGATGCCAAAACCCTTGTTGTGTCGTGACTTTTGTTGGGAAAAGAGGCATCTTGTCAAGCCGATCTGTTGTCTGCTAAAGCGAATTTGTGGAAGTGAAAGAATTATCTTGTGCTCAATTGGATCTCCTTTATTTATGTTTATGCTTTGCTTATGTGATGGGCAAACTCTTTACCTTTTATGTATGATGGTGATATAAGTACTTGTCAGGGCACCATCTAATTATAACAAACTCGGTCGTGTAAATACTGAAATAAGCTATCACAAACACCCTTTCGGTTATTTGGCTCTATGTATTGATGCAAGAAGCATTACAATACATTATCCAAACATGGAAAACAAAATATTACAACCTCAAGTAATGATGGAACAAGTTTACACTTAAGCAACTAAATAATAAAGTGAGACTCGATATTCTATTAGAACAACCACAACCACAACTACGTTAGACTAATGTGGTGCATGTATGATTACAATTACAAGTAGGACAACATTCATAATGAGCAAAACTGTGTGAATCAAAGTGATCTTCTCAGTCCATCCCCAAATTAAGTGGTCTTCGAAGCTACCCGTCCCCACAAACACCCAAAAACATCCTATCCCATAAAAGTTTGACCTTTCAAAATCATAGTTTGACTATTTATAGTCATCCACAAGCTTGTTTACATCAGCTTACCATTTCCCTCACAACCATCACAAACTATCATGTTCACCTTAGTAGTCCTTTTTGCATCATCAGTAGCCGCCTGCAAAACGAACAAATTAAACCTAAAATACAAAACCAAACATAAACTGGAAACAACATATTTCAAATTATTGATATATTGTGTATTTTAATTGATATGTCGTGTTCTTCGTCGAGATGAAGGTAGGTAACGTCTGCCATTGAAGATGTGTGTGTGTGTGAAGATTTCTTTGTTTTGTGGAGGGTAACCAAAAGGGGAAGAAAAGCACAAGATTTATATGACTAATAATCTAAATATATGAAATGACCGTTGTGCCCTTCAACTAAAACAAAAGTGACAAAGCAGAGCAACGGAGTTGATCATCGAAAACGGGTCAGTGGACTCACTTGATACAAAAAGCTTGAAAAAGGGACTCATTGACATCGAGGTCATGGTACGACTCCTGATTATGTATTTGCACAAGTTTAGGGACCAACGGTGTATTTTACTCTAATAAAAAAATACATAGGTTATGTTTTGCATGCTCATACATGTTACTTTTTATTTTTATTTATTTATTTTATTATTATTATTTTTTTTAAAGATGTTAAGAAGAATACATATGTTTTGTTAGTAGATTTTAAAGAGAATATATATGTGAGGGTTATATATGAGAATGATAAAACAAGGGTATAATTGGTATTTTTCCCAAAAATATAATGTTTTGGATATATATGAAATTTTTAAATGTTTGGGAGGATATATACATAATTATTAGTTTGGTTAGATATATACGTAATTATAAGTCTTTGGAGGGATACATACGCCTTTACTCTTTAAAAGACAAAGGACCGAGATAAATATAATACGGGGAGTAAAATTGTTTTTACTTTACTGAATTGAAACCCTTAAAAACAAAATCACCGAATAGAAAAAAGGTAAATCGGAGGAGATGGCTTCTTCTTTGTTTGCTCGCACAGTAGGGCGTGTTGCTTCCAGTCTCTTTAAGGTGATCTTCTTCTTCTTTGGTTTCACGTCCAATTTATCATCATCCGCGCGGCTTTTCTTCTTCTCCTTTAAAGGAGCTTCATATTGATACTAAAAGTGCTTTTTATGGTAAACTACTTTTTTGTTTTGTTATGATGTTTTTGTGCCCACCAAACAAAAGGTTGTTTAAATCTCGTTAGAGACATTTATGATATATGAATATTTTTGTGTGTTGTTCATACATTAGCATATATATTTATTAATTGTATTTGTTGAACAGGAAACCTGGTGGTCAAATTAGATAGTCTGTTACTAAAGAGGATACCTCATACAATGTGTAGAACCTATAGGGGTGAAACTCTCGAAGGTGTATCGTTAAGTATCCCCGGAAACGAGAGAAGGAAACGATGAAGTGTTAAATGTTTTCCGACTTTGATGCCAAGGATGTTAAAGGAATTGGCTTTCGCGTAATTGAATTTCTATCTCAATGCTTTTTCACGGTCAGCCATATCCGGACCACTTTTACTCTCTTTATTAGATTATATAGTAGTGGATTAATTTAGGCAACAAGATTTTCTACAAGACCATCCACACTGAGCAAAAAGATGGGGGTCTTATGCTTACTCTTCACAAGAATCCTATCAATGTGCCTGCTGTCAAGATGAACTGATAAAACCCATTAGTAACCCTAATTGCATTGATTCGCAAAAGGTACGCACATACTTTTAATTCGGTTAGTTAATTTACAAGTATTATTCCTATTACTTCCGCTGCATGCTTTGATGATGTTTACTTGTTTTTATATAATTGTTATGATTAGTAAAACCCAAATAAATGGCGGTAATATGTTGTAATTAATTACCAAAACACATAAAAAATTGAATCTTTATGATTATTATATGCTTTTATGGTTTCTAGGGTTTTGAAAATTGGAACCCTAATTTTTATTATTGGGTCGATTACCCTTTAATTGTTTATTAGGTTTTATTTTTTGTAAAACTTGTAGAAACCCTAGGATTGCATGTATATTTTATGCGGTTTTCATGAATATTTGTTATGTGCCATGATTATATGCGTATCTTGGGATTATAATTGTTATGAGGAATCCATGGTGAAACATGCATTTTTTGCCATGGAGTATTGTTTTTGATTAATTGTTAAGTGATATACACATGTTTATTTATTTGATAATATTGAATTGGGGAAGACCTCAATTATACTAATAAAAATTCGTTATGTGCTATTTGGTATACTATTGATTTTGGCTTACGCAATCGACTTGTCGATGTATGTGGCTCATCTACCTTGTAGTTGAAAGCCCTAGTTGATGTATGCATTTTACCTAGAATTGTTTATTAAGTTTTATCGAAATAATTATGCATGTGGCTAATTGTTTTACATATGTTAATTGTTAAGTTATATGTATATTATTTGAGTTCCTTTTAATTTTATTAAAATGCCTTTTGTTTATATTGTATGACATGTTAGTAAGCAAAAAGGGTTTTTTAGAATAGAAAATTAAATGGACTAAATAATGGCGAAAATTTGATGTTTTTCTAAGTATTAAAATCTTGAACTTTTAATCGATTGATGCGAATGTACTAAATGGTTAGAACGGCTCACCCACTAGAACAAACTATAAAGGGTTATTTAAGAAGTGAGCACGCCTCAATGAATGGATGTCTAAGGTTATGCCTCAGGCTTACCGTCCTCTCTCTGTGGAGTTCGATTGGAGCGACCTAGTATAACCATTCTATGTACGAAGCATCTTAGTGCAAAGTTGTAAGTTTCTCAACGAATCGATTAAAACTTTGTAGAATTTAATCTTAGCAATTAAAATATAAGTAAGTTTTTTCAAAAATTTTGTGTTATAAAGTTGTATGCATGCTTCTTTATACATAAGTTTTGATTACATCAAAAAATGTACCCTTTAAAATTTAAGTTTATGCCATCTAATGATATGAAACACTTGAAGTTGTAATTTAGTTATGTGAGACCTTGATCTAGATTACAATGACAAGGTGAATTATTTTGTTGTGTGAGACCTCATTTTAATGATTTGCGCTTTCTAAATTAGACAATTTAATTAAGTTAGTTAGTGAGACCTATGACTTAAGGCATAAGATGGGATAAAACATACTTACATTTTGCATTAATTGTTTTGGCAAAATTGTAAATCCCATATTTCTAGGAATTGAAAACTTGTTTGTCAATTATTGTTCTTCGACAATTACCTATTCTATACTTTCATCACTAGCGATCAACGATGTGGTGAAACTACGATAATGAGGGTCCTAGATTCAAGGAAAATTATATGGTTAATATGAATATTGACCAAGGGTATTTTATTTTCTTGAAAGATTTTATTATCGAAAATACTAAAACTGAATTTTGAAAATTCTTTTGATTGTATTAATGCAACATTAAACCGTAAACGTAGTTTGGGCTTTGGTAAATTGATCTAGTTCTGTTTTCAAACGAATGTTTGATCAAGAAAAATTTACTAAAAGACAAACATAAACTCTTTTCCATGGAAGAAGAGTGTGACTCAATCCTATTCCTTTTCATGATTGAGAAAGGTATGTTAGGAATATTAGAATTGTCTAAATTCTAATATAACTCATAGCAACTTTAATAGTTAAGAAAATTGCACACCATGTTTTCCTTAAGAGATTTCATTACCCTGGTGATTGAATTCTTATATGACATTTTGGTCAACTAGAAAACATGTTTGACATTTTATGAGCTGTGAAATTAGAAGCTAGACTAATTACCGCAAAATTGGTAAAAGACAAACTAGTATATTGTATCTAGTTGTTTTGCTTTGACCAATTAAAGGTGCTACACACCATTGTGGGGATAGTAGACCTATTGAGGAAGAAATTGCATGCTCAATTTTTCAAGTTAATAGTATGATGGATGATTCATCATCTACAGAGTAGAATACACTCTTTTAGTACCTAGGTAATTGTTACGAATAGTCTTTGAAAGGAGTTACAACGTAATAGCACGCTATTTTCACTGGTTAATGAAACACTTATAATGTTGTCAAATCCGTGGGAGTATGGTACATCAATGTAAGACATTATTGTAAAGTTGTTTAATTCAAGGGGAGTGACAAGAGTTATTATCTTGGTAGTGACTCAGATTATTTCTAGATTTTCTTGAAATAATACATTACGTTTAAAAATGTAGACATTCATATTCTCAAGGATAGTCATGAACGTTTCCTTGATAATTAAGTGCTCCTACATCTACTTGTAATGCTTATATATCTATGACACTATCATATTGCTCACATAAACAAACGAATGTCATGGTGTTTATATGCTATATGGTGTTGTTCTATGCACAAGTGGGAGAAGTATTAATTGTGTGCAAAAGAACAAACACATACAAATATGATTAATGGATTCTCTTGATCGTAAGATAAGAGATTATCGTTCTAATAAGATTGACTTGTTTAGAACATGTGTCAAGATTATAACATAGACTACTTTTATGTCTTATGTCATTCAAAATTATAGAAACACTTGAAGTTACATTTTAGTTTAAGTGAGATCTTGGCTAGATTGTAATCTCAAGGTAAATCTCAATTGTCGTGGATCTAGGCGTGATGTTTTACAGTTTCTTAAGTTGAACACTTCTTGGAATGACATAAAATAAACATAGTAATTTAATATTATCTTAAATATTTATGTATTTTTATAATGACATAAATAGATAGAGTAGTATATTAACTTGAAAATAAATTAATTGAAACCATGATGTGGTGTTCATAATTACTTTAAAATTATAAATGTTTATGTGTTTCTTTGTAAAGTCACCAACATGAAGTCTTTTAAAGACTTATAATATAAAGTAAGATATTATAACTGTTATGTCTTTTGACTTAGTCAAAGAATACTCATGATATAAAGTATGCAATTGGCTTAAAAATTCTATTATACCATTAAGTTGACTTAGTTGGTAAATAGGTAGGCCAAAAGGAATATGTTTATCTTATATATTGTTAGATTGTCTTACAATATTAATTCTAATGAAATACTGTATGTATATGGAATGTTCAGTTAGAAGAATCAAACATTTGTTATATTGTTTGATTTAAGATAATAATATCTTCTTTTCTTCCAAAAGTTATCAAGGTTAGAAAATTGAGTATTGATTGGATATACTTAATAAACTCAAACCTAGAAGATTAATAAGACACCATTTTAGTATGGAATGTGATGAATCACATTGAGTCTTATATTGAAGTTCTGATTTGTTAAAACTACTTATGGAGTTGGTTATTATTGAACAAGATTTACGAACTGTTAATGTGATTTGTAATATCCCAAAAGAAAACAATTTGGTGTTGTTCTACTTGCTAAAGTATTTATAGATAGTCTTTAAATTACAAAAGCAAGTGGGAGTTTTGTTTAGATCTTGAAGAGATTAAAATACAATTACAAAACACATAATCTTCTAAAATACACTAGTAAATATCATGATGAGGTTAAATTCGATAGACCTCAAGATAGTGGAATTCTCATTCATAGATCCGCAAGGATATCTCAGATATTTGATATGATGAGAAATATGAATTACAGGATTATGATAAACTCAGTAATCATAATGATATATATTACCTAATATTGAATTGTGGTAAATTATTCATACTATGAATGTTAAGATGTTGTCCAAAGAGATAATCAACTTTGTAAACTTGGTTTATCTTAATAAAGATGAGTTTCTTCAAAGGAAGGAAAACCCCATGGTTTAAATTCTTTGTGAAGAAATCATATGGACAAAATTGTACATGTGTTTAATGCATGACTTGTGACAAGATTATTAATTACACTTAAGCGATTAACTGTGATTGAATATTCTTTCCTTGGCACATTAAATATATAATGATTATGATTGTCATACTTATTTTCATTGATATGAAAAATGACAATTGGATATTAAAACTCTTTGTTGTGTGATTACTTTTGCGAGGACGATAAGTAATACAAATGAGTTTTACGAATTCACATAATCTTTGGAAATGTACAAACGGCAAGAATCCATGAATGGATATATGCATGCATCTAGAGATGATTCTTATGTTTAACTATTAAATCCAAGTTTTGGTTTTAAATTAAAATAAGATAATTTCTAAGTATTCCTAAAAGCTAGTGGGAGTATTATGTTTATTTTCTTTAAATCTTATATGTTGTGGGTAGTAACATTCCATCTAAGATAAATGTTAGTTTAATTTGGAATGGAATTTCACTTGAAAAGATTTAGAAAATAAGACATACAACCTTGAAATATATGTTTATTATTAATAAACATAAAGTATGTAAAATAAATGAGTCTAATAGAACATGATATATCATGTGGAAAATGGATATGTAGAACATGAATTAAATTGCGTTTGACATAAGATTTTTCATGTACATCATTGTTGTATCATGCTTGAATGCAAGATGATTTGACAACATTGATATCTAATAAAGTTATTAGATAACTAGTGTAATGAATATTCTAATAGAATATGTTTGAATCTAGAATTACATTCCTCAATTTGCTCTCAAAATTCTAAGAATGAGCAATACAGCAATTGTTGCATAATTGTCATAGCCAACAAACTTGAAAGGTTGGAAGGTATCAAACATTACACTTAGAGATATTGAAGTTACGAATTTTTAAAGAGCATATTGTTGTATACAATGATGCTGGTATAATTGAGATGACACTCAATACTAGTCATGGGAAGATTTCATCCTTGTAAATGGCCATGTGAACTAGTTGTGCTCAACCAAGAGCATAGTTGCATTATACAATAAAGAATTAGAATGCTTTAAACTTTAAAAATTGTTTGAAAGTTTGATTGTCATAAATTGGTGTTGAGGATGTCACACACTTTATGAAATATATTATGTGGCAATATCAAGATATTTTGAATGCACACATACAAGAACTTCACTAGTTGAATTCTTGAAATAAGTATTCTCAAAATTTCGATAGATCAAAGTTAGTTGAAATTATGTCTTGTCAACAAGTATGATTGTCATTACTTGAGACATAATTCATTAACCAGTATTATCATGCATTGATCTATTTAGTATTTGGATAAGGGATGTTTTGAACAAATATTATTTAAATGAAATAAAATATTGGTTATGTTTATTTTCATTTTCTTAATATTATATCCTATATTTGCATGTTTAATCCATGAATAACTCATGTTATTCTAAAAGTCCGTTGTCGATCAATGATGTGGGAATGTCATTGAATTAAGACAAATCTGAGTTTTGGTAGAATATACTTTAAGTATATTGATCGTGGAACATGCCAAATTCACATGATATTCAATGAATTGAATATAGGACAGATCCCAACTTTACATGATGATACTTTATGGATTTTGTCATTAAGTATATCATGAAGTGTTTATCCTCGACTTGAGATACCGGATAATTGTTGTGAATGTAGTGCATTTGTGTAAGATAGTCTAACGCTATCCGTAACTGTAGTTATAAGGGCTATTTTCGGAAGTGTTACAAAGTTCATGAGTTATGTTTGTAGTCAAGAGAATTTGTTCATTTGAATTTGTTTCAAAGCATAATACTATATTTGGGCCCTAAATAGGGTTGACAAGATGTTTGTAAGGCCTTACCCAAGATCTATCTGAATACGTTCGATGATTTGGTAATCTTGTTCAATCAAATACAACGAGAAAGAGAATATTAACTTATGAAATGACTTGATCCATATTCATAGTTAATGTAGTATTAGTAACAAAAGGATAAGTAAAAATGATGAATCATTAAATGGTTTTCCAGGAGACCATACTCGATTTGATCTGGGGGCGTTGGCGTGTGAAAGCTAGACTAACCAATGTCATTACTATATTAAGTAATATCCAAGTGGGAGCTGAAAGGTTTATGGATAATTATTAATATTAGTATGACCGATTCGAACTTCGAGACTTGAGATTGCACATTACGTATGAGAATTGATGTAAATAATTATAATATATAAAACATTATTATTATTAATTATTAGTCACGAAATAAATACTTAACGATGGTTAATATTTAACGAGGTTTGGCTAACGGTCGTTAAATGTAAACTTAAAGGACTAGAGATGAAATTATAAGTCGGGAAGGATCTAGAATCCCTTTGGGATTGATTGGCCGATCGGTTGGGGTTTCCTAACCCAACCCACACATTAACTTGTCCTCCAAGATTGTTTAACTATAAATACAATCCTATTGTGTTCATTCTAAACCTAATCTTGGTGACTTGCAAACCTAATTTCTCTCTTTCTCCCTCTTTCTTTTGTGTGGCCGGTCGAACTTTCCTTCCCATAGGGATTCGATTTGCTTAACTAAAGAATAAGTATTTGGTTTGTTTCGTGATCAAGAAACTAGCTTTTCACATCAAATCGCTATTAGTAATGCGTACAAGAAGAAGGACAAGCACGCTTGAGCTTGTGAATCTTGGTGATTGATTTCATTGGTGGGTCGACATAGGTGTTGGTCGACATTCACAAACCCTAATTTATTAGGGTTTAGGGTTTCTTGTTCTTGATCCTAATTTGGGGTTTTTCCATAAACCCTAATTGCATTGATTCAGCAAAAGTATGTGCACATACTTTTAATTCGGTTAGTTAATTTACAAGTATTATTCCTATTACTTCCGCTGCATGCTTTGATGATGTTTACTTGTTTTTATATAATTGTTATGATTAGTAAAACCCAACACAACTTTCACCTGAATTTTGCAAACTAGGCTCCCAAAGTTTATCTACTGTTTACTAAATTAGTACTTATATGAATCTTATTATCTTATATTCTGCTGCTTAAAATGTTTCTGAACCAACTTTGTACGTGTTTTCTTACACCATGTGGGATCTCGAATGAATTGTGGCTTTGTAACTTCTTTGTAATTTATGTTCCCAGAAGTGTCAAACGTATTATTATTTGAGTTGCCATATCGTATTTTAGTTTGTTAGTCTTTAGACTGCCGGTTTGCTCATATGTTAGTCTTTTTAGCCCGTTTTGCTCGTATGTTTGGCAGCAAGTTCAGGAAACTTGTTCAAATATTGCCCTTTCGTTTCAGCAGCAAGTGCATACCTATACCTAGCTAGATTATCTGTTGTAACATAATTGTAAAAGGTTTCCATCATCTTAATATGGCAGGCTTCCAATATGTAAAAGGTCGAGGCTTTAGTTAATTAGCTAGGACTTGTTAAGGTTGTTTAGATTAGCTTATCTGGTGGACGCATCGCTTTTGAGTCTTTGTAAAGTCTGAAAGCTCCCTTTCTAAGGCTTATTAGAACTGTTCCAAAAAAGAATAAGCTCCCAAATTATAAGGTATTTAATTTCACGTAGTATCATTGACATCTATTGGTCTCCAGTTTGTAAAAGGTCGAAGCTTTAGTTAATTTAGCTTATATGCTGAACCTATCGGCTTACTGAAATTTGTATAGTCAAGAGAAAAGTCACTTTTTACGGCTTATGAACTTGAGCTTATGGTTTATTTGAGTTTATAAGTTAATAAACTTGGGGGTTTCAACTAATGTTTATGGTATACTAGAGTATTTGCCCATGAAACTCACAGACTTGTATTAGTAGAGTGAATAATGTGCTACCCTCGTTCAGAAAGTCATTCTATATCGATATTAAGTTGCAAATTATGTTCGACTCAATTTCATACCCTGTTACACATGGAGATGATATGTTAACGGATTTAAAATGATATGCATGCACAGGAACAGAGTTAAACCAAGAATAAATTGCCAGGAGGACCAATTAATTAAAAAAAAAAAAGGCCAATGAAATCAAGGAATGAAAACAACTCTGAGGGTTGTTAAAATATGATACAAGCGTGCGAGTGCAACGTCAATGGGTTGCAATACAGTTTTAGAAAACTAAAAAATACCAATTTTTGCTGGGTTCATGAACAAGATATGAGTAGGTTCACTTATCACTAGAATAAAATAAAGTATCTTCATCAATCTAACAACCAAATCTAAAATATACAACGTTAGCCAATTAAATGATCAAGCAAAGGGAAGAGCGGTGAGCAAGACACAATATTTAGGCAAATCTGTCAATTGGCCAAAGTTCACATAAATGATAAAAAGGGAATAGCTGTTACTCGTATATGATTGAGTGAGTCATATGTTGAGAAAATGGATGCTCAATGAATTTTGATCAGTGGTATATAGAAGTAAAGGGGGTACAATGGACATTTTAAATTTAGATAATAATTATTATATATTTTTGAGTTTTAATCTTATATAAATTTAGGAATTTGATCGAGAAGTTTTGATGCTTTAGTTATATTCTAATGGAAAGTCGCGAAGTTCTTTAATTGAATGAGGTGATTACAATACTTTGGAATGTAATATATAAACCGCAAACAACACTCATTATGTTTTTCAAGGTATATTATCCTTTATGTTTATGTATATATCACTCTCGTATGCGTGGATATATTTTGGATGGTGCATCCTTAAGACAAAGAGATGAAAATTAACGTATAATTGATACGTTATATCTATATAGACAACGCAACACAAAGTTGGCATGCGAGAAAAAAAATTCAGTTACATTTTGATTATTTTATGTTTTATTTATAAACGTCGCATGAAACACTTTAGCTACAATATCACAACTTTAACTGTTTGCCGCTAGAAAATCCTGTTGCTATGCACGGATACTTGTCTAGTGTTAAAAAGTTATACAAAAGGGAAAAGCAATTCACAAGTTCATTTTAGGCGACTCTTTAACCATTTATGCATGTTTTCTCATTAGCTCATTATGTATTAAATTTCACTAAGTTAATATTTAACTTGGCCTACACACATAATTGTGTTGAAGTTTTCTTATTAAATTCTATACGACCTAAGTGTCAGTGGCATTCAGTTTATTGAGCCTTAGGGTATTCATGTCACAACGCAATGGCGGAGCCAGTATATCACGGGAGGCATTGAGTAACAAAACATGTCGAGAACTGTTACTTTTTTTAACTTGAATCCTATAGGGTCGGGTTTGATTAAAAGGTAAACAAAAATGAACTTTGATGATCAAGCCTATTAGAGGTATCGTTGCCTATATATAAAATGAAAAAGTGATTAGTAATGTTAACCATTAAATAGAAATAAATCTAGGATGTATATTATACAGGGCAAATTGCACACAAAAGTATAACATTTAAGGCCAATTTAAATTTTAGGTACTCAATTTTATTTTTCTCAATTTAAGGTATTTAAGTTATTTTTTGTGCAACGTAAGGTCTTTTCGACTTTTCAAAAAATATTACCGGTCATTTTTTTTAGATGAAGTGGTTAATTAATTTCCCCATCGCTACACTTGATCTGTTACTTACTGTTATGCCGCTAACACTCCCATTTGTCAAATAGTTAACTTCCGATCGACTTCTGTCGGGTTGGTTGATATATATGTACAATGGGTCATTTAAAAGTCATTTCGGCTAAAAATATGCCCGATATTCGCTTTCGAAAAGGCAAAAAAACCTTATCTTGCATAAAAAAATAACTTCAATGCCTTAAATTGAGAAAAAAATAAGTGCCTAAAATACATATTGACCTTAAGTGTGACTCCGTTTTACGGTTTGCACCATTTTATACTGATCAAATATCAAACATAATAAAGAACAACTCGAACGTAGTTTGCATTGTTTTAAAACGCAATTAATTTTATTAAAAGTGACGTGATTATTATAGCAAAACCTTTAAAAAATGGAAGAAACAAATTACAATTAAAGTTATATACCTATATTGTTGAAAACAAAATACTAAAGTCTCTTTATATATGCATTATGTATTGATCTAGTTATATTTTTTATATATATGTATTATTGGTTTCACAAATTAAATATACAACATAAAAGGTTAAAAAAAAAGAATGCTAAAAATAACTTTCACAAAATCATTTATAAAATGACGTGCCAACAGGTGATTGGTGAATTTTATGACAATTTCTCTCTCCTTTCCTTGATTAAACTAATCACCTCTGGACACGTCATTTTGTTGATGATTTTATAAAAGTTTTTATGTAATTGTAGCTAGCGTTACTCTAAAATTTGTTACAAGAGATAACCTTAGGTCTGTACCATTATATATTAATAAATTAAACACAAGATGTGGTTACCTTTTGACTCCCTTTTCACCTAGTCCACTTTCCCAAAATTACAATACCACCATTTTTTCAGATGTTAGACCATAGAATAAGATTTTTCGGCCAACACATAATACTTTACTTGTTGGCAATCAAAAATGGTGAGGGCACTCTGTATATTTTGGTGAGGCCAACGTGTCTTTTTTCTACCATTTTGAATTTTTTTTTTTTTTATATATTTTGTGTCTTTCCGAAAGCTTCGTTAGGGGCAATTCCCCCCGGTACTTTAAGGGTGGCTCTGTCTCTGACAACGCTGTAAAGGCCATATACCTTTTACATTTCAAATAATAAATCATTTATATTTAGCCATATAGATAATCTTTTGCTTTTGTGTATTCAATCAATAAGTTGTTTTTAATTTACATTCAGTATGCATGATGGTGATCAAGTAGATGTTCGCGCTTTTACACTGCCATCTCGATAAATTGAAAATTTCCACCGCCCTTTATATGTATATATACCTCTGAAAGGCCTTAACAAGTTGGGATAATAAATGAGTTGGCTACATTTTTATATATTAAACGAGGCTTTCACAACCCGTACAATGCACACAGGTTGTATCTAATTGTTCGTTGAAAACGTAAGAAAACGTTTAAAAACGGATAAAAATGTATGAAAACGTATGAGAACGTTATAAAAACGTGTAAAAATAGACGAAAACGTATACAAATGGACAAAAATGTATGAATATAAATTAGTAGTCGTGAGTTAGGATCGAACTCGAGACCACGGGATTGCACGCTTTACGTATGAGAATTAAAGTTAATAATTAAATGTAAAATGTTATATTTATTTATTAATTACGCGAAATATATAACGAACGTTAAGTTAATTAAGTGTAATGGACTAACGATCGTTAAATGTTAATTGGAAGGACTAAATAATAAAACTGAGATTGGGAAGGTTCCGGAATCTTTGGGGATTACTCAAACCAATCGGCCAAGGGGTTCCAAAGCCCAATCCATTGGTAACTGGTCACCAAGTTACCTTGGGTATAAATACAAGACTTAGAGTCATTGTATTCTATCTCTTGTACTCATTGTCTAAACTCTAAAATTGTTTTGTGTGTGTTTCTTGTTCCAACCGATCGTACACCTCAAGTAGGGTGTCGAAACTTTTCTTTTTTCAAAACAAATATTTTCGTGTGATTAAAACTAGCATTACTTTAATTTGATTTACTACGTGTGTACAAGAACGTGGTACTAACATACTTTTGTTGGTATCTTGGATTGAATTACAAAATCGGTAAGGGGTAATTCTTATAATCCTATAAACCCTAATTAGGGTTCATCACTTGCTAGTTTTGTGGAATTGATTCTTGTTCGGCTAGAATAAAAAAGGTACGCATACTTTATGTTTATGTTAGTTAATTATTCATTATTTGTTTCTATACGCTTCCGCATGTTTCTTTGATGTTTTATGTGTTTTATATATGATAGTCATGTTATATAATTCCAACAAAAATGTATAACAACGTATTAAGACGTATAAAACGGACAAAAACGTATGAAAGTCTAAGAAAACGGATAAAAACATTAGAAAAATGAACGCAAACGTATAAAAACGGATATAAACGTATAAAAATGAATGAAAACGTATAAAAACGGATAAAAACATATCAAACGTAAAAAAAACGTACCTAAAGTCGAAAAACTTTAAATTATAAATGGTTGTTATTATAAAGGATAGACGATGCAACGGTCTTTAACAAAAAGGGCTAACGTGTAAATGATAACGGAACTCACTTAACACCGCTAAAAAATAGATCATAAGTGTATTTTTTTTTTTTTTTTTTTTTTTGCAATGATAGAGACTATCCATGCAACTTTAAACTTTTAGGGACTTTGGGTGAAACTTTTGGCAAACCATAGGGACCATCCATGTAATTTACTTTATTATTAAGGATGGTGATTGACACACTCTTACTTTTTATTGAGACAACCATAGTACAAGCAGTTAAAGCTAAAGCAGTTTATAATGAAAGTACAACTGTCTGATGCATAAAGTGGAGTGTCCTAATAAAAATTGAGAGTGTGCCAATTACTTCTCAATTAGTAATGATCTTGCTAATGATTTTGTAAATGACAATGCAGCAAGCTATATGTGTAAAGTCTGATACTTTAAGAGGAGTTTGAATCTTAGGAACCACTATAAGAGCACAAGGTGCCATAACAAACCAAATATCTTCATTTATGGCTCACGGGTGCCACATCACTATATCAAACCTTCACAACTAACCCTCCATCCCTCATAACAAACCTCAACTTACTCATTTGGGGCCCACCACTTACATATCACCTTCATCTTCCATATTTAAAAAAAAAATAAATAAATAAATAAATAAATAAATAAATAAAACCCTCGTCTTGCAGACGAAGAGGGATCCTATGACGAGCCACGACGAGAAGAGGCGGTGTCACGGCTAGATGCAACATAGGCACCGAAAGCCACGGCTAGGTGCCTCATAGGCACGGCGAGCCACGGCTAGGTGCCACACCAGGTGCTCTAATGAGTGTAGTATTTATTAGCTTTCCTAGCATCTTACCATTCTTGAAATACTCCTTTACTTCATCACACACATCCTTTCCAACTGTGCTCCAAGCTTTCTTACAAAATTTGGCAGTATATCCATGTGGGCCAGGGTCCTTGTTGTCATCAATGTAAACAATGCATTCCTGATTTCTTCATCATTCACATCTCTTATCATGTGAGAAGCCTCTTCATCACTTACATTTCTAAAAAATGATTGGAAATGAGAAACAAATTGGGATGGAACATTCACACTTTCATATTTGACCCCTTGTTCATCACATATCATGTCAACCCTGTTCCTATGAATTCTCCCTTTAATCACAATGTGAAAGAATATGTTGTTTCTATCACCATCACTAAGCCACTCAATCCTGGCTTTTTGAAATAAAAACTTCTCTTCATCTTGTACTTCACAATTGTATTCTTTCAAAATGAAAGCTTCTTCCATCTTTAGCTCTGCGTTATGGGGATCTTTGTCAACTTTAACTTCAATATTTTCCAGCTTTTCCCTCCACATTACTACTCTTTTTAAAAGGTTGCCATGCTTCCAATTTAGCTTCTTCATATAGTTAGATTTTTAAAGCTCTATGTTTAGACAAAATTGTTGTAACTTGTACGTAAAAGAATATTTTATTATTCCAAGGGTACTATGATATATGTTTTTGGGAAATTGATTTGTGAGTGTTTTGTTGTTATATACAAGAAGATAATCAAGTGACATATTCGTTGATCCTCCTGTCACGACGGTTGAATTTGTAACTGGCATACTAGAAGCTAATCCGCGCTCTTCACATACCTACATGGGGCATTGTGCTGTGTATAATTTATGCTAGGCGCACATTTACTTGGTGTATGTGCCTCCATGGCAGCTATTGGATTTGTGTTATGCTGTGTTTAATGATGTTGGTCAGCTCAACTTGCCCAGGCCTATCATTTAACTTAAGTTTTGGTTTCAAGTTTTAGATATGTATTTGTAGATGTCCTCTGAAGTATTACAGCTTGCATTTTAACTCATTTGCGAACTGTTGGTTAACTTAATATATGATGTGATTTTATATGTCGGTGAACACCACGTTTGTATTCCTACGTACAATACTTGGAACAACACACATGTATTGTATAAAGTTCTCTCCCCAAAAGGCCAAAACGACTACATATGTCTTAAAGATGATTTCACCTCTTTTCATTTTAATGTTATCAAGAGACAATGGATCTCATTTTTCGAGTTACTAGCTACATGGACAACCAAATTATCAATTAAGTGTGATTGTGTTACTTTTCATAACAATGGAACTACCGTTATATTAACAAACTTAGGTCCAACACGGACAATCCAATCAATGTTTTTTTCACGTTACATGTTGATTGTTAATACTCAAGAGAAGCGGCCAATAAGAACAAAACAGACTATTTTCTTGGAAATAGAAATTGGGGAGCGTTACAATCGACCAAGGACGAAGCTTAGCAAGGTCTCCTTTGGTTCCGTCTTAACAGGAGTAGATGGACCTTTGAGTGCCTCCCTAGCCTTCCACAATTCTTCTATGTGCACTAGTTTACACCGACACTTCCAGTTGAAATACCCACAATTGGTGCATGTATTTGATGCCTCCCATTCTCGCACTTTCTTCATTGATTGCATAAACTTCTCATCGGATAGTTGATCTGATTTAAGTAAACCAAAAAGATTAATATAAATAACATGATAGAACAACATACTGAAAGAAATTAAACAAAAAGGTAAAATTAATCATACCATCATCCCAAAGATTAGCTGGTGAAAAACCTCGCAACGACGATAATATGGACCGCGCCTTGCGTACTTTTTCTTTATGACTTTCTAAATATTCTACAAGCAATTCACCCATTTATACATATTATTTTTATCTATGAGAAAATTAATATATAACGCCAATATGCCAACAACAAAAAAGTAAAACAAATCAGTTGTAACTAACCAAGAATGAACAACTTGATTTAATATACATTGAAGAAGAAAATGTATTGAAAAGAAAATCGATAAAAATTACCATCGCCAGTAAGATACTTGTTCTGGTTGTGATGATTACACGATGGCTTTTGGAGGTAATTTGGTTCTGCATGCAGAATTGAAGAAAATATCAATTTCAATAATTATTTCAGGAATTCCTACAATCACCATACAAATAATTTGTGACGATATATGTGCACCAGATTGTAATCATTTCTTAAGACTCTACTTAATGCCACAACTCGACTATAAAAACTACGACTGCCCTATGATCAAACAAAGACATCGTTGTGTGAAAATTCAGTAGACTAAGGTAAATCATTGGCCTCCAAACACATCATCACTAAGGGCAGTCACTCATTGGAAGACATGAAACAAGCTTTAAACCAGCCGCGACCAAGACCCTTTTGACAATGCAAACGACAAACCTGACCATACCCACTAAGACCATTACACAATCCGACTGAGTTGGCGCGACCTAGCCAAAGCCGGCGTTCGGAGGTGGGGGTGGGGGTTGAGAAAAAGAGGTCGGGACTAACCACTAATAGAGTTTGTAAACAGTTAACATTATTACCGACAACTAGACACACTAATAGAGATACGCCAATATGCCAACAACAAAAAGGTAAAACAATCATATTTTTTACTAACCAAAAACAACTTAAGTTTGATTTAATATCATATATATATTAGTAGTTGGTATTTCAAACTAATTACATAAATTAAGAATAATTAGAAGGTAAATAAAGAAAGGGTACCGAAAAGAAAAGACTCGGAGATAATATCAAACTTACCATAACCATTCTTCTTCTGGTCGTGATGATTAGACCATGGCAACTTCTGAAGTTGGTTTGATTCTGCAAGTAGATTTGCATATAAAACACAATAATTCAACTTAACAATCATTTTCAAGATTCTTACAAGTAGCATAAAATTTTATAATTGTTTCTCAATATGGAAGTTGAGTTCAGGGCCAATTCTATTAGCATAAAGGGTTGTTCTAAGATCAAAAGTTATACTAAAACAAGTGTTTGACACCCTTGATACTGCAAATATAGAAATCAACATGGAACAAAAAAGAGGTAACATACCATCAAAGTCAACAGCATCGATGTTCTTCATCTCATATTGAGAAATAGAGGCAACATCCATTTTTCCAATTGGCTTGATTCTATATGCAAGAATTCAAATGAATGGAAATGCTTATTGTATCCAAGAAATTAGTAGCAACGAAATAAATTATTGATAATATAAAGATACCAACCATTTATTATCTAAACAAATAGTAAAATCTCAATACAGTGGTAAATTATATTGCAGCTTTGGTAGAAAAGTAATGTAATAACAATAACAATAATTTTCAGCTAATTATGGTATATTGGTGATGTGATGATGTATAATATACTAATGTTTTAAATCATGACACAGGCTACAATACTTGTGTATCAAAAGATCACAAAGAAGTTGCAGTTAGCAAACCTTTTATCTTTTATGTGCTTTTCGGACAACATACAAAACAAACAGTAACTATTAGTTAATCTACACACACTATATATCATATATAAATAGCACCATACAATGTAAGAATTATTTGGATCTAATTAAATTGATCCACAATCACAGACCTAACCTAATAGACTTTGAAAATATATAAACAACAACAATCAATATAAAAAAATTAATCGGAAAAAACAAGGATTACCTTGAAGAAGAAGAAGAAAGAACTTTTTTTTTTTTTTTGCAATGATACACGGAAATTGAAGAAGAATTCGCTTTATATAATACAAGCAGTAGGCTACTCTTAAATAAAATTTTTTGGTGAATCTATTTTAGTTTACTATGTTTTTTTTACAATAAATTTACGGATATCAAGAATTTCGTTTAGCTCATGCCCTTTCGGGCTCGAGCCCATGGCCGTTTGGCCAGTGCCAGTTCGGGCTCGAGCCCGTTTGGCCCGTGCCAGTTCGGGCTTAAGCCCATTTTGCCCGTTGACCGTTCGGGCTTGAATATTTGTATAATGTGCTTTATTGTTTGTATTAGTGACATTTAATGCAGCGTTCTCGTGTGTTATGGCGTATGTACCAAAATAAAATTTCTCGGTGAATCATGTATTTTAGTTTATTATGTTCTTTTTGATAATAAATTTACGGATTTCAAAATTTCGTTTAGCTCGTGCCCGTTTGGTTTGCGCTCTTATGTAAGGGGTATTTTAATAACTCTATTAATTGTATTTATTGACCAATATTAATTAACTACATTGAATAGCATTATTGGGGTTTTTTTAATATGTGCATTAAAGTGGTGTACGCTATGTTTTTTGTCTTGTACATCTGAAAATTATGTTCATTAAAGTGTTGTACACTATGCTTCTTTTCTTGTAAGTCTTAAAATTTAAAAAGAAAGTCATCCCTCTATTATTATACGTAGTCTAGAAGATAGCTTCATTGGATGATTGTAAATTGTGGTTGAATAGTTGTATTTTTTGGTGAAAGGGTATGTTTAATAGTGTATTAATTGTTTTAAATGAGTAGTTTTTAGTTTTATTTGTGCTTTGTGTATTGTATAATAGATATTATGACTTGTAAATTAAGATTAAGATGAGAAAGATTCATTCTTACATTATAAGTAGTATAGATATAGATATAAAGAGAAAAAGTTCGGTTGAGTAGGCTTATGGGTTGTATCTTTTGCTGTTGGGCTGCCTTGTTAGTATTTAAATATAAAAATATTACACGAGAGTTTGGGCTACCTTGCGTTCCGGAGGAGCGTTTTAAATAGTTATTTTTATTTTATTTTTTTCTTTTTTTTTCTGAGTACACGTTTATATTTAAATATAAATATACATTCTTTTTTGCGCGATCTATGAATTATATGTAACTTACATTTTATTGAAAGAAATAAGGCCCTAAACATTTAACCTTGAGAATAACATATATCGTAACTTTTTAGCTTGTTATTCGAGAAAAGTCCAAGCGCAAGAACATAGTAATATCCTATGTAGATTCATATTTTTTTTCTTTGTCGTTTATTAAAATCGCGAGATCATAAAATAATAACTATGGTATATGTTTATAAGAATATAACGAGTGTTGGAAAACCCGCGCGATGCAGCGGGATTGCTTAAAGGACTTACTTTGCAACGACATTTAAACCTTAGGGGTTGTTTTTGCCAAGTTGCGAAAGATTATTAATGTTAAAGGACTTACTTTGCAGCGACACTTACACCTCAGGAGCTGTTTTCGCCAAATTGACAAAGTTTGCAATTAATGCAAACACTTTGCACAAAAGGCTCCTGCCTTTTAGTATATATACTAATTGGTAAGTGGAAATTATGTGTTATCTAATGTTATAGTAACTATCTAACACTTTACCTTCAAGCTTAAATGATTTGGACACACACGATTCCCGCGTCTCTTGGCATGCATTGATATGACTCAGCTGTTCATGGTAATTTTTTTCATATTCCCTTAATCTCTTCTTATTTAAGCCACTTGTATTATCCATGATTTTTATTCTATAATTTTGTAACATCTAATACTAAAAAAAGAAATCTCATATTGAAGAGCTCCCTTGTGCTGCTAATTCCCACATGAGGGCCAACCAATTTCTTGTCTATTTTGAGCGAGAGAATGATGTTAGTAGTATGTATTAGGGCAAATGGCACAAAAAGGTATCAAAGTTAGGGTCCATTTCCAATTAAGGTATTCTACTTTTTTTCTTGCATAAAAAGGTACCCAACTAAATTTTTTGGCGGATTTGGTTTTTAACGTCAGTTAACTCCTTCGTTAGTATATTACATATTTGGTCCTGATTTTGTAGAGTCTTTTATGCATCATCTCCTCCTCCCCGTCCACCACCCCTCCTCCTCCACCATTGTCCGCCACCATCACCACCGTCCAACACCACTACCACCCGCCACCACCAGAAAACTCACAAACCCCGTAATAACCCAAACCCATTTCCAATTCCGTACAATCACCCAATCCAAACCCAAACCCAAACCCAAACCCAAACCCAAGTCCAAAACCTCATTTCGTGAACTCAAATCCCATCTCAAATCCAATGGGAACTGAAGGAATGTGGGTCAGGATTGCTATGTTGTATTCCCAAGGTGGTATGGTTGATAATGCACTTAAGGTGTTTGATGAAACTTCAGCAGATTCAAAACTTCAGCAGATTCACAACCTCAACAGATTCCGAAAATTGCTTTTCTGAGGAATTTTTCGTTCAAGCATTTCATCAAACACCTTAAGTGCATTATCAACCATACCACCTTGGGAATACAACATAGCAATCCTGACCCACATTCCTTCAGTTCCCATTGGATTTGAGATGGGATTTGAGTTCACGAAATGAGGTTTTGGACTTGGGTTTGGGTTTGGGTTTGGGTTTGGGTTTGGATTGGGTGATTGTACGGAATTGGAAATGGGTTTGGGTATGGTTGGTGAGTTTTCCGGTGGTGGCAGTGGTGTTGGACGGTGGTGATGGTGGCAATGATGTGGAGGAGGAGGGTGATGACGGTGGAGGAGGAGGGATGATGCATAAAAAGACTCTACAAAATCAGGGACCAAATATGTAATATACTAACGAAGGGAGTTAACGGACGTTAGTAAAAAACCCAAATCCGCCAAAAAATTTAGTTGGGTACCTTTTTATGCAAGAAAAAAAGTAGAATACCTTAATTGGAAATGGACCCTAACTTTGATACCTTTTTGTGCCATTTGCCCTATGTATTATTAGGCCATGTATGCATTTACCTCGAATCTATTAAAAATATATAAACACCGGATCTTGGTCTTGAATTACCATGAAACACAAATCAACTATAATGAGTTAAACTCTATCGAATGCTCACAAAGACACGCCTAACGAGGCGTTAGGATGTGGTGCTTAACTCACGAACCACGAACAAGGCGCGAATGCTTGTGATTGAGAAGAAACGAAGGCAATACCCTTACAAAGGGGTGTTTGCCGATGGCTATAAGCAAGAGAGGAAAGGGAGAATGTTTTGATTTGTCATGTGTGAATAATGATGACCCTAGCCCATATGGCCGACAACATTAGAGGGTTTACAAGGGCCCTCTTTTGCTCATTAGTCCTTGGTTAATTATCTTGTACAAATTTACTAGTTAATTTGTGACTTAACGACCGTTTACCGTTAAACCAACGGACTAACGACCATTATCTTCATTTCGTGAATTACATTAATTATAATTAATAGTATACAACACTGTTGCAAAAATCAGCCTAAGAGGGCCGATTAATCGCTAGGCGAGGATTAACCGTCCACGATTTTCACTAATCGGTCTTATTAATAGGTTTGGTTAAAAATCGGTCAACATATCCATTAATCGGATAAAAATTGGCCAAATCGTATATAAATCGGCCTAATTGGACAAAAATAGATAAATTGGCCAACTAGGTTACGGATAGAAGTCGGTCAAATTAGGCATAAATCGGCCAAATCGGAAAAAATCGGCTAGATCGGCCAAATCAGGCACATAGTTTTAAAATTTTATAATTATATATATATATATATATATATATAATCCAATACGATTAATATCCGATTAATCTCTGCCTAACCGATTAATCGCTAGGCGGTACCCAGCCGCCCAGCTATCGCCTAACGATTTTTGTGACCTTGGTATACAATAAACATTTGAATTATTATTAATAAATAATCTCTACATGTAGACGTGTGTGCCCTAATAGGCTCACGTAATTTCCGGCTGTATAAATATTTGATCTTAATGTGAGCACTACCAGTAATAAGCTCCATATAAATTATGTGTTCCTAGGTTATAGGGGTAGCCAGGGACATATTTAAACGGAGCTCGTGTTTCTATTCAAGCGTATTCAAGGTGAGTGACATATATAAGAATAGAAATGGGTTTCTGAGTAACCCGTTAGATGTATCACTTACATTGTGGTACTCACGTTTATACATTTGTACTCCATTCATTTTACAAGTTCGTAATAGTATAATTGTATCATATAAGATTTAATAGCTTATATTGATATAAGCTTATATGTGAAATAAACTTGACGGGTCAAAACAGCCCGTAATGACTCATGTGGTCTTAGTTATGTGTTTTTAGCTTAAATGTTGCATTATTACTTTTTTAGCATCGTTAGTGGACGGCATGGCGAGAATAGACATCCTAAGTGGATGACTTGCATAATTATATGCAATAAGACCCAAAAATGGGATATAGACATCCTTAGTGGACGACACGTGCTATTATATAGTCACATGTTCCAAAACGGAGCTTAGACATCCTTAGTGGATGAACCGAGCCTTCATTAGTGCCTCATTTTCAAGAATGGGACTTAGGCATCCTATGTGAATAACTAGTATGTTTAAGCGGCTCACTAGTTATGAAATATGCAATTTAGACGTCCTTAGTGGACGAATAGCACATTACAATAACAAAGGTCCCAAGAAAAGGGACTAGACGTCCTAAGTGGACGACTAGAACATTTTTAGTTATATTGAACCAATACGGGTTAAATACGTCCTTAGTGGGCGACTAGTATATAATGACAAGCAAGCATTCATGGTTTTATGAAGCAACTATAGTATTATGTTATGTTATGATTAGTCTTTTATATGTTATCGCACTAAGCTATTGCTTACGTTGCTTCGTCATGTTTTCCTATAAGTGAAGCTAGCGACATTGCATCTAACGGTAAGAAGGTCGAGACAGCTCTTGATGGAGCTCGTGGGTATTGAGCCATTTTTCCTACACGCTCTTTTACAAAGAAACACCCTAGGACTCTATGCTTTTGTGTCATGTTTGATGTAAACTTAGATTTAGGAAGTTTATAACTAGTTATGTCATGTTTCAAAAGTATAAAGGGTGTTTGGCTTAGTGTCATTTTAGCCCAAAACAACCCATTTTGGTTATGTACCGGTCTAAACGAATGGTAGATGTGATGTACAGTTTTATTATGGTATGAAATATGTTTTATTTAGTATGAGCGTTTCATCCGAAGTCAAATAGCCCATTAAAAACTTATCACATTCATATATTATTACAACATTATTTGTAAGGGCAATTTTATATATATCCAACTTAAACCTAATAATTGAATACTTTCTCAACACATGATTTAAAAGCATTGTACATGTGCACTAAAAACTTGTCTTTAGCGTAAATATGGAATTTTGATATTTAAGGTGGGTAAATATGTAATTATCCCTCTTTTTGGTTATCATTGTCCCTAACGTTTCCATTAGGTATTAGGGGTGTTCAAAATATCCGAGAAACCGACGAACCGAACCGATCCGTTCAATCCGAAACCGTAAAAAACCGATAACCGAAAAAACCGAAACCGAGAAAACCCGAAACCGGAAAAACCCGCATAACACGGTTCGGTTTCGGTTTTTACTTTTACTTATCCGTGTAGGTTTTAACAAACCATTCATAAAAATGGACAAGTGTTAACTATATTTTTGCACTACTTTTATCATATAACACATTTTTACTTACCTGATATAATTATGTATTAACGTCCATGGATTACATATGATTAAAGTGATCGTAACCTATAAACGTCAAATAAATGATATTAGTTATTTTGTTACATATGAAATATTAAGTTCTACCAGGAAATATTAAGTTCTAATTTTAGTTATTATTCGTCCTATTTTAATTGATTAATTTTTTTAATGGTTAACCGTGACTTGAACCGCGGGTAACCGCTCATTTCGGGTACCCGCATGTTCGGTTACCCGTCTAATATGGTTCAGTTTTGGATAATAAAATGAACTACCCGTCCCGCGATGGATAGTTAAAATCTTTAACCGAATCGAGCCGAACCGCCCCATGAACACCCCTATTAGGTATGTAGCATCGAATTTATTCTTACTCCTCATCTTATGAGGGTTAGTTTTGAGCCTTTTTTATACATAATTAGCTAGAACAAATAATGATTAGCAAGGACAAAAAATGATGCATATTCTTGTCTTTATATACATGTTAGTAATCGAT
This sequence comes from Chrysanthemum makinoi, assembly GCA_910596185.1. Lineage (NCBI taxonomy): Eukaryota > Viridiplantae > Streptophyta > Magnoliopsida > Asterales > Asteraceae > Chrysanthemum > Chrysanthemum makinoi. Next base: position 2,819,089 of record OU343217.1, on the reverse strand, counting down.
TGAATTCTGGATATTAATTTGTTCATATATACTAATTTTGTTTGACAATCAGCAACAAAACCCTAATTGAACCTTGTGACTTTATGTTGCGAATTGGCTTGTTGTTTGCACAACTTTGCGTGTTTCTAATAGCTAGTTATACGTTATCGATTTCTTCTTCTATGTTGATCCAGAGCAGTTACTTTAAGATAAACTTTTTCTTAGAAGATTATTGCGGTTTGCTGTGTCTAACATCCATCTCGATTCTATCTATAATCTATCTATTAAGGTACGTAGCATCGATTTCTTTCTCATCGTCTAGGAGGTTCATTACCAGAAAAGCCTGTTTTCTTTTTAGATCTATTTAGTAGTTCTCCTCATCTAGGAGGTTTATGATGTGCTTTTGATTATTCGTTTGAGATGATTAAATACATCTATTAAGGTACGTAGCATCGATTTCTTTCTCATCGTCTAGGAGGTTCATTACCAGAAAAGCCTGTTTTCTTTTTAGATCTATTTAGTAGTTCTCCTCATCTAGGAGGTTTATGATGTGCTTTTGATTATTCGTTTGAGATGATTAAATACATGAACAAAGCTTTGCTAGTTGAAATTTAATCCCCAAGTTTATGTTTTAGTAAATTAATACACCTGTACTAGTTGAAAATTAGTTATTGTTATTACTTCATTTTTCTACCGAAGCTGCGATATAATTTGCCACTGTATTGTTGTATTGGGATTTTACTTTTTGTTTAGATTAAGTGGTTGGTATTTCTATTATCAATAATTTATTTCGTTGCTACTAATTTCTTGGATACAATTATAATTTCCATTCATTTGAATTCTTGCAAATAGAATCATACCAATTGAAAAAATGGATGTTGACTCTATTCCTCAATATCAGAAGAAGGATGTTGATGCTGTTCACTTTGATGGTACGTTACCTCTTTTTGTTCCATGTTGATTTCTATATTTTGCCGTTTTCATGGAAGTGATCTGCAAAACAAGTCTGGAAAGGACCCAATCTTTTCTCTAACAACGTGTTCACTGCTTTTATACTATAGTACCAAGAATGTCAAACACTTGTTTTAGTATCTTTTGGTCTTAGAACAACCCTTTAATTTATGCTAATAGAATTGGCCAACTCAACTTCCATATTGAGAAATAATTATAAAATTTTATGCTACTTGTAAGAATCTCGAAAACGATTGTTAAGTTGAATTATTGTGTTTTATATGCAAATCTACTTGCAGAATCAAACCAACTTCAGAAGTTGCCATGCTCTAATCATCACGACCAGAAGAAGAATCTCGATGGTTATGGTAAGTTTGATATTATCTCCTTGCCTTTTCTTTTCAGTACTTTTTTTATTTACCTTTTAATTATTGTTAATTTATGTTATTAGTTTGAAATACCAAATATTAATATATATGATATTAAATCAAACTTTAGTTGTGTTTGGTTACTTCACTATTTGAGATACAATCGCGATTATGGACTGCATTATGATCGATATCCAGCTGTTATCGAAGGATACAGTGACGATCTGACATAAAGGATTCTAGATCGACTAGTGGATATGTGTTTACACTAGGAGGGGCAGCTATATCTTGGAAGTCTTCCAAGCAAACTGTTATAGCTAAGTCCACGATGGAATCAGAATTTATCGCGTTAGATAAATGCGGACAAGAGGCGGAATGGCTATGTCAATTCGATGCAGGACATACCAAGGTGGCATAAACCGGTAACGGCCATTAGTATACATTGTGATAGTCAATCGGCAATTGGCAGAGCTCATAGCATAATGTATAATGGAAAGTCTAGACATATCCGTCGTCGACATAATTCGATACGACAACTACTCTCAACAGGAGTTATCTCAATTGACTATGTGCAGTCAAAGGATAACATCGTGGATCCTCTTATGAAAGGCTTAAGCAGAGAGTTAGTAAGTAAGTCGTCTAGAGGAATGAGACTAAAGCCCTTGAAGGAATGAGTTTCTATGAAGGAAAACCTAACCCAATTGACTGGAGATCCCAAGATTTGGGTTCAATAGGACAACCTAATCATAGAAATATGGGGAAGTCACGCCAATGTGGGGGAGTTACTAAATATTGTAACTTTCCTAGTCCATTCCTATAAGAAATGTGACTTGTTAAGAGGTTAAACATATGGCTTTAATGATTCAGGATGAAATCATAAAGCATAATGATTCAAGATGAAATCACAAAACATATGTTTTAATGATTCAAGATGAAATCACCTATGTGATAGAGAGTGGGGTCGCCGATGGGAAATGTGGGGGCGCAATTCCTAAGAGCTCTTGCAGAACCAGGCTAGTGTTCAGGACCATAACGAACACAACTATGATGACTTGACATTGTCAGGGAGAGTTTTGTGTGAAGTGTAATGTCGTCTACATAAATGGATAATGAGTTCAAGGACATCGCGTCTACTCAGATCTAGGAGACTAAGTGCATCTCACAAGGGAAGGTTCAAAGGGTTACACCTACCTATCATATGCAAGACTTAACTGTAGAAATTTCACAGAAACTTTCGTGTGTTTTTGACCGATTTCCATTCATGTGGGGATTGTTGGAAAATGAGTTTTGCAAAGTGGTTTTGCAAATTTTGGACATCATTTAATGTATGTATATGTTACATATATTTGTGTTGATTGGGGGGCATTTTTTTTCTCCTCTAAGAGAGCTTCGCAACGAGCTAAAGTATGTCCAAATTGGAATAGAAATGAATGAGATATCGTGTCTCAAAGTGAGGCACAAAATCTGGAAAAATAAACTATCCCACATCGCCTAGAAGAGGAAGTGGATACTAGTTTATAAGGAAATCATAATGTTGGCTATCAAATTCCTTTAGGTTGGTTATGCTCCCACCCTACGTCGGCGCCGCAGGTGCGTAAAATGGGATTTCGGGCTAAAATGAGTTCGAAGCTTCGAACTCATGCGGCCCGCTACGACCAGCACGAATGCTCAAATCTCGCCTACGCTGGTATCTTTTTGCTGAGAACTTCGTTTCCTTATTTGATAATTTTCCAGAATTCTGTAATCTATTTTAGGAATAGATTTAAACTTTATGCCTAAGTCTTAACAGATATATGCAAATCGTGTTATAGAAATAACAGATATGCATAATATTTATTTTTAGGTCATATATTCTGTCTTGGTGAACAAGATAGGTATTTCCTATAAAATAAAACGCAGCTCATTCAGTTTGAATCATCCAAAACGCAGCTCATTACGTGCAGTATTCCGTGACAGCCTCTTCGATCAGAAACACGCAAGCTAACGTGAATTTTCAGGCAAGTTTGTCAGGTCCGACTGTGCAACAGTTTGAACGTTGTACCCTGGGAAACAGACGGCGAATCTGTTTTAAGGGAATCGTGTTAAACACGAGCCTCGTTCACGATCTTTTACTGCTTTCGTTTACATATTATTATAGAGTCTGTCTTCTGCTTCTACCCCATTCTGTCTGTTATTTAATTTACTGTTATTTTGTTTCTGTTAATTTATTTATTGTAATTGTGATCTGATTTTTCATAAATAAAGTGTGCATCGTTTCCCACATTTTCTGCTCAATGTGACAAATTATAAACGGCGAGAATCGTGACGTTCCTTTCATGAAATTTTGACGTCGGTCTAGTCGACGAGTTAAGGAGCCTGCTAATCCTCCATTGTCACTTGAGCCTTGAGGTATTGTTCTTAACCTTTACTTTCATATTCGTGAGTACAATCATGTTGCCTCTTTATGAGATTATCTTATTCAAATATCTTATTACGGGCATCTTTATTTTTCAGATCAAAAATAACATTTTAAATGTCAATTTGAAGGATATCAATGCATCTTTCACTCATCCATTACTCTGCAAGTAAGACAAGGTTCACTTCATAACATCTTGATTATGGTTACTAATAGTCTAATTGTCTACTTTCTTTTCAAATTTGTTAAATATAGAGATGTTATGTGTATACGAATGGAAAGAAGTGTAAAGATTTGCTCGTTAAATGTAATAGATTACATGTTGCACCTATATAGATACACACACATGTCGGGTGTTAGTCTGTGTTACTTAGAAGCATATCTATTTGGGTTATACTTTAATTCTAGAGAGTCGGATTGCTGAAAGCTGTTTGGGATTGCTTATTAAACAATCCTTTATATTACTTATTGAAATTGATTTAAGGGGCTACTTGTGATTGCTTATTACATGAAGAAAATCAAATATGATTCCTTAAATAAACTTTGTAATTAACAATTATCTTTCTTTAAACAATTTAAGAGATCATGAACACTTCCCATGGATAATTAAAAATCCACTGATCCATTCCTATAAACTTTTTGGATGAGAAAAGTATTCCAAGCATATGTCCATTAGTGTGTTGGTTAAATGGCAAATATTCTATATCATGTAATTGCATTTATATGTTATCACCAGGTTGCATTATTTTCAAGGGTAAGACCAAATTGATTTTTTTTGGTTCAATCAAAATTTTACCTCAAAAAATATGTAACAGATTGCCACCATCTATGTAATCAATATGGTTAATGACACTATAATGGCCATTTTTTGAGATTGAAGGAGGATGATTGTAAAGGTTACTCTATTTGATAAGTGTGAGGTTTGGATGTTAATGAAGATGTAAGATGTTTAAATTCACCATGAGTAGAAAAGTTTTTTTTCTTCTAAAACTGATTAATAATACTTCACTTCTCTTTGTAGTTTTCCTATGCAAATGGTTTTATTACAAGCTACATGCTAATGCTACAAGTACTTAATACATGTTGCGATGTAGGTTTTTGAGATTGGAACGAGTTCAAACATTACTATTTCTGCAACTTAAGAAATGCTAAATGCATAGTGGTTGATAACAAGAAGGCGGAATAGTAAGCCTCAGCGGGAAAGTTGAAACCACCCATGGTTTATATCAGGTCGGAACATATAAATATAATGCGGAGTCGCAATAATTGTTTCTGTAGTATGATAACTTGTATAGGAAAGTATAGCCGCAGTGATTGGAAGAGAGGTTCTTTTTGTATAAGTGAAATATTTAGCAAATATTCCACCCGTATCATATAAGTAATTCCTCTTTTATGTCAATTCACTTTTATGTTTGATGCATCTTTTTGTGATTGATTTGTTAGTAGGAGGTGAGTTCGGTTAGTTGTGACTTTATCATCTATGAATATGTTATTTTGAATATTGGAACTGTTTATATGTAGTGACAATTACCATGGTTAGTGGTTACCATGTTAATATTTTGACTTTTGTTATAAATTGTGTGTATATATGTGTGTCTAATCTACAATATGTAAATAATGCATGTTCATAAAATAATTGATTAGCTATGTCTAATGGACAGTCCCTGGATATAATTTAGTACTCTGTAATGAGCTACGTTAAATAGCACCTTGAACGTTGTTTATCAGGGAGTTTTGCATGATTTTTTGTCCTGCCATCGTTTTATAAGAAATTGTATTTATTTCTAACGGCCAACACAAACTTTTTGTTTCATGATATTTAGGGCCGGATTTAGGCCTGTGCAACATCCTTAATATATTTTTGTGTATTAGTATAGAACAATCCAAGTTAAATTGATGATATTGTCATTCACTAAATAGCCAATACTGTTAATTCAAAAGTTGACCTGCAACTATTTTAGTGCAAATTCCCATGTTTAATCATGAACTCGTGATTGGTATCCAACCATTATATCTAAATCTCAGGTACATTTTTTTGTGTCTCTAATCTTTGTTTACGGTTATGGTTTAATTACTCACGCAATTGTTAGGCTTCGCTGTATGATAAAAGTAATTACAGTAAATATAAATGACTTTCGATCACTTTACTCCTAATAATGCTATCAAAGAAATACACAATTAAAAGAATAAATTACAACGTATGTGAAAGGAATGCACATTGTTATAATTGTAAATACTTAAAGGTTATAAAACTTGTGTAATGAACTATAAATACACTTAAATATAAATGACTTTCGATCACTTTACTCCTAATAATGCTATCAAAAAAAAAAAGAACTATAAATACACTTAGCAAAATTTGCCTATCTTAGGGGTCTATTTTTTGCTTATAACACACGACCTCTAAACTTTACGGGACGTCATTGATGATATTAGATATTTATATCAAAGTTTTTTTTTGAATGTTTGTTTGGTGGTTTCAAATATTCTGCATAGCCTTCAAATTGTTATGCAAATGTCGCAATTTCTAATTTTTTATTTTTTATAAGCTACCCGTGATTTATCACGGGTCTATAAGCTAGTATTCTTATAAACACATACCATACTTATTATTTTATGATCTCGCGATTTTAAAAAATGATAAAGAAAAAAATCTGAATCTACATAGGATATTACTAGATTCTTGTGCTTGGACTTCTCTCGAATAACAAGCTAAAAAGTTACGATATATGTTATTCTCGAAGGTTAAATGTTTAGGGCCTTATTTGTTTCAATAAAATGTAAGTTACACATAATCCACAGATCGCACAAAAAAATGTGTACTTATATTTAAATATAAACTTGTACTCAGAAAATAAAATAAAATAAAATAAAATAAATATAACTATTTAAAACGAACGGTAGCCCAAACAAACTCTCGTGTAATATATTTATATTTAAATACTATCAGGGCAGCCCAAACGAGACGGAAGGCCCATAAGCCTAAACCTACCTTCTTTTATTCACTCTCTATATATATAAACCGAACATTCGACCCTTCTTCTTCAATTTCTGGGTATCGATCGTTTGGCAAAAAAATAAATAAAAAAATAACTTCTTCTTCTTCAAGGTAATCGATCATTCTTTTTTCCGATTTATTTTTTTAATATTAATTGTTTTTGTTTATATGTTTTCAATGTCGATTAGGTTATTAATTGTTTTTGTTTATATGTTAGTATGGTGCTATTTATATATGATATATATATATATATATATATATGGTGTGTAGATTAATTAATAATTACTGTTTGTTTTGTATGCTGTCGGAAAAGCACATAAAAGATAAAAGGTTTGCTAACAAACTGCAACTTCTTTGTGATTATTTGATACACAAGTATTGTAGGGTGGATCTACGTCGGGCATAGGGTATGCACGTGCATACCCTATAAATCCATGGCTTAGTGTAAACGAAACAATGTTTTTTTCATAGTTGGTCATTTGATAGTGAGTGCATACCCTTGTGAAAGTGGTGAAAATCGGTGTGCGTTGTTTATTCTTAGCAAAAGCAAACGAAGAAAAAGAAAAAAAAAATACAAAGTTTCAGTATCCTTTGGAAGAAAAAATGGCGGTCTAAGGATAAAAATGAATGTTTGAATGTTTGAGAGAGAGAATACACGAAGTGTGGGTGACTGGGTAGAAAGAAAGCACTGAGTAGTAAATACTAAATAGTACGGAGTAATAAATGAATGTATAGTTAAACTTACAAGATTTAAGAACGTGTCGTTCATAACTTTTACAGAGGTGGATTTATTCTTTTTTTAAGATCAGAAAAGAATAGTCCTCTTTTCTAATTGTATTTGTATCCATTTCGTAAATGAGGTTTTGACTTCTTAGCTTGCTTGTTATATTACATGTGATTGTTGCTTTGTCAAGTGTTTCCTTTCTAAGTTCTAGGTGTTTTAAATAGTCGTTTTTTGAATTTTTAAGATAATTTTGAGAGAGTGTTTCCTTGTTGTACTCTAGGTTTTAGGACCCTTAGAGCTTAGGCTATGACCTGTGAAGATTGGGTAGATTTAGGATTTTCCCTTCTGCGTATCTTCTTTGCGACCACTATCGTACTTAGACTTTGCTAATAGTTGGTTATTCTTTTAGATGGTTATCCCTCGTCGTTCTAGTTCACCTTATAGGAGCAAACAAGAACCAGCTAGGCAACCTAAGGAGAGGATGAGGTGGACCGTTGTTATTGCTAAAGGCTGCAAGAGGTTTGGTAGAGTGAAGCGGACCAACAGGAGGATCGAGTTCCGGCTAGTATGTGGCCATGCACAATTGAGGAGAAGCTGACCTTAAAGAACGTAGACGGAAAAGTAGTAAAGGAGTACGAAACTAAAGTTGTTGACAACCAAGGTTTCACCACTAGGTATCATGATAGATGTCCCGAGTTCTTTGAAGATGGAGGAGTAGGTTAGGCGAGGAGTCGCGATTTGTATGCTTTTGTAGATCGTGTGCCGGAAGAAGAAGAGAGGAATCCAATGTCAGAAATTTCTCATAAAGAGGACAACTAATCAGGAGCGCAATTTCTATTCTTGTATCGGATTAAACCTACTAGTAGCCGTAGACTCTAAATCCGAGTCCACCTCGTATTCTTCCTCATGTTCTTCTTCTTCCTCTTCTTCCTCACTTATCCATCCGTTCCTATTTCCTTCGCGCTGCGGTAATAAGCGACTAGCAAAGTCACTTTTCCGATTCCTCTCTTCTTCTTCCGGCACACGATCTACAAAAGCATACAAATCGCGACTCCTCGCCCAACCTACTCCTCCATCTTCAAAGAACTCGGGACATCTATCATGATACCTAGTGGTGAAACCTTGGTTGTCAACAACTTTAGTTTCGTACTCCTTTACTACTTTTCTGTCTACGTTCTTTAAGGTCAGCTTCTCCTCAATTGTGCATGGCCACATACTAGCCGGAACTCGTATCCTCCTGTTGGTACGCTTCACTCTACCAAACCTCTTGCAGCCTTTAGCAATAACAACGGTCCACCTCATCCTCTCCTTAGGTTGCCTAGCTGGTTCTTGTTTGCTCCTATCAGGTGAACTAGAACGACGAGGGATAACCATCTAAAAGAATAACCAACTATTAGCAAAGTCTAAGTACGATAGTGGTCGCAAAGAAGATACGCAGAAGGGAAAATCCTAAATCTACCCAATCCTCACAGGTCATAGCCTTAGCTTGCTTTTTAAGAGGTCATAGTTTTACAGTAGTTTGTTTTTGTTTTTTTTTTTTTTATAAAGATCAGAAAGAATAGTCCTCTTTTCTAATTGTATTTGTATCCATTTTGTAAATGAGGTTTTGACTTCTTAGCTTGCTTGTTAATATTACATGTGATTGTTGCTTTGTCAAGTGTTTCCTTTCTAAGTTCTAGTATTTTAAATAGTCGTTTAATGCTTTTCGTTTTTTGAATTTTTAAGATAGTTTTGAGAGAGTGTTTCCTTGTTGTTTGTTTAGTCTATCTATATACGCATCTTATGCTTTCACAAAATTTTATTAATGTAAATTAACCGTTAAAATATGGTTTTCTGTCTTAATTATTGGTTAATAGAGTTAGCAGATTACACCTTCTGAGTATAATGACCCAAATTAATAGGAAAAACCAGTGGAAAACCTCGACCCGAATATTTTGACTCGAGAAAACACAATTTTTTTTTGGAACCTTTCATAAAGTGTGCATACCCCATAAAGGATTCCTAGATCCGCCATTGATTTGTAGCATGTGTTATGATTTAAAACATTAGTATATTATACATCAGTACATCAGCAATATACCATAAACATTAGCTGAAAACCCCAAGTTTACGCTTTAGCAAATTACTGTAATACACATTTACTAGCTGAAAATTACTGTTATTGTTATTACATCACTTTTCTACCAAAGATGCAATATAATTTACCACTGTATTGAGATTTTACTATTTGTTTAGATAATAAGTAGTTGGTATCTCTATTATATTATCAATAATTTATTTCGTTGCTACTAATTTCTTGGATACAATAAGCATTTCCATTCATTTGAATTCTTGCATATAGAATCAAACCAATTGGAAAAATGGATGTTGCCTCTATTCCTCAATATGAGATGAAGAACATCGATGCTGTTGACTTTGATGGTATGTTACCTCTTTTTTGTTCCATGTTGATTTCTATATTTTGCAGTTGTCATGGAAGTGAGCTACAAAACAAGTCTGCAAGGGACCCAGTCTTTTCTCTAACAACGTGTTCTATAGTATCAAGGGTGTCAAACACTTGTTTTAGTATATCTTTTGATCTTAGAACAACCCGTTATGCTAATAGAATTGGCCCTGAACTCAACTTCCATATTGAGAAACAATTAAAAAAATTTATGCTACTTGTAAGAATCTAGAAAGTGATTGTTAAGTTGAATTATTGTGTTTTATATGCAAATCTACTTGCAGAATCAAACCAACTTCAGAAGTTGCCATGGTCTAATCATCAAGACCAGAAGAAAAGTCTCCATTGTTATGGTAAGTTTGATATTATCTCATAGTCATTTCTTTTCGGTACCTTTTTTTTATTTACCTTCTAATTATTGTTAGTTTATGTTATTAGTTTGAAATACCAACTATTAATATATATAATATTAAATCAAACTTAAGTTGTTTTTGTTTAGTTAAAAATATGATTGTTTTACCTTTTTGTTGTTGGCATATTGGCGTATCTCTATTAGTGTGTCTAGTTGTCGGTAATAATGTTAACTGTTATACAAACTCTTATTTTGTTCTCTCTTCCAAACAAACCCTAACCCTACCTCTTTTTCTCAACCGCCACCCTTTTACCCCGTTCTCCTTTTGTTTCTTCTTGTATGCATGGTTTGGATATCATTTTGGTGCCGGTTGTGGTTCAGATCTTAATTTGTGGTTTAGGGTAGTGGGTGATCATGGTCTAGATCTCGAGTTTCGGGTTCGATTTCAGCTCAAGATTTTACATTGTGTGTGCGTTTGGATATGTGTGATGGTAAACATTATGTTTAAGGTTGCGGCAGGTTACGTTAAGGTGTCAAAAGGGTCGTGGTCGCGGTTGGTTTAAAGCCCGTTTCATGTCTTCCAACAAGTGATTGCCCTTAGTAGTTAGTGATAATGTGTTTGGAGGCCAATGATTTACTTTAGTCTACTAAATGTTTACACAATGATGTCTTTGTTTGATCGTAAAGCAGTCAGTAGTTTTTAGAGGCGAGTTGTAATATTAAGAAGAGTAGAATCTAGAAAATAGTTATCGAAATTGATTTTTTCTTCAATTCTACATGCAGAATCAAACCACCTTCAAAAGTTGTCATCGTCTGATCATAACGACCACAAGAAAAAGAATCTTGAACGTTATGGTAATTTTTATCTACATTCTTTTCTTTCTTTTGAATATGCTTTCTTCTTCAATGTATATTTTTATTTACCTTCTAATTATTGTTAATTTCAAATACCAACTATTGATATATATGATTTTCAATCAAACTGTAGTTCATTTTTGGTTAGTTACAACTGATTTATTTTACTTTTTTGTTGTTGGCATATTGGCGTATAGTTTTTAGTGTGTCTGGTTGTCATTAATAATGTATTTATAAGTTTTCGTATGGATAATAATAATAATAATATATAAATGGGTGAATTGCTTTTTAGAACGTCGGAAAGAACAAACCTGCAAGGCCCGGTCCAAATTACTCTCGATGCCAGGTTTTTCACCGGCTGATTTTTGGATTGACGGTATGACTGATTTTTCCTTTTTGTTTTCTTTCAGTATGTTGTTCTGTCATGTTATTTATATTAATCTTTTTTGGTGTACGATCAGATCATCTATCCAATGAGGACATTATTCTATCACTGAAGCAAGAGCAAGAATGGCGGGCATCAAATACATGCACCAGTTGTGGGTCTTTCAATTGGAAGTGTCGGTGTAAACTAGTGCACATAGAAGAATTGTGGAAGGCTAGGGAGGCTCTCAAAGGTCCATCTACTCCTATTAAGACGCAACCAAAGGAGACCTTGCTAAGCTTCCTCCTTGGTCGATTGTAACGCTCCCCAATTTCTATTTCCAAGAAAATGTTATGAAAAGTGAACACAATCGCACTTAATTGATAATTTGGTTGTCCATGTAGCTAGTAACTCGAAACTGAAATTCAGTACGCGTTTGGTTGTTGGCGTTTGGTTGTTGGGATTCAAAGGGTGTGGATTCATTCAAAACCAAAAACAATTGTTTAGTATTTTCTTTTTGATATTGACAAGGGTATCAACCCATTACTTTGAATCCACAATAAATTGGTAGGTTTTGTAGAATATATCATATTATTTTATTTAACTTAATTTCTTGACCAAATATTACTCTTTGCTTCTTATATTTTTTATATTTTATTTTATTAAAATATACTTTTAACTCAATTTACTTATTAAATAAACTTATTTTTAAAAATAATCATTAATTTTCTCTCTTTATTTTCTTTCAAACTTTTCTCAAATTCGAATCCAATTTCAATCGCACTCACCCTCATTATTTCTTGATAACATTAAAACCAAAAGAGCCGAAATCATCTTTAAAACGTATGTAGTCATTTTGGGGAGAGAACTTTATACAATACATGTGTTATTCCAAATATTGTACGTAGGAATACAAACGTGTGTTCACCGGCAATTAATCACATCATATATTATTAAGTTACCAAACAGTTCGCAAATGAGTTAATATTCAAGTTGTAATACTTCAATGGACGTCTACCAATACATATCTAAAACTTGAAACCAAAACTTAATTAGTACTCATTAGATTTTCAAAACAATACACGATTCTATCATTACCTACATACTTAAGCACACAAACGCAATATTCACGCAACCGGATTTCATCAAAACTATACACTGCCACCAATATGCGCGTTAATTTGTCAATTCAAATAAAGCTAAGCCATGAATTTAAGTTAATACCGAAAGGTTTATGGATATATTTAATTCTAGTATGACCAGATTCGAACTCAAGACTTCGGGATGACACACATAACGTATGAGAATTAATGTTTAGAATGATTAATATATAAATGTTATTATTAATTATTTAGTCATGAAATAAACACTTAACGAATGTTAATATTTAACGAGTTTGGACTAACGGTCGTTAAATGTAACATTAAAGGACTAAAGATGAAATTAGTGGATGGGAAGGATCTAGAACCCCTTTGGGTTCACTTTGGCCGATCGTATGGGTTGCCAAACCCATTCCCACACAAACTTGTTATGTATTGAGTGATGCTTTGTATTTGAAAGATGATAAAGCATTTGATGACGGCTCCTCAAATAAAGGCGTGCATGCAGAAAATGAAGCCGCGCTCATTGGGAAGAAGGGAAAAAGTGTAGAAATCATGTCAATTTAATTTAAAGAAATCAATATAAGTTTTTCCGTCATACACGCAAGAACGATTCTGTCATTTCTAACTACAAGTTTGAGGTACTTTCCAAATGTTTACTTGATCAGTTGTTATGTCATAAGTTCTAATTCGACGGAGAATCAAGTTCTGATAAAACCCTATATAATCATAAAGGTAGGTAGTTTATGTTCATAATATTAATATATGGAGTTTCTATATTCTTTTTTTCTTATCTGTCTGATTTCACAAATTATTCAATATTCTATACATATGCAAGTGTTTATTGTTGTTTCATTTATGTGTTTTATCATTTCTTGTGGTTGATCATTTCTACACTACTAAAAGTCTAAAAGTGGCTTGTTTTTTTTCCGGGTGGTTATCACAGGCTCAAGCAAAAGATATCAATCAAGTGTGTTCAAGCAAATAAGCAAATGTCTCTGCAGTTTGAAAGTTTTAGCAGGTGACTAGGTTCTAATTGAGGACTCAACCGCGTATACAAGGCACAATCAAAATGTCAAAAAAGATAACATCTCGGACTAAAAAGTTGGTGACCATTCTTTATGAGGCATCATAATTTAATTTAATTTAATTTAATTTTGGTGAGCTACTGACTTTGCTATTTTGGAAGAGTAAGCAACTATTTTCCCCTAATGTGGTGTTATTTTTTCAAGGACCCAAACTTAAGAACATATAACAGTAATAAGACACCTTTGAAGGATTATGGTGTTAATTTCATGGTTATCTACTTATTTCTAACCCTGTGCATCCTGTCATTGCTTCAAGTGAAGAGCATACAGAATTGGAGAAGAGCTCAAGTTCCAACTTGATGTCTTATACAACTTGAGATCAAAGAAATACTATGGTGTTGTATGTTGCAAATGGTGAGAAATTAATCAGACTAGAGCAAGCTGTCACAAAGGCACAATGATACTTTCGGGGGTTATTTAACAAGTAAAATTATCACTAGACGTTTTGGAAAAGGTTTTGCTCGTAAAATAGCAACGTAATTTTTTTTTTAAATGTACCAATTTGATACTTGTACTATTTTTTCCCCACTTAATGCTACGTACTTTCATGTTTTGTTTCAATTTGCCTGCATGTTTACAGGCAACCGGCGAATTTAATATTACATAGATCGTCCTTCTTGTTTGTCCCAAATCGCGTCTACTGTCCTTGACGGTTTCATATTGCATTTGCACTTTTTTTTTACCGACAACTAACTATCACACAATGTACACACCACATACTTTTGTGTGTATTTACGCATGTAAAATGACTATTATACCCTTAAATTTTTGTAACTACTCTATTGAAAGCAAAGGGTAAAATGATCATTTTACATGCGTAAATACACACAAAAGTAAAAAAAATGACCATTATACCCCATTTGAGCCTCCTTCCACACCATGATCCCCACCTTAGAACATATATCAACCATAATATCACGCACCAAGTTATGCCTGAACTTCACAACCACTTCACTTGAACAGTGAACTGCATGATCTCCCCATTGGTCCATACGATGCACATTGCAGCTCGGGCAAGGACTACCTTCAGAAAACATAGGTATAGAAAGCCTATAACACAGTACCGAACGGAATGAGCGATGGTTCATCCTCTGGCCCAACCCATCAATAGGTATGGTGATTAGGAAATCTTGTGCATGAGGAGCGCGAATGCTACTGAGAATAGCCACTTGTCTTGAACTTAACGAGTACTTGGAAACAAGATCTTTCTCAACGACACCAAAGTAACACCCTGCCAAGGTTTTCATCATATGGGGGCAGGAGCGTCGGTGGTGACAAAGAACACGTCTATGTTACAAGCAATTTTGAAAGTATCAAGAGCATGCTGAAATGAAGAACCATGAGAATGAATTTCAGCATTAACCAATATCTTGTCCTGTAGATCACTCGTTTGCATACGAGAGGCGAAAAAGGCGTATTGCGTACTATCATTCGCATCATGGATGCCAAGCCCGCCCATCTTGATTGGAAGAATGGCTAACCGCCACTGCCAATGACCAAACCCAGATCCTTTGGCAGTAATAATATTTTCCAGTGAAGCACGTAATATCCGGTCAAACTGAACTTGGGCCTCTCGTAAATACAAAGGGGAGCATGTCCTCAAAGCATAAGATAATTTCGCAACCCCGTCACAATTACGAAGAAGGAGGAGCTCACATCGGGGATCCTTAAGTTTAAGAATTACCTCCATTAACGAGATAGTTTTAGAGACCCTTTTCAAAGCCAGATCCTGACAAAAGCTTTCATCTAAACTAACTGAACCACAAAGAAGTTTGACACCATTGGTCGGACGAGAGATATTTATAGGAAAAACACCCTCGTCCCTACTTCTGGGATCCTGCATCGGCCAGAAGAGTTCGATCTTATCAACATTCCAAAACAAACCCTGAGCCGGACCATCCGCCATAATAATATCCATCGCCTTGGCAACCATGAGGGTACCTCCAACCATAGTACCATCATCGAGATACCAAGCCTGAAAGGTAAGCTCACAAGACTGATTAATAGTCTGGATTAAAGGGTGTAAAGCGAGGGCAAACAATAAAGGGCCTAGCGGATCCCCTTGTTGAACCCCTTGACAGGACCACAGGATATAATCATCATAATAAAGTCTAGCAGGCCTGGCATAACAAAACTCGACCCAAAGAGCAATAGAAGGACATCTCAACCTAGTCTCCTGAAGTAAGACGCTCCTGTTGACCAGATTGAAAGCATTCTTAAAATCTACCAACAACATAGAAGACTCAACCTCGTGACCCATAGACTCGACAAGCCTATTCACACAATGGAGAACAGCCTCACAACCACCAGGAACACTGACACTAAATTGAAAATCCTGTAAATAAGTGTTCATGAAGTTGCCCATAGAAGAAGAGGCGGCCTTAGAAACAAGCCTGCGCCACACCGTGCCGATAGGAATAGGGCGTATGCCTCCACCCACCCGGCTTGACCAAAGGGGTCAAAGGGGCACTAGCAATATACTCTCCTAATAAAGCATGGCACTTCCCGCTAAGGAACAGGTTGACGACTCCGGTGATAGAACCTAGCAGATCATCAGCGATAGCAGATGCAACCCCTCCCAAAATATCCATTAAGTGTTGTGCTTTAAGCCCATCTCGACCACATGATGTCCCTTTTGGAATAATGCGGATCCTATTCAACATCAAATCCTTATGCACAATAAGAGCATCTTCACTTGGAGGAGAAGATGAAAAAATAGGAGATGATGCATAAGGGTGTTGGCCCTCTAGCTCAAGCAGGGTATCAGGTATAGATGGGGCGACACCAGAGAACGTAAGCACCTTATTATTATTATTTTTGTCATTATTATTATTTATAAGTAAATCCTCATTACGCCATCATCTCATGTCTTTCTTATCTACAAAAATTACTTTACAAAGTTCATTTTTAGACATCATTTAGAAACAAGATCATACAAATTGAAAGAAGAAACCTAAATTTAATCTTAAAAACTGTGTTGACTGCCGTTGACCGCGTTTTTGGCCGCATAGTTTAAAATTGAGGCGGCTAGTAGCCGCCTAAACGCTGCCAAGGCGAGCTTTTTACAACACCGATTTTAACCACTGTTAACTTTCTTCAAAAATAATGAACTTTACAAACAATTAATTTGTGAATATTAATTGAAACTTGTTTTTCTAATTTATTTTTCATCTCTAACTCATATACATTGTTTTTCTAATAAGATGGTAGGTCTAAAAGGGCGAGGTTTTAGCTTAAGTTACCGTAAAGAGTGTTATTGAGGTGTAAGTGAAAAGAGAGGTGATCATGATGTGCCATTTTGGCTTGTATTGCCCTAAGAAAAATATGTTTAGTCAACCCCATTTGCCATAAGTTTAAAAATATTTTGTTATCCAAAGTGGCTGCAACACCCATCACATCACACGGGTGAAATGCGAAACCAAGAAGATATTTTCATTCATTTTTTAAAGTAGGGTTTTGTAAATCCACGCCTTTCATATATAATGCGTAATTTTTTTCATTTTTCCTTTTTGTTCTTTCTCTAATTCCACGACCTGACCTTTTTTCTCTGAGTTCCAGATTCACGAAGATTCAAGAAATCACGACCACGAAGATTCACGAAATCATCTCATTACGAAATCATATCGTGTTATCTGATTCAATAAGGTATGCAACTGATTTCGTGTTATCAGATTTAATATCATATTGTGTTATCAGATTCAATATGATTTCATCATAATTTGTACCAATTATTGTTTGTTATGAGTTATGGTTTTGTTTTACAAGTTTTGATCCGGTAATCATAATGTTTGTTCATAGATGTATCGATTTAAGAGTTTGTGACATGATGCACTATATAGATGAGTTATTTGAAGCAAATTTGATAAAAAAAGACTTGGAAACGTGTTTGTAAAACCTGCACACAAGGTGTTTGATAAATCGCCTAAATGAAATTTCATAACTATGATGCACTGGTTTTACACTATGTTTTGTGCTTCTGATTTTCAGGGGATTACTCTCGATAGGGGTCTACTTGTTGCTGGCACAAAGTATCATAGAGATTTTGAGGAGAGACTAAAGAAGCTGATGGAAGAAATCAAGCAAAGTGATGAAATAATCCTCTTTATCGATGTTGGTAACATCTTGAAGCCTGATCTTGCTAGAGACGAATTACAAGCATGTGAAACTTTAATACAAATCTTGAATTAAAGAGCTTGAGCCAACGGTTAATGTGACCATACTTCTCTTGAAGGGGCTCCGAGAATGTTGGAATCACTCCTAAACTATATTTCAAGTGTTAGTCATTATTATGTAATAGGTAGCTTATTATGGCCTTTATATTTGTTATTAGCCTTAAGCTTATGTAGAAGGCCCATGAGCTTAGGCCCAAGTCCATTAAAGAAAGGATGGAAACTAGGAGTGTTGCCCTAGCTTTCCTCCTATAAATACCTTATGTAAACCTTCATTTGAAGGTTGGTTGTTCAATATTTCTCTTTCACTCACCTCTACGCTTAACCTTTCTTTATTATCTTGTGTGTATGTGTTTGGTTTATTGTTCAACCGCCTCTATCTCTTTCTTGTAAGCTTGTGTTGTAAATCTTGTGACCTAACAGTGGTATCAATCGCCAAATAGTTGGGTGCACACTTTTGTTTTGAAGTTTTTGGTTCAACTGCGTAAACTTGTTTTTTACACTTTTTAATCCAAGATTCTTGTACTTTCAACGTTTTAAGGTGTTAAAATACTTGTTTTTGGCAAAAAGTTTTAAACTTTATGCGTGGATCATTGTTTTTGAGCTAGTTTTTATTCGTGGGTGTAGTTCTACGCGTAATTGTTTTAAGAGTTTTGGTTCATCAAGTTTCACACTTTTGTGTCTTTTGGTGTTATTGAAGCTATTTCATCACACAAAAACTGGTTTAGAAACATCCTTGAGCAATATCAATTTTGCGAGTAAACCTACGCATAGTAAAACCCTAAAACTACGCGTAAGTCTTTCCTTGGTTTGATCTTCATTTTCGTGGTTTACTCCGTGTTTTCTTACTTGGATAAGTCTGAAAATACGTCAACTTTGAATATCTTTTGCACTGTGATAGTGTAAAAGATCACTTGGGATAAAACCCTAAAATTACGCATAAGCATAAGCTTACGCGTAGAAATCCTACGCATAAGATTCATCTTACGCCTAAGCCTAGTCTTACGCATAAGATAATCCTACGCCTAACTTTCTACGCCTAACTTTTGTCTACGCATAACTTTAGAGTCTTTTCCATACTTACGCGTAAGCTAAATCTACGCGTAACTCCTTACTGTTACGCTTAACTTTGGTGTTTTTACGCATAAGTGCTACTTAGTTTATTATGATTTCTACGCCTAAGGATACTTCATCAACAAAGGTTCATTCGACTACAAAGATACAAAATTTAATTTTTCGAGGAGACTAAACGTTCAATTTTTACGCGAGATTCAAATTTTGGTTTAACCGTGAAAATTTTGGTCAAAAATTCAAAATTTTGGGCCCAAATTCAAATTTTTTGGGTAAAATTTAACGTCAAAATTGTGATAACTCAAATTTTTCTTTCAACCTTAGAATTGAATTTTATAGTGAATTTCAAATTTTGAGAGTCAAAATTTTTCAAAATTATTTTTGGAGGGAAATTGCAATTCACTATATCGACCTTCTGTGTGCTATATCGGCTTCGCACCTTTCTCTTTGATTCTTTTGCAGGTGTTTAAATCAATGGATTCTGATGCTGGAATGGTGTACGTAAGATGGAAACCATTCAACTTCCCAATGATTAACAATTCCAAGCATCAGACATCATCAAATTCCTGATATCCCGCAGTCGTGCAAGGTGAAAGAGTTGATGTACATGAAAGGAATGCTCAAATGAACGTTGAGAATGTTGTGATTACTGCAATCGTGTATCATGCAGACAATGAGGTTGTAGCATTGGAAGCAGGATGACAGCCAGCAGATCTGGAGAAGATATCATACTTAACTACGACACCGAGCCCAACTATGACGAAGAACAAATGGTTGAGGAAGATATCTTACCCACCTATGACACGACTCGAACGATGGTCGAGGTACACCCATCGTTGATCATATTCTCATCTGCAAATGCGACACAACATACTTGAGCAACCGAATTTAGTAATGAAGGAGAGGTTGACCGTGTGGTTGCACAATGTCCAGACAACTATCTCATGTCTGAGCCCTTACTTGTTAACAATTCAAATGAAACGTCAAATCAAACTCTTGAATCTGAAATCATTCTTCTCAAAAAGACCATTGCTCAATTTCATAAAGATTTTTCAAAACTAGAGGCACATTGCATCTCTCTTGAACTTAAATTACAAAACAAATCTTTTTCTTCAGAACACAATGGTCAGTATTCAAATGAACAAAGTAATCATGTGGATACATTAGTAAAAGAAAATGAGCATTTAAAGGCTCAAATTCAAGCAAAGGGGCTGGCACATGTTGCTTTACAAAACAAACTGAGAAGATTAACTGACAAGAGTGTGGATACTAATTTTGCAAAACCAACAACCTTGGGGAAATCATCTCTAAAACCAATCAGAAACCAATCAGTTGTTAGACATCCAACTGCTTTTAAATCTGAACGTTCAAAATCGTCAAAACCACGGTTTCCCTCCCAAGTTGTTGAGAATAATCATTTGTCAAAACCAGTCACTCCACATTCCGGGCCCAACAATAATGCTTCTGTTTCTATTAAACATGTTTCGTTATACCCGTCATAAGTGGTCGTCAGCCAATCTATGATTAGTTCGAACAACGTGTCTAAACCGAGCATTTAACGTAAAAATTCATATGATTCAAATGACGCATACAAGAACTATGATCTAGAAAAGGCTAGGAAAAGGGCACTACTCCAAAAGGATGGAATCTTAGGTTCACGACCTAGTGTATCACCTTCGAAAGTGTACATGAACACCGCTTGAAGTGGCAAACCAAAACCTAAGTTAACTCAAACAGTTAGAAATAAACCCGTTGATCTAAACGTAAAATTTCAGAAACCTAATAGGTGGATCAATATAGGACGCAAATTCTTCCCAAAAGAAGTTTCAACATCCCTTAGATCTAACCTTAGATTGATACCAACGGGTAGAGTTTTCAACACTGTTGGTCTTAGGTGGATTCCTACAGGCAAGATATTAAGTAGTTGCACCATAACAAGTGTGAAACCTCTACATCCCCCGAAGGTGAAAGGAAATCATCAAAATAGCATGTTCATGTGTCAAGAATATAATTGACACTACATCTTTATGCCTCTAACATCCGGAACCCAGTTACACTTGGGGATCCATGTTTCTTCTTTCTTGCCCCCTTCTATTTTCTATGCGTGTACACAGCTATGGCTCCTACTGCAAAACAGATAGGACCCGCTTCTCACCGTCAAAATATCATGATCCATCACCGTTCCACCATTGTACTTAATTGCCATGAATTGGAAACATTGCTTGCTCATCTGGTTAAAGATTCTCAAAAGTCGTGCTTTCAGATGTATCGAATGTTTCCGCCGCATGCAAACCGATAATACTCTAATTTCGATACTCGAATCTACAACAACAAACCGAATCTTCTATAACGAAGATCAAACTGCTCCAACAACAATGACACTAATGATCAACATAATGAACAGAGATGTTTTATCGCTGAGTTGACTCTCGAAATATTTTTGGTACTTCACACTTGTTCGATCAATTGGACATACATGGTTTCACTGTCTCCTCATACATGGTTTCGCTGTCTTCAATTCATCATCAACATACGTGGTGTATGATTCTGATTCATTGAAAACATCGAGGGGGAGAGAGTGTAGGCTTCCTTTGCTTCTTTTGTTTTTCCACGTGCTTCCTTGCGGAAACCCTATGCCTTCTTGAATTTCTTCAATTAGGGCGAAGAAATGAGACGATCTGTAGTTCAAACGTCTTAATTCAGTGTTATCGTCTCAACTTTCACGGGTAATCTTGTGTGAAGTTACCCAAATATGATGTTTTGATGCCTCACACATGGTCTTGGTATCGAGTTATTGCATATTCACAGGTGATGTGTATTCCGAAAGACCACAACATTCAGGGGAAAGTCGTATCATTTTATCTTTCGTGGTTTGTTTTGGTGTGCGTCTACATACGCGGAAGATCTTGTTGATTTCTCGGCATGTTACCCTCGAACGGATCTTCCGCAATTAGTCGATTTTCTTTGTGTGGTTTTTACATCTACAAATTTTGTTGCGCATGAAACCTTCAAACGTTAGAGAACTAGAACTTCATCAAAGTTTCAAATCTGCTAAAGACAGTTATCATTGGGGAGCTAATTTAGAAACATCGTCAATTGGGGAAAGGTTAATTTGTTTCATACTTATTTCATCTTTTCCCTAATATGGGTTGTGCATACATAACAGTGTACAACCTGTTATTGTCAAGAAAGGACCCTGTGGTACGCTTCAGTGCCACAATCCTTATAAAAGGAGCGAAAGCTTCTTATCTTTGAGTAAAACCTATCAAACCTTTCAATTTTCAAGGTTTTGCTCAAAAAGACAAGTACTTCCCCGTATGATTTTCAAAAGCTCAACCGTTTATATTGCTTATTGAGGGGGAGTATTTGAATTAAAACTTTGTTCACAAATTGTTCATAATGGTCATCTTCCCGCAACACTCAAAATGGTCATATTTATTGTCAACTTTTCAAAAATAACATTTTATATGCCATTTTTGAGGGGGAGAAAATTATGTGATAAGAAATATGTTGTGTAAATGCAAATGAATCTTTGTGTAATAGACTTAACCAACAAATTGACGGTACTAAACTGTTAGTAACTCGAAAAGACTTGTCCTGGACGGGTAATAATTTCAAGCTAGTTCGCTAGTAATGTAAACGTGTCTCGCAAAGGACTTGTCCAAGTAGAAAGTACCATTCGAGAAACTCTTGGTAGACATGAACTCTGACGGGTATGACAACCTTTCAAGGTTTGTCTACATCTTCAAGGTAGTTATTAGAGCTAGTTGTCACCTAAAAGCTGACAATGTATCTATTTAACTATGCAACGTAACCATGTCTCGCGGGGGATTGTCTATCTTGAGTTGATCAATTCTAAAGTGCGCGCTCTTTCCTCACTGTGCAGATTTCCGTAAAAACTCTTAAGCACATGTGGAGGTGGAGTATTTTTGCTAAAATACAAAACTCTCATAGTGGTTCAAACATGTTTTTCATTTACAAACCCCTTGAGAGATTTTCTTGAAAATTGGTTTTATGGCAACATAGGTTAGTCTTGGAGTTATAAGGTGACTAAGGTTAGGAATAACCGTCCTATGATCCGCTAGAGCCGGAGGGATCTACCCAAGGACATCACAAATAGTTAGTATTTAGAAGTCCCTAGGTACGATGATAAAAAGGAGAAAATGAGAATCGGAGAAAGAAGGAGTTGAAGAATTAAAAAGAAATGTAAAGAAAAGGGTGAAAAGAAATAGCCCTCCAAATAATTCAACTTAGGGCAGACACCGGGTTCAATTCATATGCTACTGGTTGTCACTTAGTGACGCCGGTATTGAAGATTAAAAGTTGTCATGGACCCAGAGACGCATGCACTAAACCTTCTTAGCCACTCAAGTTTCTCTTAACAAAAGCTTGTTTCACTCTCACAGGGAACCCTACGTAAACTATTGGCTTTCTCTTAGAGATCGCTGGTATTGAATAAGGAGACCCTCTCCCTAGTCTTCGCTTAGGAAAACCAAAACGCACTATTGAGTCTAGAGCCACGAGATTCATCAAAAGATCTCTTAGGAACCCTTGACATCTCATCACTTGTTGATCACCAAATAAGATCATCAGTGGTTCATATCGAGTCCTTCACAGATCTTAGCAATCGGTCGAGAACATTTATGAGAGGTTCACAACTGTGATCCTCAGTGATTGAATGGAAACTCCTGACAGGGTCAACATCAAACAACCCTGACAGCAGGTCACTTCGGTAACTCCTCGTGGATTACGCTTAGTGTGTCTCAAACTGTCTACAGTCAGAGGTGACGCTTCGTGTACCTCAACGACTCATCTCAATCGAGATGTACTTCGGTACATCGCGTTATCTCACTTGTGGGACTCCCGTTCGTGAACGGCCTTTGTAAGAATTAGAGTTGTGTTTTCACACTATGCTGTCCACACTCTCGAAGTTCAAACTTGTAAGTGCCGGAATCCACTTATTACTAACCGTTTGAAATGTTTTCTTCTTATGGAAGCTCGGAGTGGATGATCGTGTCGATACTTCTCATGCTCACGCCATCATCACTAATGGAAGTTCTATCCAAAAGCAAATAACATAGCAGAATGATTCTTCGTCAAACCAAAGAATCTACAAAGTTTAAAGACTTAAAGAACTTCATCAATACTGAATTCCAACGTCAAAGAGCGTGAACATGTTGAAGAATGACATGGAGACACTGTGAAATGGGCTCTGAGGCGGCACTTGATGCGCACAACAACATACTATTTCTTTCATCACAAAGAACAATGATCAAAGAACAAAGTTAAAGATGACGTCAAAACATAACCGTTCAAAGAAGACAATTTCTCTACACTAAGGAGATTGTTCAAATCAAGGCAATTCTTCTCACAAGAAAGAATAATGTCAGAAGTCGTCAGAGCTACTATTACATCAACGCCTTCACCGTTCATCACCAACACTTGAGGGGGAGATTGTTGGAATCACTCCTAAACTATATTTCAAGTGTTAGTCATTATTATGTAATAGGTAGCTTATTATGGCCTTTATGTTTGTTATTAGCCTTAAGCTTATGTAGAAGGCCTATGAGCTTAGGCTCAAGTTCATTAAAGAAAGGATGGAAACTAGGAGTGTTGCCCTAGCTTTCCTCCTATAAATACCTTATGTAAACCTTCATTTGAAGGTTGGTTGTTCAATATTTCTCTTTCACTCACTCCTACGCCTAAACCGTATTATTATCTTGTGTGTGTGTGTTTGGTTTATTGTTCAATCGCCTTATCTCTTTCTTATATTACTTGTGTTATAAAACTAGTGACCTAACAGAGAATGATATGAGATTCACCACAAACTCTATTACACCGATGAATCACTCGTAGTTGCTGCCTAGTTTTCATATCAATACATTATGTGGAAAACTAGAAGGGGGGGGGGTTGAATAGTTTTACCGATTAAAACTTCTTTTTAAAATATTTAGATCAACTTATGTCAATCTATTTAAAGTGTGTGTTGGATGATGATAGATAAGCATATAAATAAGTAATGCAAAGATAAAGAGTAAGGAACACAAAACCACAACACGAGTATTTATAGTGGTTCAGCTACAAGGACACCTTCCTTGCTCTACTCCACTCCCCGAGTCACCTACTGAGTTCGTAAGCACTACAGAACACGAGCTTCTTAAAGAGTAAGGAACACAAAACCACAACACGAGTATTTATAGTGGTTCAGCTACAAGGACACCTTCCTTGCCCTACTCCACTCCCCGAGTCACCTACTCGAGAGTTCGTAAGCACTACAGAACACGAGCTTCTTAATGTGGCGGAGAAGCCTTCACAATGTCGCCTACTCTTTATCTGGTACAAGGGTAGACACCAGGTTCTTCCATTAGGTAGAACCAAACCTATCACAACGTCGCCTACACTTTATCCGGTACAAGGCTAGATACCGGGTTTTTTCACGAGGTAGAACCAAACCTATCACAACGTCACCTACCCTTTATCTGGTACTAGGCTAAATACCGAGTTCTATTACAAAGGAGGAACTACTACCCAACATTACACAACTAATCCCAAAGGAGACACACTCCTTATTACAACATCATAAAGGATATCAATATCCTTTAACCCAAACTATCTATCTTGTACATCGATACACCATATCAAATGTACACCCTTGGCACCTTTAACTAATGCCTTCGACACGATCCTTCGGCACCTTTCACTAATGCCTTCGACACGGATCTTCGGCACCTTTCACTAATGCCTTTAACATAACACTTCTATGAAGGGAGGAAAGAACTATCAACAAGATAACTTCAGTAGTCTTGATGATGACGAAGCTTGGCATCTCATGGACTTGAGCTTGCACTACTTCAAAAGGTGGTGATCTCGCCTTTAAGAGGAACCTAGAGAATCACACAAACACAAAACTACATAGAAAGTTCCTTTGGATCTGAGGTTAGAGAGTTTACAATAAAAATGGAGAGTATGTGTAAAATGGTGAGTAACAATGAAGAAATGGCCCACTATTTATAGGCAAAAACCTCTACTATTCCCCGGATCCCACGGATCGCTTCCCAGAGGGATCCGTCCAGTGTAATCCCAAGGATCCGTGGATGCTCCTCACTATTTGGGTTATGGGTCATGGATCATGGGTCATGGGTCATGGACTTTAGGTCATGGGTACCTAAATAGATACATTGTATCTACACATTAGGTCATGGGTTTTGGATAAGATCCATGGGTAATACCCAACATGACTTCATGCATGATGTCATGAAATTGGTCATGGGTTATGGATCAAGCTCCATGGGTATGGGTCATTTTTGGATCGATGTACTCTAACCAAACTAACTTATATAGCTTGTTAAGGGCTTAATAACCTCGGATAAATCCTAAGTTATTAACAATGAAACACTGAACTAACTCTATTAAGTATGCGAATTTTTACTTAACAAAGCTAAGAAGAATATAACTTTAACTTTCAACAATTTTATTAAAACTTTAGAACCTGCTAGTTATACAGATTCTCTAATAACTCAAAAACTCTAATATCGTACTTTAGGATTCTAAAACATATATCTCTAATGCCAATCTAGGGGTCCTTTTATAGGCTTAAGGATAACCCTGATCGGTTTACGATTCTAATCCTTGTACGAAAAGTAATACTAAACTATTCTTAGAACATTCTAGATAAACATTACTTTCTATAAAACATTCTATTACAACCAACTTGCTTTACAGTACTTTGATAAACGAGCAGTACTTTGACTTTTTCCTTAGCAGTACTTTTACTTTATCCAGTACTTTGTCATTCTTCAGCATTTTCATATCCCAACAGTCCTCCCCTAACTTAAATTCTACTTGCTTGACTTCAAGTTCCTTTGTAAATTTATCTTTAACATCTCTATCTTCAAGGAAAGATTGTGTCTTTGTCTTTAGATTGTATCTTTGTATTCTCTGTGCTTATATCATCATCATCAAAGTATCTTTTAGAAATTATTCTTTACAAAGATCATTCAGAATCTCCATCTTTTCAAAGAACTCAGAACATATGACAATTTTGTACATTAATTCTTTTAAGTTTCAGTCTATTCTCATCACTTCTAGGTGTGTAAACTCCTGTGAGAGGTGAATCATTGAAAATTTAATGGATTTTGATGTCTCTTTACCAAAGCCATTAACTCTGAAGTAGCCAAATGTTTTGGTGTGTAAGACCATGGTACATTGATAACCATATGATTTTTAGCAAATCATCAGCTATCAAATTGATTTGATTTGTCTTTATCAAAAGCTGTACCCTTTTGGACTAGTTAGTTCTTTCAATCATGGTGAACTAATTACCATATAATGGTTTTTCCACAGCCTTTACCACAAGCCATTTTCTTGTGGGCTAACCAACTCTTCACATTGTCTGATATGGTGAGTTGATTACCATACAACTTATTAGCAAGTTGTCAACTATAAAACAGATTTGAGATATCTTTACCTGAGCCGTTTGCTCATGGATTAGCCAATCCTTTTATAACCATGGTGGATTGATAACCTATTGTTGTTACCATCTCAAAAACCATTTATTTCTTTTAACCTTTGTTTCAAAATATTTATCACTTAACAAAAAATTTCTTTTCAAAATCAATAACTGGTTTAATGCTGCAAGCAGTACTTTGTACTTTGATGAAAGTACTGTTTGATCAACATTACTTTGAATAAAGTACTGATATTTCAAAAATTTATTCAATAAAGATTCATACAAGTTATTCATCATCATCAGCCATAGTTGTCCATCTGATAAACAATTTGATGACCATAAGAGCAGTTTCATTATCTTCTTCAACCTCCATACCATGCTCTAGCATTCTCCTCATAAGATCTGATGTAAGCGGATATCTTCTGTCGGCTAATATGTGAATCATAGTTCCATCTTCTAACTCTAGAACATGTATTCCAGGTTCTTCAAAGAATCTCCAACTGATAATCTCCCAATCTTCTTATGTTTTCAAATCTCATCAGTGCTTGATTCTTCAGTTTCCCAAATAGTTGTGAGATCTCCAAGCAAGATTAAACCAACACCTTTTGATGGAATGTGTTCAAAATACTCTTGCACCAGTTGATATAAATGAAATAAGTTCTCTCTATCTATCATGTGCAGTATGTCCCATAAAATATTGAATACTCTGAAGCTTTCATCTTTTCTATGGAACATTAGATAATTTCCATCCTTGGATTCTACAACTTCAAAAGTGGATATTGCTGACTTTGTCTTCTTCTTTTCTGCATCATCTTTAGAATACTCAAAGTCTACAATTCTCAAGTAATTCCTTAGCTCATCATCTGTATCAGACCTTAACTCAATCTTCTTTGATGGTTGTTCTTCAACTTCAGTTCTTTTTCTTTTTAAACTTCTTTTTCTTTCATCTTCTTTCTGAACATCATCATCATTAAAATCTTTGATACTAGCAACTTGCTTCTTATAAGCTTCTTGCACAGCTTCATATAATTGTTTCATCTCAAAATAATTCAGCTTCTGCAATCCAATATATCCTTGACCTTTTAAGTAAACCATCATTGCATTTCTTTCTTTAGCATGATTTGGTCTTCTTGGTAAAGCAGAAACAGGAATAGGTTTCTTTATTGGTACAGCAGCTTCAACATCAAACTTTGCTTGTAATTCCCTAGCAGCTGCTTCATTCTTTGTTATTTCAATAGCTCTTAATCGGAGATCCAGTGAGAAAATCAATGATGTCATGAAAGATGACATTAGCTTCAGTTTTATCTAAATTCGCCACCATGTTGTGTTTCGAAACTATATTACGATTTGCCATTGATGATTTGTTTACAAAGAAAGCAGTTGAGAGACTAATATAGGTGAAAAAGAGAGAAATATGGAAAAGATTATAAGGTATAAAGATGAGAGGGAAATTCGGAGAGTAGTTATTTATAGGTGAGATTTAAAAAATCATAGCCCATAATAACAAAGTTACCGTTATTTGAATTTACCCCTCATTTTTGACCGTTGGAATGGTACGTTGATAAGACAAGCAGTTCTTTCCACGTGCGCAGTACTTTCCAAAGCAGTACTTTTCATATGACCAAAAAGCAGTACGTTTCCATTCTCCTCTTTAGAATAGCAAACACTTCAAATAAACATTAGATTGCCTCCCTTTATGCAATTCATAGGACTCTAATACACTAATTAGTCCTCCCCTTAAATGTAGCTTAGTAATTAATCATACCAATGCTCACTACCAAGTGATTAAATCGTGAAACATCAAACCCTTTGGTGAGTAGATCAGCTACATTATCATCTGTGTGAACCTTAACAACACTAATGAGCCTATGCTCATAACAATCTCTGATAAAATGATGCCTAATCTGAATGTGCTTTGTCTTGGAGTGATAAACTGGATTCTTCACAATGTAAATTGTACTCTCATTATCAATGTTGATAGGAGAATTCTTGAAGTTGAACCCATAGTCCAAGAGTTGATTCTGCATCCACAAGACTTGTCCACAACAGCTTGCAGCATCCACATATTCTGCTTTAGTGGATGATGTTGCTGCAATTGTCTATTTCTTACATTGCCATGAGACTAATCTTCTTCCAAGATATTGGCATCCTTCAGTGGTTGATCTTCTATCATAGTTATCACCTGCATAATCACTATATGAAAAATCCTCTAAGTGAAAAGGTGAATCCTTTGGATACCACAACCCTAACTTAGGTTGTTGTTTCAAATAACTAAAAATCCATTTCACTGCATTCATATGGGAGACCTTAGGTGAGACTTGATATCTTGTACATAAACAAACAGCAAACATAATATCAGGCCTAGATGCAGTAAGGTACATAAGACAACCAATCATTGATCTGTACAACCTGACTTCAACAGGTTGTCCATCTTCATCTTTGCCCAATGAGTTGATAGATTTGATAGGTGTAGTGACTGGCTTCATAGCATCAAAATTGAACTTCTTAAGAATGTCAGAGACATACTTATCTTGACTTATGAAAATTCCTTCCTTTGACTGTTTAACTTGAAGCCCCAAAAAGAAAGTTAACTCACCCATTGAACTCATTTGAAATTCATTCTGCATCAGCTTCTCAAAATCCTTGACCATAGATTATTTTGTAGCTCCAAATATGATATCATCTACATACACTTGAACCAGCGTGATATCCTTCTTATCCCTCTTAATAAACAAAGTCTTATCAATTGCTCCTATAACCATGTTGCAATAAGAAATTAGAAAGCCTTTCATACCAAGCTCTAGGAGCCTGATGAAGATCATAAAGAGCCTTAACAACTTTGTAGACTTTGTTTGGATGTGTAGGATCTTCAAAACTAGGAGGCTGTTTAACATAAACCTCCTCTGTATTCTTGCCATAGAGAAAGGCACTCTTGACATCCATTTGATAAACCTGAAATCCCATATATGATGCAAAAGCAAGGAATATTCAAATGGCTTCAATCCTTGCTACAGGAGCAAACACTTCATCATAATCTACTCCTTCTTCTTGTCTATATCCTTGAGCTACTAACCTTGCCTTGTTCTTAATAGCATTCCCTCTTTCATCTCTCTTGACTCTGAAAACCCATCTTGTACCACTTACTTTCTTTCCATCTAGAAGATCACATAGTACCCAAACTTCTTGAAGCTTGAATTGAAGAAGTTCTTCTTGCATGGCTTCAACCAAACTTTCTTTGGTTAATGCTTGAGCTACATTCTTGGGTTCTTCTTGAGAGATAAAACAAGTAAGCAGGCATGTTTGGTGGTCCTTATTGTTTAACCTGTTTTGTTTATAAACAAAACTAAGCAAAGCATTATGTGGTGTAGAGAATCCTTTAGCTTTTGTTCTAGTCATTACTCCAGAAGTAGAAGGTCTAATGATTTGACCAGGAGGATGATTCTTATGAATTCTTAAAATTGGAGTCTATGGAACTTCAAGATTATCACCCAGGTTTGTGAAATCAGCATCTTTATAAGAATCTGAGAAAATACCTTCATCTTTAAATTCATCATCAGTATCTTCTAATCCAGGCATAGTAGGATCATTCAAATCATCCAAAGTGCTATTATTAGGTGCAACAATACTTTGATCTAAAGTACTGTCATCCAAAGTATTGTGATCTAAAGTACTATGAGAGAACTCTGCAGTCTTGTTCTTTTTCTTTGCTTCCTCATAAGCTCTTCTTTGATCATCATCATAAGACTGTGCTAGTACATCTTGAAAAAGCATCCTATTATGCTCATCTTAAATGGCTTGTTCTTCAATAGTTAAAGAGGATTTTGGTTCATCAGTAGTTTTCTCACTTTCAACAGTTATAGGTTCTTTATTAGAAACAACATCAGGTCTAATGTTGACTCCATGAACAATGTACTGCAAATCTTCTTCTTTATGACCAGCTTGATTTTCTTCTCTAACAGGAACATAATTCATAGAAGGAGTCAAAACTTCAAGATCAAACATCCAATTAGGACGTTTACCCTTCTGATTTTCTTGATCTTCTAAAAATTCAACATGAAGACAATCTTGAACCTTCTTGGTGACTCTATTGTACACTCTAAATCCCTTGCTGTTGGTGCAATATCCCAACAAATATCCTTCTTCTGACTTGCCATCAAACTTACCCAGATTATCAATTGTATTAAGAATTGTTAGAGGGTATCCAAAAGGCTTCATAAAATGAATGTTGGGTTTGTTTCCCATCAGCAACTCATAAGGTGTCTTCATCGAGGTTTGCGGA
Organism: Chrysanthemum makinoi; assembly: GCA_910596185.1. NCBI lineage: Eukaryota > Viridiplantae > Streptophyta > Magnoliopsida > Asterales > Asteraceae > Chrysanthemum > Chrysanthemum makinoi. The sequence continues at coordinate 2,787,504 of OU343217.1, read as the reverse complement.
CTGATACTGTTAAGCACATAGCAAGCGCATTTCTACAAATTTCAATTGAATAGGTAATTGTAAATGCAAGCATTGTTCGGCCGCTCAATCAAAGTTTAATTCTTTCTCTCTCAACACCATTCTCATTGCGGGTGTTCTTGCAATGCTGAACTCCCTCTTGATTTCTTTGTTGGCACAAAATTCATCCATAAGCTTGTTCTTGAATTCAGTCCCATTGTCACATCTAATACCTCTAACTTTGAGTCTCAATTGGTTTTCAAGTTCTATTATAAGATTATGAATAGCATCAAAAGTATCATCTTTGAATCCCAAGAAAAATACCCAACTGAATCCATCGCAATCATCTGTCACAACCAAGCAAGACTTTTCTTTGTTTAGACTTGTAATAGAGACAGTCCAAACAAATCCATATGTAATGCTCCAAAGGTTCCCTAATTGTTCTATCTTCAATCTTCCCGCATGAAGCTTGTGTTGTTTAACCTTCACGCCAAAACATAAGTGATCATTCTTGTATGTTTTGGAAGGTAAACCTCTTACTAAATTTCCTTTGACCAAATTTTGTTGATGTTTTTGAAATTCAGATGGCCTAATCTTCTATGCCACAGATGTGCTTCTTCAAGTGTTGCCTTGGCTACTAAACATGTAGCTCTTTCAGAAGAGTGAAGAGTCTTCATATCACAACTATACACATCATTGGTTCTTGGTACTTTTAGTATCACCAAGTTATCATCAGCAAGCTTGAATTGTGTGAAAGAATGAGACATTCTGTGTCAATGAATAACACATGGTGCTTTTTGTCACAAATTTAAGAGACTGACAAAAGGTTGAACTTGAGCTCCTTCACATATCTAACATTCTACGTCCTGCTTTGATGGTTCCTTTTCCAGTGATTCTTCCTCCATTGGGATCATTCCCAAATGCAACTCTTCCTCCACAATAAGATCTAAAATCACATGTAATCTCCTCCTTGTCTCCTGTCATGCTTCCAGAGCAACCACTATCCACATAAGATAATCTTTAAGCTCTCTTCTGGGTTGCCCGCACAAAAGATAAAAAGTAGTGTCTTTTAGGAACCCAAGCCCATTAATGACTTGTGTTCCCTTGTGGAGTGACATACTCAAATTCCTTGAGTATGTAATCTTCATAGTTTTGTAGACAGAATCAAGCATTATCTTTTGTTTCAAAACTTATGGTGGATTTTCAAAGAAACTTTCTTTTCAACAAAAAATCTCCTTTTCTTTTCAACAAAATCATCTTTATCAAAAACCTCTGTTTAACAGACTTGTTGAAAGTACGGTTTGTTCCTCATCAGTACTTTCTTTCTTAACCCATTTAGTTTTAACTGTTGGTGTAGAGTCTTTGATGAAGCTACTCTTTTTGGAGTTGTAACGCTTCTAG